>OW121744.1:118824945-119364945 GCA_933228675.1 Stomorhina lunata
AATCTCCCAAAGTAAATTTTCTTTTTATTTGTGATTTTTAAAATTAGTGTTATACAAATTTTAAGTATTTGGGTACCGAGTACTCAATTAAACTGTTAAAACTATTTGTGGCCGAAAATCCTGCTTCTTGCAAGCAAACGATAAAACGCTGAAGTGTAAACCTGACAGTACGTTTACACACGTAGGTGACTTGTTACAAGTTGTGTATACGTATTCTTCTGACATGCAAGTAAAAAAATCACTGGCAATCAAAATCGCTTGCCAGTGAGCCTACAACTTGCAGAAGTGTGACTGTGTTAGTAAAAAAATATAAATGTATTGAGCTTGCACTTGCATGTGTAAATGCCGTGTTAAGCTTATATTATAAATTTTAATCATGATTCCTTAGTCTACATTTACACCAGTCAGGTTTGGCTCAACAAGTCTTGAGTTTGTATAAAAAAAAGTTGACAGAATTGAAATTGATACAAACCTGACCGTACAATCAAGTTTACTGAAATGTTATAAATGTGTATGCTATAAAATGAAAACTGATGAAAAAAAATGTTCGTGTGTGAACGTGAATGCAGATTCAAAAGAAATTTGAAGAGAAACTGATCAAGTAAACCTGATGTGTGTGTCAATTTCTCATACACATGTTTAAAAACTAAACAATATTTATGTCATACGAAATAACCTTCATAATTTCGCAAGAGGGAAAAAATAGCGAACCTGTTGTTCGAAATACTTGGCTACAGAAAGAAATAGTCTTAATATGCACATAACATGTGCCAATAGTATACAAATTCGCATTACACAATTCTGAATAATGCTTTCTATATTCATGCTGTTAATGTGATATTTATCATGTTAAAAATATCAACTCGACTTATTATGTCGTATAATTGTAAAAACTTCTCTCGACATATAGTCAATATATGGCATTTCTCGTATAAACCATATATACTAAGCACCCTGTTAATCATAATAATGACAACTTCGATTTTGTCTAAATCGGCTATTCATCCAAATTTTTCACTTGAGTCATTTGTGCAATTTACTCTGCTCTAAAAAAATGCCTTGCGTTGAAGAAAATTCTAGGGAAGTTGATATGGCTCTACAGATTTTGGATATTGTAACACCTCGGTTAAATGTAAGCAGTGAAATTGTCCCTGCAGCCGTCAGAGAAACAACACAAACCGATCACTTAAATAAACGTCTCTTAAAAACATTCCTAGAAAGACTTAACGTTATGTCTGAAGAACCCATTAACAGTAATTTGGAAGAAGAAAACTCACAAGAATTTGAAGATTAACTTCGCACAATATGTATATTTTTTATTTATATGAAAAATTAAATCTAATTAAAATCTATATGAAACTTTGAAAAGTGTAAAGTCCTTATATTACCAAACTTATACAAGTATTTCGTAGTATGTACTAAATTAAATGCGTCTTCTTTTATTACTTTGAATAGGAGGCGGTGGGGTAGTTGAGGGGCTACTTAATTCCAAGGACATTGAACCTCTTGTACGCTTGGGAGTTCTCTTAGGTACTTCCGTCAATTTGGAAGAAAGTTTTCTGTCCAATTCTTTTGAACTTATGGAAGATGTTTTAGGATGTGTGTTAGAAGTTTTATCTAAATTGTTAAAATATAAAGATATATTAATAAAACAATGCAATAATTTATTTGTTCCTTACTGTTGGTATTATCTGTAATCACTGCTATGATTGATGGTGGACCATCAGTACTTTTATAGCTTTCTTCACTGTTTGCACGTTTTTTAGATAACAATGTAGAATATTCGGCTTCTGGTAGTGAAAATTCCCTTTCTTCATTTGGAAATGGCAACGGCTCCAAATCTTCTAAAGCATCTAAATTATACATGGTCTTTAGGTGTACCCATATACTCTCTGTGGAATAGTCACGGTTTAAACTTCTGGACAGACGATCCGTAATACAGGCAATGTAAAAGTGTTTATTGACTCCCACTGGTTTTAAGCTGCCCATAGCATAAAATAATTGTATTTCTTCCTCGGCTGTCCATTCGTGTTCAGCAGAAGCTAGTAAATTTCTTTCTCTGGCTGTCATAGTCATTTTTCTTTTTTATTTTGCACTAAGAAAAGCGCGTTGTCCCAGACCTTTTCTTTTAATGAACTTGCAATTTAAGAAAAATCAGTGGAAAAACAGGGTGCACCTCAATATAATTAAAGGTTGCCATACTCAGGTAATCTAAAACACATGGAATCAATATAATCACCACAATCATGTTATGTTTTTAGTTTGGCGCAACACATTTAATATTGTCTGATCATAATATAATGCCGACATTAGATTACTAACCTCAATACATAAAAAATAAGTTTCCTGCAAAAAATTGGAAAAATAAACAAACTTACTCGTCGAGACCTAGGATTACAACGGCAGAGAAATTCTAAAAATAACGGCGGCGGCACCGCTAAGCTGGCTTTGATCTTACCAATTTTGAGCTCTAAACAAAATTTTCTCTTATTTTGAGATGGCAGCAGGACAGCACGTGTTGGGTTTTTCGCCCAATGGTAAACTATTTGCCCTCATCAATGATCAAGGCATTCTAAGAATATGGGATACCGATACAAATGAATTAAAACAGGAGTATACTCCAAATTTACATTTGAGTGGAACCTGTTCAGCTTTGGTTTGGATAAATGCCGCTTCGAATACACAAGACAAAAAGGTAAGCATATGCAAACGCACGTTTTTCATAAAACAACTTTATTGAAAAAACTCTTGCAACAGAAAAAAAATAGAAAATCTCTAGCCAAGGAGACTTTATACATAGCATTGGGGACAAGCAAAGGCCAAGTGTCAATTTATTCGTATGCAGAAGCAAAGGTAATTTGTATTAGTGTTAAATTTATACTGTAAATAATAATATAAAATTTATAAAAATCTATTAGATCGAACGTAATCTTAATGGCGAAGGACACACAGGCAAAATTACTTCAGTTGCGTGTGATTCAGAGGGAATACTTTATACCTGTGGAGAAGATTGCCAAGTAATATCATGGTCTTTAGCTAAGGAAAAACAATTGGGCTCCTGGTCGGTGGGTCCAGAGAAGCCGTATAGTATATCTTATTTGCCACTATCCAATACATTAGTTGTAGGATCACGAACAGTAAAAGTGTACTCTGTCGAGTCGCAAGAATTGGTACAGACTTTTACGGGCCATACCTCAGAAATAAACTTTATGGTATCCTTTGTATCTGATGGAAAAATAGAATATGCCTTGACAACCTCGCGTATGGAACGTATTATATGTTTGTGGAAAATTGGCAAAAGAGGTCGTAACAAGGGTGCTTCTTGCACATTGCTTATGGAAGACATCGCTTATTGTTTGTCGTGTCAGTTGGAAGAGGAGGGAAAACTCAAGGTTTCCAGTGTAACACGTAGTGGAGTGATACATGTATACGTTGTTGACTTGAATAAGTGAGTAAAAAATTGATTACATTTTATTTTTTTTTTTTCAAATATAAACATGCTCAAATTGTTTTTATTCATTGATAGCTTGAAAGCGGATAAACCTGTAAAACCAAAGCTTACGATTAGCATTGCTTCTGATAGTGCTGCTGTCATAGAACCAATATCTGCAATCGCATCTTCCCTACAACATGTTAACAAGCAGGGAGAATTACTCTTTGCTTATGGTGATAAGCATTTCTTAATTTTTGAACAGTTAATTCCAAATTTCAGTGAAAAGTTGCAAGTAATAGTGCGTAAAGATCCTAAAAAGCTGTTGAAAGAAAAGTTGAGCAAAACTGACAGAAGTACCACAGATGGTTCTCTGAAAATTTTAACACCTATTGTAAACGCTAAACATGTTGAGTATAAATCTGCGTTAACAGTATCTAAGAAAAAGTTAAACTCTCTTGATATGCCCATGGAATCGAGACTACAAAATTTAAATCTAAATGGTCCCGATATTAAGATTGTGCCCCAATCACAGAGTAAAGTTCAGTTGCTTGTGCAATCACTACACAGCAAAAATGAAGAGTAAGTTAAAACAGTTAAATAATATATTTGAGTTTTTCACTTTTCTATTTTTATTAGGTTATTGCGTTCAGTTTTATCAACAAATGATGTGAAAACTATACATCTTACATTACAAAAACTTCCCGTACAATATGTGGCAACATTAGTCAATGAGTTAACATTGCTGATGCAACAAAAACATGCTAAGTATGTATAATTTTGCGTATAATATACAATATTTATTGCTCATTTGATGCATCAACGACATAATCAAAAATCGGAAGTTTTTGAACTGAAGACTGTAACTAGGTAGCTTCTTTTTAATATATAATTGAGTGAAATTCGTTTTCTACAAATAAGAGTACATCGAGTCTTGAAAGTGGCAGTAGTATATGCAAACATTTCCTTGCTAAACAAATCCACATCTTTCCTCTGACAGACCACCTATCATTTACATCCTTTGGTTGTGGACATTTTAAAGTTTTTTTAAATTCAACAATTTTTTTGTTGTAACAGCAAATGAGCAATAAGTGGTCGAAAAATTTGAGTTATTTTATAATTTAACCCTCTTTACAACACTAGTGTGGAATATGCCATGAATTGGTTAAAAATATTGGCCCAAACTCATTCCAGCCAACTTATGGCTCTTGGAGCTGATGATTTACTGAATAAATTTGGTCCATGTGTTGGTATAATTGAACATCGAGCAAACTGCCTAAAAGAATTGTCAAGGTAAGTGTTTATTTTGATATGTTTTAAATGTGTTTATGCTTGTGCATAAATCACGCCTAAACGTTTTTGTTAGGTTTTAACCACAAGATATTATAGGACAATATTTAATATTTATCACTGAATATGTGATAAACTTTTAATTACAACAGCTAAACATCAGTTGTTATTTAATTATAAGTGCTAAACTAAACTAAATTGAAACTAATTTTTTTGTAATTCAATTTACGAAATAGAAAAATTTCAACTGAAGTAATGTTGAGTTGTAGGACAGAAGACAGAATTTTGTATACATATATGTGTTTTATTTATTTTTTTTTTTTACTTTAGACTTAATGGTCGCCTGCAATTGCTGGTTAGTCAAATAAAACGTAATACCGAAGAAGAAGATGATTTAAAATTTGATAATGCTCTAGTATTTGAAGACAATGATGGTACTAAAATTATTGATTAAAAAAACATGTTCATTAAAAAATTAAAAAATTTCTTTAGATTCAGAATTAGATGATGCCATCAACAAATCTTCATCCGACGATGAATGGGAAGAGGGGGTGGAAGACGAATGTCAAGAGAATGGAGAAGAAAATATGGAAAACGGTGAGGATGACTATGATATGGAAATGTAATATTTTTGCGCACCCTATAAAATTATTTTTTTAACATATACATTTTGTTGTAAGTTAAGTTTGCAAATACATTTATTGTAAGTAGTATCTTTTGAGTTTTATACAAATTTACAAATAAAAACTCCAAATATACATTTATATATATACTTAAGAAATAGAATAAAGAGTTAAAAAATCAAAGTTTTTTAAAACATTATTTTTTCTTGCATAAGACTGCCGTACACTCGTTCTTGCATCTGAAAAAAACTACAATATATACACACACGTGACATTTTAAATAATTAATGGAATTACCTCAGAAAATAACATTTACTTTTTATTATTTCAGACAAAAATATTTAATCGCTCAAATCATGGCAAAAAAATTGTAAGGTATAACCGTTCTCTCTTACAAAAAAAAATTTTGAAGTAAATGCGAAATATTTGAAATTTGTTTTTTGTAAACAATTATAAAAGTCGTTGCCACATGTGAGAAATGGGAATATTATTATCAGGAAATTTTGAACGTATAATGTGTAATGTGTTGTAAACATTTCGTTAAAACTTATTTTATAAAGTTTAGCGGATCCTGCACAAGGAAAAAAGACTTGAGACAATTAAATTTTGTCATAATATATTTAAAGTATTTTTGTGTAACATATTTTTTTATAATTTATGTTACAGTTTCTTCAGCTTCTTTTTGGGATTGAAAATTTTATTTTCACCAAAATTTTATTTAAAAACGTATCTTCAAATATGTTCTTATAGATAGATTTTGGTGTGATCTTTTACAGTATGAGAATTATGGGCTTTTTAAATTTCAAAAATTATACGGCATAACTTTAGAAGTTTTTATCCGATATAAACTGGTATATCAAACAAAAGCTACTGAAAGTATCATTCAAATGATATATTATACATTCTTCCGATTTATAAAGATTAAGAGCTCATATACTCAAAACATTTTTTTACAACCGACTTTGTTTATAAAAATGAGCATATCTTAAAATAATATAGATATAAGTATACAGGATATACTGGGCTTTTATATAACATAAACTACTTAGCTTTAGCATATGTAGCGAGTTAGTTATGACAGCGTAAAATTTTACTTCTATTGAGTTAGAGTTATATAAATAATATAATATTATAATATAATAATATTATAATATAATATATAATAATATTTATATAACTCTAACTCAATAGAAGTAAAATTTTATTTATTAAATATACATTTTTATATTATATATAAAATGTATATATTTTTTCATCTATATCTGCAATCGTATTCGGTAGTCGTGTGGCTATGTCGACGCTTAAAAAAATGATTTCTATTTGAATGAATGTATTCTAATTTTAACAGGTTGTAGCCCGTAGCCTGCAGTCGTGATTGTGTTTATAGTATAATAGCAAACCGAAACTGGGATTTTTAAAAGTAGTATGGTAGCATAATTTGAGAAAAGAAAATAATAATTCGATCAAACGTCAGAAAGTTAATATGGCTGACAAAAGAGAGAACGGTTATACCTTACTAATTTCTTTTATCATGGCTCAAATTATATTTCCCATAACAATAGAAAATTTTGAAAATTTTCCTTAAATGGAAACAAAAACGTAAAATTTTTATAATTTCCCATAAAAATTGAAAAATTCCTATAAGAAACTAAAATTTTCAAAATCTCACATAAAAATGAAAAGTTTTCAAAATTTCCATAAAAATGAGAAATTTTCAAAATTTCCTTTCCATTGTTATAGGAAATTTATTAAAATTTCTTATAATAATGGCAAATTTTTAAAATTTCTTATAAAATTGGGAAATTTTAAAAATTTCTTATAAAAATGGGAAATTTTTAAAATTTCCAAAAAAAAACGATTTTCTTTTTTTTTTAAGAGAAATTTTATCATAGGCGTTGATTGAATATAATATGAAATATAATACGGCAAATTTTTTTTTTCAAGACGCCCTAATGTACATACAATACTCTGATTCTTCTAATTTTTAGTTTCCAAAATAAAATATAACAAAAATCTTTATAAACATCAAACTAAAAAGGATTTTTATTTAAAAGTCTGTATAAGAATTTATGGCAGGAAATTCTCTTTTTGGGGGATGTAAGAATGGAATCAGCTATTAGATTCTTATCTTGATTGATTTCATTACCATTTTTTTCTAAAAAATACACATTTTTTTTTGTAACATCTAACAAATATATTTTATTTTTGTTTTATTTTAAAATAATGCCGTTGATAGCAATAAATTGATGGAGCAACAACAATCGATATTTTTTTATAATTACATTATGTTTTACAAATGTACGTAATATTTTTAAACCTACATGCAAATGTTTGTATAGTAAGTATGTAGTATGCATAATTTATTTTTAAAGCCAATTAATTGGTATATATAATTTCTAGATACATTGCACATATTTTGTGAGTGAGATTTCTAACATTATTTTATGTGATGTTTTCTATTTTTCTTATTTTAGAATTTATGTGGAAATGTTTAATATAGATGTAATAATCTTTGATTCCATTTTTTATATATAAATTGCACTTGGCCATATAAATACACATCTGTTAAGATATGAGAAACTGTGCGCTTTGTAAGTCTTCTTTAATAAGTGGAGAATTACATAGAGTATTTAAGACCAATTTGATTTAATGAAGTTGATTAGACCATTAGTGGATGCATCATGGCTTGTAACAACATCCTTATTGGCCAATTCAGGTTCAATAGCCTTGGCCAATTGTTTGCCTAATTCAACTCCCCACTGATCGAAGGAATTAATATCCCAAATTATACCCTGGGTAAAGATTTTATGTTCATACATTGCTGTAAAGATAAAAATACAAAATTACACAGAATTATTCAAATTATATAAATATTTAAATTTACCAATTAGAGCACCCAGAATAAATGGAGTAATCTTCTTAACTACAATAGAGTTGGTGGGACGGTTACCAGTAAACACCTTATGTGGCAAGAGCTGCTCTAATTTTTCTCCCGACAAACCAGATTTTTCCAGTTCAGCTTTAGCTTGTTTTGTTGACTTGCCAGCCATTAAAGCCTCAGTTTGAGCCAAAAAGTTGGCCAATAATATCTTATGGTGAATACCGCCAGCAATAGGGTTGTGCGTTTGAGCTGGGGCAATAAAATCGCAGGGAATTAAACGGGTACCTTGGTGAATCAATTGATAGAATGCATGTTGTCCGTTGGTACCAGGTTCGCCCCAAACAATTGGTCCTGTATTATAATCTACTACTTTAGAGCCACTTTTAGTAACAAATTTTCCATTGCTCTCCATATCGCCTTGTTGGAAATAGGCGGCAAAACGATGTAAATATTGGTCATAGGGCAATAGTGCATGAGTTTCAGCATTATAAAAGTTGGAATACCAAATACCCAATGCAGCTAAAATTACTGGAGCCTATACAAAGGGAAACGTGGGAACAAAAGTATAGTATTAAAAAAACTAACATACTCTGAGAACTCTTGAAATTCGGCAAAAAAAAAACTCTGTTTTTCTTAAAACTATTAATAAAATGTATGTTATTTGATTATAAATTCATGTTCGTCCCTGCTTTTTAGATAAATATGGACTTAGTGCCTTTTCATTTTTATTCGTGATTAACTTTAAAAACCGAAAAACAAATACTACTCGAACTGTTGAATTACATTAAAAATTACTTTTCTGTCACATTCATGGTGGGATATTCAAGTGAAACGAATTGTATAAAATATTAAAAGAAATTAACGATTTTAAAAGAACATAGTTGTTGTTAAACTTTAAAAAATCTTCAAAACAACTTAAATTTAGGTTTGAAAATAAATTTGAAAATATATTTTTAAGAAACTATAATTTTTCAAACAAACATGAATTCATTAAATGTAATGTTTAAAAATTAAGCATTAAACTTCAAATATTACTTACATTTTTCTCAAGAGGTTCATTCTTAAAGTGGTTGTCCATAAAGTGGGCTCCTTCCAAGAGTTGTTCGAAATTTTCAAAACCAATCGATAAACAAATCGATAATCCAATGGCAGACCAAAGGGAATAACGACCTCCAACCCAATCCCAGAAACCAAACATATTTTTACTGTCAATACCAAATTCAGTAACTTTTTCTTTATTGGTGGACAAAGCTACAAAATGTTTGGCCACAGCAGCAGGCTACAATAAAAAATTAAGTTCAAGGAATAAGAGTTCGATAAGTATTACAAATCAAAAAACATACATCCTTTGTGTGTTCCAATAACCAATTCTTGGCAGATGTAGCATTAGTTATTGTTTCTTGTGTAGTAAATGTCTTTGAAGCAATAATAAATAGAGTTGTTTCATAGTTGACCTTTTTTAAAACTTCAGCCATATGTGTACCATCAATGTTGGAAACAAAATGCGAATGTAATCCTTTACAGTAGGGCTTCAAAGCTTCTGTTACCATCAGGGGTCCTAAATCAGATCCGCCAATACCAATATTAACAACATCAGTAATTTGTTTACTAGTAAAACCCCGCCAAACTCCAGAAATTACTTGATTTGTAAATTCCTTCATATGAGCTAATTCGGCGCGCACATCAGGCATTACATTTTTACCATCAACCAAAATCTCCTTATCACTTTTATTACGCAAAGCAATGTGTAACACAGAACGATTTTCGGTGATATTTATTGGTGCGCCCGACATCATGGCATCACGAGCTTCAGGAACACGTCTTACTTTTGCCAATTCTAAAAGTAAAGCCCATACTTCGGGTGTAATACGATTTTTTGAATAATCAAGCAAAATATCACCATCCTTAGGAGTCTCGATGCGTAAGCTATGATTATAAGTTTATAACAAAAATATTAAATAAATAAAAGTTTTTTCAGATTTTATTTATATTCTAAAAAATTTATTTTACCCTTTTTTGTCCTATTTTCGAAAAATTATTAAACTCGTGACCTATTTGTATTTGTCCGTGCTCCTTACGAGCAATTAGACGATATGTTTTTTACATATGACTTTTCAATTTAAGTCACATGTTAATTTGAATGTCTGTCAAAAAAGTTAGTATATCTATATGCCAGTCCTATAGTTATTGCCATGATACAAGTACAAGGTAGTTCCAATAGTCTTACTAAATTTTTAATAAGGATTTTTGAAGTTTAATTTTTATATTTACATTTGAAAAACATTGCCACTTTTTAAAAATATTGCTTTTTATTTGATGGAGTTTTGTTTAAAATATGTAATGAACAAAATTATACAAATTTCTTAAAGATTGGAAACATATTACGCTTACGATCCATGACTAAGATGACTGATCTTTTCACTATTCTTTTTTGAATTGGTGGCTTACTAAAAATTGATTCCAAAGATTTTCTACATTCCTCAACAGCTTTGAATATCGAACGGCATCCAATTTACATACCATTATAAACACGTTTTTAACCTTGTAATTGTTATAATGGTCGTCCAGGAGTACTACTCTTTGCTCCAGGCTCTCTTGTATTCAATATTTAATAATTTTTTTGATATTAATATTGAAGAAAAATAATTTAAATGAAAAAATGAATATGCTTAAAAAATATTCAATATTTACAAAATTGAAAACAAATCTAAACACATATGGTAGCTTTATTTTTTCACAAATGTCATAATCCTTATATATGTCAAATAGTGATTTTTAAATTTAATAGTGACAATGGAACTACCGTGTACATATATCTTGGTTATTGCTGTTGTAAATATATTATAATCGGAATAATAAGAATTGGATGTCGTTTGGCTTGTTCGATAATGAATCAGTAGCTAGAGTTTTACATATGTGGGTGTGAGTTCCAAAACTCGCTCGTTCCAGATTTAAAAAAAATGAGATAACAATAGATTCTGATAGTTCTTTTGGTTCTTTATAAGGATACATATACAGACTGCATCAAGTCATATCCTTTTCTATGTTTTTGTATGTCCTAAAATTGCAGTTCGTAGCAAAACTCGTTCGTTCCATTTATTATTTATTTCCAAAACTGTCTCGTTCCATATTCTGTAGCAAAACTCGTTCGTTACTTGGTTGAAGTGAGACAAACCACCACAATGAGTTTTGACTTTCTCATTTTTATACCATAGGTTGAGAGGGTATTATAAGTTTGTGCTGATGTATGTAACGCACCGAAATATTTGTCTAAAGTATACCGATCGACTTAGAATCACTTTCTGAGTCGATTTAAGGACGTCCGTCCGTCCTGCTGGCTGTCCATGAAAAGCTTGTAATTAAAGTACAGGTCGCAATTTTGAAGATAAATTGATGATGAAATTTGGCACAGAGATATCTTTTTGTACTGGGACCATGCCTATTGAAATTGGTTGAAATCGATCCATTACTTCAGGTACATACGGCAGTACTCCCGGAATTGAAGTAACAAGAAATTTTTTTCAGATCAGTTCACATTCCACTTTAGTGATGTAGGGTATCATATAGTCGGGCTTGACCAACTATAATTTTCTTACTTGTTTTTTTATTATTTTTTAATTTTACTTTTTATTACTTATTACTGCAATAATTAAGATCATTATTGTCATTTATCTGAAATGCAACAACTGCTAGAATTGTACAGTCGAGTACGGTTACAACGAACTCCGCTAGACCGACCACTATTGTCAATATCATTATAAATGTCTTTAGTTCATTATAAATGTATGAATTTATATGAATATTTCTTAAGGGGACTTTTGATATTAACTATAAGCGTGGCCACCAAATTGTCGGAACCGGAGAAGTAATTCGTAATGAGCGATAATTCGTTATAAACGGTCAGAACTCAATAATTTTCATTTTCACTTTTAACAAGTTTCCTTAATTTTAATAAATTAATTTACCTTTAAAAATATAGTGAAGTTAAATGATTTGTTTTACTGATGGGTTACTGTGAGTTGCAAAACTCGTTCGTTCCAATATGAAATGTAGCAAAACTGTTTCCTTTCGAAAATTGGTAGCAAAACTCGTTCGTTCCAAACTTCAAAACTTTATTTTTCCTTACTTAAGGAGTTTTGATTTTGTAAACTATATGCCTTTATAAAGAAATATCATAATGTTTTAGAATTAGTAGCTTTCAACTCATTTGGATCATTTATTAAGCTGTAGGAAGTTTTTTGCATTTTACCAAAATTTTGCAAACATGGAACGAGCGAGTTTTGCTTCTCACCCCTTCATATACATATGTGACAGTTACATTACGAGTATCTAACTGGATTGTTAGGAATCAACTATGGCAAAGCTTTTTGAAAATTTATATTTTCCTTTAAAATGTTCATGTTCTTTTTATTAATACTCTATAAAAATTAGTGATACTTTTCGCATATTGTGAAGTTTTTTTTTTTTTTTAATTATTAGTGGTATATAATGGTGATTTCTTTTCTAACAAAAGTGTTACACCCATGCAACATTGTAAAAATCTTCGTGTTCTTTTAAAAAAACGTGCAACCTTTTTAAAATTTATCGTATTCTTTTTATAATATGTTGCATCAAAAACATGGAAAAATGTTATATTTTCTACACTCACTCGATGAGCACATGCTAAAAATACCACTTTCTTACAACCCTGCTGTTTTTATACAAATGTGAACTTTTTTTGTTTATTTTCTTTTTGTTTGTACATATTTGCTTTAGAGAGAATTTTATAAAAATATTAATAAATTAAAAAAATAAAAAAATTTTCAAAAAAGGAATTGCAATTGTCTTACATTTTCTGACTACCTATATTTTTTTAATTAAACGCCACTGTTGCTAAGGGAAACCAGTATATCCAATACCAGTCAAAGTATCCCTTATAATATGAATAGGTGTCATTCCCTGACTCTATGTGGGATACGTTACTAATAAATTACTAGAAGTTACAAACGTAAATTCTCTAGCTGAAATAATGTAATGAAATATATTTTTATCTAGTTCTATAAATTAATTCTAAGAGTAAAAACTATATTAATGATTATTAGCTGTCAGGACTATCAGCTTTATGTTAAATTTTAATAATTTTTTTTTTAACTTTCCATAGTTTTTGTGGCACAATGTATATACATATACATGAATATGTGTATACATACATATATATATCAATATATATATAGTACATCTGCATATAGATAGTTAAAACAGTAGTAAAATATCTTAAAACATTACCATGTTATGCAAACTAATAAATTTTTTTTGTAAGTATGCACGTCAATGATCGATATGTATACATTAATATGTCCTTGTTATTGAATAAAAGAGAAAGTAAAGTGTATGTATGTATTATTTTTTTTAGATATTGTTATATATGTGCATACATTTAACATTGGTACATATCGCTACCTGTCGTATTATCTGTGTTAGGAGTTGTTTTGATTTTATGGGTTTAGAGGCTAAAACCATTAGATAATATTTATTGCAAATGTTTATGATAAACTTTACTCTTCCAAGAAATTAGATTTTTGTACATACGGCTTTCTATATTGTAATAGATAGTATGTATATACATTTACGTATAGGTATAAACACTTTGTTCACAATAGCAAAGATAAAAAATATATTGGTGGCATATATGTATATAATTACATATATTCGTTATTTACATGAATGACCTTGACAGTAACCCCTGAAGAAATAATGAATTGATTTTCATCAAAATTTTAACCATTAATCAATCAATCGATAATAAACAAAACATTTTAATTGAAGTATGTATTTTAAAAGCGATGAAATGAAAAACACCGGTAGGAACTGGCCGTTATTTGAACTTTTAAGAAAACTGCGTATGAAAATATTTGGATACATACCTGAACTTATTAAAACGTTCAGCATCCTGGTCAAATAATTCCTTAATATTTATTTTATCTCCATTGGCTTTATGGTATTCTTGTATTTTTTTATAAACATCCTCAGAAGTTAGTAAAGGTAGTGTACCGGCCATTGTTTTGATGCTTGTTTAGTTAGTGAAGAGATTTAAAGAAACAATTACTTTGAAGTTTTGTAATATGATTAAATAATGAGTTTAATTTGTAATTTTCGTATTTAAAATATTAAATATTCCAGCGACCTTTAACATACCACTTCAATGTCAAATGAAAAACAAAAGTAGACTTTAAAAATATTGTGTATTTCTGCATTGAGTACTCAAAAATTTCGAGTACTCTGTACTTAAAAGTAAATAGTTTTAGAGTTGTATTTTGAAGCCTTTGTCAAGGCTCACTTATATCAGGTGGAAGCAATTTTTCAGTTAAGTTATCATTATTTCTTAAAATATTTCTAAATTCAGTTTAGTTTTTGAACAAAGATAATGCAATTTTGGCATCTCTAATTTGATTCCATCCTTAAAAAAATTGTGTCAAATAAATTGTAAAATACAAATTTTTTAAAAGCTTTTTGGGTTTAAAAAAAGGTGTACAAATTTTTAATAAATACAACATTTGTATATATTTGTGAAAATAGAATGGACGAATTTGATTCCATCAAATTAGATACAAATTGTGTTTTGAGTTTTTGTGTGTATGAGACAACGAAAATGTTGTTTATTGCAGCCCTACAAAATAACAACAATAAAAATTCCTCGTAGTTTCATTCATTTTTTGTTTATTTACAAAGTTTACAAGCATAATATATCTATTTGTGAACCGCCGTAGCATAGCAGAGGTCCCAAGTTCGATCCCCGCCAGACCAATTGAAAAATTAAAAAAAAGCGGCGGTTCACCTCATAACTCAGCTAGCCACTGGTTTTTGTGTATAAGGGCATGAAAAACTTCTCTAACTAATGCATTTGCCATTCGGATCTGGAGTTTCAATGAGTCTAAAAATAGAATCGGATGCAGCTCATTGTCTGAGAGAAGTACCCCTTGGTCCAATTGGAATGTTGTAGGGGAATTATATATACACATATAATATAACTATATGTGACAGGGGGACATAAGGGAAAAAATAATATTTAGGTCTTTAAAATGGCTCTCCAGAACAAAACCGTTTTACCCTTAGATGGCGCCACTTAAAATTACTCAAATTGTAAATTATGCATTTGATCATCATGATCATTAATCAGATATTGGTGTAATATCTTTCCTTCAAATTTATTTTAGTTGCTGGCGCAGAATTTTTTTATCATCTTTTAGCATTATTTAAAAGTCGATTTAGCTACTACAGCGATTATCAATTGTCATACGCAATGTCATAATCAAGGCTTATATACAGGTTAAAACATGGCTACAACAAATACAACAAACAAAAAACAATATATATTTTGTTTAAGAAAATGTAATAAAACCATATTTATAAATGCAAAATCATATTTTTGCAGGAAAAAAATATATTTTTTATATTTTAAAATAAAATCGTTTAATAGTGTTTATTTTTAACATATTATTGAAAAATAATTCTGCACACTTGGCAACGCTGGTTTCAATACACAATCGAGCCATAAAACTAATATTTGTTGCAGTTTGATGTCGAGTTTCAAGCGATAAAACGACAAGGTAAACGAAGGGACACAAAAAAAAATACAACAAAAGCCCCTGCCTTTTGCAGCACAATGTAAATGATAGCTTATTTTTCTTGCAATTTCATAAACCACAAGAATTATAGAATTATGTACCTTAGGTTTGTGTTTTTAAATCCGATTGCATGTAATATGGAAATTTGATTTTAAAAGTAAAACTTTATAATCTTAATTCTTATTTTGTTATTTTTATTTATGTTACATAGTTTTTGTTTGGATAAATGTGCATATGTATGTAGATAAGCAAAAGACATCTACTTATTTTTTGTAGTCTTCCCACTTGTGTAACTTTCTTAGTTGTTTATAATCATCAGCATTAATTAATGGTTTCACAACTATTGGGTATAAAGTAAGTCCGGTCACTCCACCTAATACTGTTAGAAATAATATAAATCGTAATCCCTTAAGAGTAGTAGCCATTATACGTAACAAAATATTTACGGAAAATTCGTTCGAGGAGAATTAAATTGCGCAAGATAGTTTCCAATACAAGGTGTATATAAAATTCTGGTGATTTGATCTGTCAAATTGATGCAAATTTTTATTTACTACAAGAGATCGGAGCTGTCATTTTTGTTGTTTAGTTACCATTTAGAATCTGGTTTACACGATAAAAATATTTAAGTTGGCAATTGTTATATTGTTTTCTTGTGGGGACCATTACACCACATCTACATCAGACATAAATGTTTAAACTTGATGTACGATTGGGGCGATTTAAAAGTAGCGTATGCAATTGCTTAACATTTTATTATTATTTTTTAATTGCTCTAAAAGATTCAACAAAAGTTCTTCTTTTAAGTTGAAGCATCAACAAACTCAAACTTGATATTTTGTTGAATCTTCGTTTAAACAAAAAATACGTTAACAACCATTTTAACTAGTAGTTGTAGATTTGGTGGCAAGTAGGGTTAGCTCGCAATGGCTGCAAAATGTTAATACCGTGCATTGTAATAGATCATTATTCTTCTGTCACCCTTGACTCCCAGTGGAGCATAGGGCTTCAACCATATTTTTATATCGAACTCTATTGCGAGATGTTAGGCATACGTCATTCCATGAATAGTTCGCTGCTTACAACTCTGCATCTATTGACCTTCTCCACATTCTAGCAGGTGAACTTGTAGAGCAACTTTTATATTTGGCCTTTCACTGCCATTTCCTTTGAAATATCTCTACTGAAGTCGGGATTTGGTTGTAGCGGTTAGTAGATCTTCATTTCTTATGCGATTCGGCCATCATTTATTAAGAATAGCTCTTTCACATTAAGACCAAACACTCAAAGTAGTTTTCACATGAAAAATTAAAACTCCTTGTATTTGAGTTTTAAATAAAAACTTAGTCTTAATGTTTATGTTATTAAATTTTATTTTGGGGAATCTTGTCAAAGAAAAAAGAATTGCAACTCTGACTAAAAAGAAGTGTTGCCAAACCTTTGCCTTTAAAATGCAACTTTGTAAATGTCAAGAAAGGCGACAATGAAAATAAAACAAGATGGCGACGCTTAATGTGTAATTAAGAAGTTGAGAATCGAGTAAAAATCTTCTGCATAATTTTGGAAATAAAAAATTTTAAGAATGAAAAGTGCCTTAAGAAATTAAAAACAAAATGCAAATTAGACAAAAATAAAACCGTATCAAACATTGAAATGCTGCTAATGAAAGAAAAGTGTAAAAACAACATATGCTGGCCAGAATAAAAGTAGAAATACATAATACAAAAATAGTGTTAGTGTCACTTTAAAGAAGTAAGTAAATATTGAAAATATTATTAAAATACAACGAATTTAAAATTCGAGTTAATTTTCAAATAATAAATTTTAATTAGAATTAGTGGATATATATCCACTAAATTGCTATCTTAAAATAACTCCACCTTAAAAAATGCACACGTAACCTTGTGAATGCGTAGCACAGTAGCACCCAATGTCCAATGGCATCATAGGGTTGCTTCTTCTACTATTGTATATATCAGAGAAGAAGATGCATATTTTTATTTGCATGTATATTTAATTATCACTAATTTTAATATTTTTTGGTTGTAGATAAAATATCATACCTAACTACACGGCAACCAGTGGTGTTAACATTACAAATATAAACAATTTTTTTTGTAATAAAGGCGTCAGGAACGCTATAAACCACTATGTCTTCTTCACCAGATCACAATCATAGACAGCAACAGGATATTGTTTATGGCAAGTCAAATGTTACGCCTGCAAATTCAGGAAGCTCGAATATATTCAATAACACAAATAATTTGGTAGTAAGTACTCTCAGCAATAAGGTCAATAATCCAGAACAGCCACTGACCAAACGACAAAAAATTGAAAAAATTAAGCCAACAAATGGAAATACCAAAGCAAAGGGAGCAGTGGCTTCTGCAATTACTTTGTCTCCTCCTCCTGATGTAATAGATACAGGAGAGTCCAAGAATTTAAGTTCGTCACTTTCGTCTTCTAATCATTCCATAACATCTCCTTCTTCGCTGGATAATTCACCTTCTTCATCTCCCTCATCTTCACGAACTTCTTTGACTCAGCTTTTAAATGTACAAAATTTAAACCCTATCATGCCGCTAGCAAATGGTTACCAACCTAACAAGCATAATCAGCATCTGCAAAACCAGAATAAAGATGATGATCTTATTTCCAGTAGTTTAAAAAAAAATTATAATTCCTGCCATTCAACTGATGAAGTGGATCGCAGTAGTTTACCCGACCTATTACCACTGAATAGCCAAACACCTATAATAGTATCCAGTAGTACAACTGTTAAACAACGTCACTCATCAGTTATTCAACAGCAACAACATTTAAATGAATTAGCAGCGTCTCAAGATATGCGTGAATTTGAAGATTCATTAAACAAACAATGTTTATGCGGAGTGTCGGAGCGTATGCTCCGAAAACCGTTCCAATCACATTATTCTCTTGATGCTAATGGTCAGAAGCGCGTTGCTAATTTAAGTGAATGGCCAACAAATAAGTTACTACAATTCCTCTCGAATCTTCAGCTTCTATTTGATATTTATTTAAAGCAAAACTCGAAGGGTTTCATATGTGCCCGCATAATGGATGTATGCGATGCTCTCATACGCAATGACCACAACCTGATTGATGAAATAATAATACTGGCAGGATATAGCAACTCGTATGTTCAATTTCTGGCGGGGCGTGTGTTAGCTTCATTTTTAGTTATAGCCAAACAGGAAATGGATGATGACTGGCTCAAAAAACTCGTGGACAATCTTTTTAATTTTGATCGTTTAGATCATAAAGCTGTGCAAAAGATTCACTTTAGTTTGGAAATAATTAAAAGAATAGTGGAATGGAAAGATGTAGATTTACACCCGTTAGAGGAGGAAATTGCCGAAACTGAAAATATTTCTGACAATGCACCTTCTTCAGCATTTCATATTTCGGATAATAGAGCGCCTGAAATAAACGAAACAAATCTAGGTTATATGCATTTCCAAGCACAGCAACCAACACTTGAATCTAATTACTTCGCTGTGCACTATCGTTCTAATGAAAGTCTAAGCGTAGCTCCTACTATGAGTTCAACATCTGAACAATACCAACGTAACGCCACACAAATCAATCAATATAACAGTTTGCCAAATACAGCATATAACGAACATGATCTTATATCGCACCATAGCCAAGAGCATCATTATCCCTCGCTTGTTCAACGCCAGAGCTGCCATTTAATTACCCTTACAGACTCCGAGAGTTTTGATACCACACACCTCAAGTGCATAACAATAAAAATACTTGAAAATAAATGGCCTGCTTTGGTAAAGAATATGTCTTCTTTGATAGCCAATCATTTAGATGTCGAAAATGCAGAAAATTGTATATTAAATTTCTTACAACTATGGGAAAACATAATATCTGTGAAGGCCAATCTATCAATTGTCGAAACCCTACCATTTTATGCTCAATTGGACAAATTTGAGCTTCTGCTTAATCAAAACCTTTCGTGTACAGTGTACAAGCAAATGTTGTGTTTGTTCAATGAGGCCTTGTGCTACGGCTCCACTTTGGCCTTACAGGACATGTTGCCCGACGAGACTTGTATGCTGGCTCATCAAATTGTCAGGCATGTTAAGGATTTTCGTATTTTAGAATCTCTACCACGTAGACAGCCTGAAAATATTGTCGGTCTTATAGGTTTCAAAAGAAAACCAATAAATTATTGCCTTAATTCTTTGCAACATCAATTTAGTCGAGCTGATGGTTTAGAAAATGCCCTAAACTCTAGCGATGTTATTGAAATGGATAAAACTATACTTCAAAAAATAGTTCTTTTGGTGCTTAAATCTATAGCGGTTACTGTAAAAGAAATACGGAGCGATTCTTCAGATTCTTCTATCGATTCAACAGACTATGATGCCTTTCAGGATATGGTGCTGATCGAAAGATCTATACGTGATGTTTTACGTAAATTGGAGTCTTTTATCAAACATACCCTAGAATTCCATCCTGAATGTCATTTTAGTAAAATTCTAATTCATTTATTCGATGATCAGGATGATCATCTCATTGAGGCCATGGTGTGTACGCTGGACGTCACGGCTGGTATTTCATTTCGTAATAATGCATTTCCCGAACTAGTTTCAATGCTTAATCCGGTCTACACATTTCTTGAGTTCTTGAAAATGATATCGAATAGCTCTGATTTACTACTAGATCTATTGGTCAGCAATGAGACTTGTTTTCTGTTGTACCTCTTACGTTTTCTTAAATATATACGCATGAATTGGTCAATGTTTGTACAGAGTTGTAATGACTTCGGAATGGGCTCATCGACTTTGGATGAGGCAATGAGTGTATTAATACGTTTACGCCTACAAATATCTCGGTTGGTATCGAGACAGTTGTATCCCTATGATATATCACCTGTGCTGCGTTTACTGGAAAGTTGTGAGAGTTTGTATGAAGGTAACGAACTTAGTTAGCCAGCTATTTAGTTAATCTTTATTGTAGTTAGTTTAAGTATTTTTAATTATAATTTAATTTTTTATCAAATTAGTTGTTAAGTTAAACTAAAAAAAAAAACGGAATACATTACAAATATGAAAAATTTGCAGACTATTAGTAGGCATTTTTATTTAAATTATTAAATTTTATACAAAAATCTGTTTTGTTTCTATGGAATTCGACATTAAGTCCTACTTTTAGTATATATTCAAAATCTGAACAACTGAAACGATTTTAAAATGTCAGTGACTCAAGATTATTAAGCTTCTTATCTGAAAACATATTATAAGATTGTAAAAATTGGCTATAGTTTTAAATGTTTTATGCCTGATTAACGACCCATAAATATATCTATGGTCCTATACGTTAATAAAACTTCATAAACAAAAATTTTAATTTTTGTCAGAAATAACTCAAAAATTTTGGTTGTTTCGTTAAAGTGAAGAAACAAGCATAATGATGCTTGTGCGTGTTAAGTTGAAACGAATAAAAGCAAAATAAAATCTATTAAAACAAATTATATTGTTTTTTTTTTTTTTGCAACAAGTACACATGAAATTTTTACCATTTAGTAGTTTATTCGTATTGATTTTATTAAGAATTCTTCCGTTATTATAATCGTGCAAAAATTATTACAAACGTTTAAAAAAATCTGCTAAAATCTTAGTTATTTTGCTTACACATATTACTTAAAAGAGTAAGGATTTGTGTTCCATTAAAAAAGAATATAAAACAGAAAAAATATGATCATAAAATTAAATTTTTTTTGATACCACTTAAATATTATAATTTAATCTTGCCTTGAAATAATTAAGTTTTAAAATAATTATTTAGTTAAATGCATAAGAAAATAATAATAAAATTTGGAACTAGTTGTAAATATCTTATTAAATAAACATTTTGTTGTGCATAAAAATTATTAAAAACGAATCCTAATGTACACTTTTAAAAATTATTACGTCGTCTATCCTGAAATTTTGAATCAGTAGTCATATTGGAAAAAAATTAATAGGCCCACTTGCAGGTCAGGAGACGATAAATTTAATTAATTAACATAAAATAGTTTGTAAATAATACATATATAAAATTAAATATAAGAAAACATATATTTATATACATTTCAGCAATACTTTTTATTGGTAGTTTAAATACTTTTAGAAATTACACACATTTTATTCTTCTACAAATATGGTTAAAACATTCACTTATGTAAGTACATAACAATCTATGTATATGTATATATACATGTGTACTATATTTTTTCCTTAGCCTAATAATCATTTCAAAATTAACTTATATAGCACATAAAATAAAAAGCTAAGAAAAAACTTATAAATAAAAATTACCATATATTTTTGTAAATTGTTTTATAATTAAAAAAAATCGTTTTAATATGCTACAGCTATGAAACAGTCAAGGAAAATGAGTTGGAAATTAAGTCAAAATATATACCTAGAGTATTTTGGATTATGTCAATTGTAAATTTTGTAAATAATGTTAAATACAATATAGGCGTGCAAGTGAATTTTTATAATTCTATTGGTATGTTAAAGATAAATATGGTTCTACATAATTTCAGTACTAGTAATTGTACGAAATATATTAGATAAATACATACAGTCACGGAAAATGCAATTGTGATATCATATAACTCGTATTCTTATAAATTTTAAAAATAAATGGGGATGCTCTTCCTCTATCAAAGTTTTCAATTATTTTGGCATATGTTCACGTTTTTAGCTATTTCGGCACAGTTGCGCGTTCCGTGATTTTTATTCCAAAATTACTCGCTCAGGAATTGTTGAATGACTTAAAAGGGTTATAACTGATGAGGAATCATGGGTGTATGGTTATGACATGGAAACCAAATGGAAGAGCCCAGGCACGACAAGTTCCGTGGCGTAGTGCACGGTCAATAAGGAGTATTATCTTTAAGTTATGTAAAGAAAACGTCCGAAATTCTGAAAAACAATTGATGGCTTTTGCATCACAATAATGCTGCTCACTCGCCATTGTTTCGAAAATATAATTTTAAATTTATCATTTTATTACCATTTTATTATTATTATTGAGAGTGCTGGGGTGTATCGATGGGATCCACGTCAGCTTCAAGGCAGATTCTTCCAATTCTCTATTTTTATTTTTGGAAGATCCGAATTGTGGCTTGTCGCGACTAGTTTCCGGATACTTTTCCTTTAATTCCACAAGTTTTTTTAAACCGTTTTTTGTAGTAATTAAGAAAATTACAACCTTAACATTTTTGACAGGTTAACTTGTTATTCATAATACGACATAAACAAATTTCAACTGAAATTGAGTTGAGTTGTAAAGCGTAATAGGGGATTTAAATAAAACTTTTGTGTTTTCTTGATGTTTTTTAAAGTTTATTTTCATAAAATTTTTAATTAACCTTTTCTGTTTTTTTTTCTATAATAATTTTTTGCTGCTGTTAAGGTTAAAGGGTTTTTACAAAATTATCCCTTTAGAGTTAAAAAAATTTGTAATTTAAATCTTATAAATGTTTAATGGAACGAAAAAATAGAAAAATTCCCTGTTCTTTAGGTTAAAAGGAATTCAAAAGTTTGCTTTTAGTAAATAATATTTTTTTAATATACATGGTTAAATTGAAGAATTTAAAAAACTTCATCATCGTCGGGCAAAGCGGTTTCTTGAACTTCTTGTAAATCTCTTTCGATTTGTAATTGCTAGTCC
Organism: Stomorhina lunata; assembly: GCA_933228675.1. Classification (NCBI taxonomy): domain Eukaryota; kingdom Metazoa; phylum Arthropoda; class Insecta; order Diptera; family Rhiniidae; genus Stomorhina; species Stomorhina lunata. The sequence goes on from OW121744.1 coordinate 118,848,475, forward strand.
TTGTCCATTTTGACTTCTGGTGGCAGTAAAGCAGGCATGGCCACAAATTCCAAATTGGAATCGCCCACCAATTTACGGGCCAACCAAATGAAGGGTTTTTCAAAGTTGTAATTTGATTTGGCAGAGATATCGTTGCATTGTAAATTCTTCTTTCTGTGGAACACAGAAACTTTACGATCCTTAATATAAATTTTGTTTCCGCACAACACAATGGGTATGTTCTCGCACACACGCACCAAGTCTCTGTGCTAATTTGGTACACGTGATGTTACATCGAACATAACAACAGCACACTGTCCCTGAATGTAGTAGCCATCACGCAATACGCCAAATTTCTCCTGACCAGCCATCAGACATCGAAACGGATGGCACCACGATTAGTGTGGAATACCCAATGTTGCAAGGTATTTCTTCTGAAATTCACCGGTCATGTGACGTTTGACGAATGTAGTTTTGCCGGTACCACCATCACCCACCAAAACGCATTTGAATGTTGGAATATCTTGTTCTTGTTAGGCCATGTTCATAACCTTTTTTACAAATTAATATTCACACTGTCCCTGAATGTAGTAGCCATCACGTAGTATTGAATGTCTCCTGACCAGCCATCAGACATCGAAACGGATGGCACCACGATTAGTGTGGAATACCCAATGTTGCAAGGTATTTCTTCTGAAATTCACCGGTCATGTGACGTTTGACGAATGTAGTTTTGCCGGTACCACCATCACCCACCAAAACGCATTTGAATGTTGGAATATCTTGTTCTTGTTAGGCCATGTTCATAACCTTTTTTACAAATTAATATTCATGAAGTTTTTGTTTTCAAACTCCATGTAACTTAATTTTATTATTTCCCAGAAAAAATTCGTATTGGATAATGGATATTTTTGCGTTTTTAAGAGAACTGCACAAAAAATACGGCGCTTAACAGAAGAGTTTGTGTTTAAATGTGAGTTTTTCTTGTATTTATACTCTTCACAGTAGCTATAAGTTTGTTATTCAGTTTGTAATTCATTATTCCTCTTAGACCCCATAAAAACCTGATTGATTCGGAATCGGCAGGATAGTCGATTTAGATAAATTATATACCAGATTTTAGAAAATTATACGCAGCACGCTATTAAATTTCATCAAAATTGGTTCATAAACACCTGAGATATCGCCAAAATACTAAAAACCGATGTGCAAGAAATAACAAATTTAAAATAGTACAGTTTTCTTAAAAAAACAAAATAAAATTCGTATCGAATTTTGGCTATATTGATGTTTTAGACCGATTTAGTCAAAACAATAACAAAAAATTAAATATAAAACTTTTGTGTCTAACTTTTAAATGTATTGAATGTCCCATATACATACATACATACATACATACATGTCATACATGTAAGTTTTACATATCAAAATGAAGGTTAGCTAAATTTGACAATAGTCGGATGATGTATCTTAACATATTTTCTAAAAGTCACTAAACACACTGACAGAGCAATACCTCAAAAATAATTTTGTTAACCCCTTAACGTATTTCCACGGGTCTGACTCGTGGTACAATTTCTGTGCCTAACATGATTATCACGAGACTGACTCGTGGTACAACTTCTGTGCCTAACATGATTATCACGAGTCTGACTCGTTTTGCGACTGTTTTTAAGCATCAAAACTGGTTTGTTTGGTGCAAGTTCTATGCGAACAGTTGGAAGCGAACTTAGTTGCGCTAATTGATACGTCAAGGGGTTAAAGCAATTATCCTAATCGGGACCGATATGATAGCACTTTTACTTGTTTTGTCTTCTCTTTCTCCTTAAGAATAATTAGCTGCATTTTGTTAAGCTTATGATGGATTTGACCTGTCAGCGATAGCAGTAGGGTTCTCAGTGTTCACCGCTTGAACAACTAGTTAAAGTTACGAAAAAAAAATCAATATTCCAGTGAATTCTTGAGCAAGAGAAAATCTATTGAGATTTTAAATTTGCAAAAATTAAAAAAAAGGAAAAACTATGAACTGCATTCTATAATAAGTGTATATATTACACAGGAACGAAACGTCTAACTTACATTAGTTATGTTTAAACTTTATAAAGGATTCTTGCATTTATCCCCGTAAAATTCGTTTCGGCGATATACCGATTAATTTCTATTTTTCTTATTTATTTTAAAAAATTAAATGGAAATGCTTTTGTTATATCAATCTTCTCCATTATTTCGACAAATTGCTACATACACGAGTAATAGACAAAAGAGTAAAAAATGTAATTTCGGCCTCCACAGAATATAATATTTTTATATTGTTAAAAAGATATATTATCAGGCATGTCACGAATTCCGTTCGGAATTGAAACCATTCCGTAGTTGAATTCCGATCGAAATGGTTTTAGGTTCTATAGATTCCGAAAAATTTTAAATGTCCAAAATCAGTACAAAATAAGATTTTTTTAATTGAAATTTTCAACTCTATCTTTGTTTTAACAAAAAACACTGATTAATTGAGGAAATTGTTCAAATATTGAATAAACAACTAAAAACATATGAATTCAATTCCACTTTGAAAATAGAAAGTGGTTTCATTCCGAAAAATTTTTTCGTTTTACTTTTTCAATAGAAGCAAAGTGCGGAATTCATTCCACTTCCGAACGGAATTGAGTTCTGTGACATGGCTGTATATATCTATATTGATGATATGTATTTTCTTTCTCTAATGTCTATTGATCATACGTACTCTTCGTTTTATTTCTGGTACCAAGCCTTCATTGGGATCCATTGATAATGGTATAGGGGGTGTTATTGAGGTTCTTCTACTTAAGGAATTATTGGCATTGACATTACCGCTAACAGTACTTAAGGGTGATGTATACGACGATTTTTGCCTCTGATAGCCTAAAACAGCGGGCACTGAACAACGTCTTGTCATCATGGTAGAATGTGTTTCTTAAATAATAAAATAATTTTAAAGAAATTTATTTAATTTCAAATAACAATATGATCAAATTTACCTGCATTACCACGAGCACAGTTTATATCGGAGTTATCGAGAGATTGCGTTGTGGTATGCTGTCTTATCAATTGCCAATTATTTGAATAGGAAACTTTAAAGCGTGTGGGGGGTATACCAGCCGTGCTTATTGCTACATTCTGTTGTTCAGTTATTTGATTTGAACTATCCATTAAATATTGTTGATCTTGACTAAAGGAGCGTGATAACAATTTTAAACGGTATCGTTGTTGCAGAGGATGTTGTTTTTCTTTTAATGCCAATGCTGTCGACGTCAAAGCTTTGTGGTTTAGTATAAATTTTGAATCATTAAAGGATTTTTAATAGGATTGTTAAATTCGTATATACCATTTAATCTTTAAATTTGTACAAAGAGAGTTAAACTTTGTGTACATGGAATCAAAAAAGAGTTTGTATGAGTTTTAGACAGAAAGAGAAAGTTAATTAAAATTACACAACTTATGTACAAATACAATGTTTGTCCCTGTACTTTAACGAAACGACCCAAACTCGCCCAAAAGTGTTCCCGTACAATTTTTTCAATACAGATTGTTGTTTTTTGAGTAATTTCTAGCAACTTTGGACTGTTATGGGTAGTTTCGTTAAAGTACGGGAACAAACAAACAATGGAATGTGATAGAAAAAAAATAAAAAAATAATAGTTAAATCTGATACTACATACATATGTTAAATTTGAGCAAATTGATGTTTATTAATATTTTTGTTCATTTCATTTCTGAAATTTCGCATATCGCACTAGTTCCTCGAAAGTGATTTAACTTAAAATTTTAAAATGTTCAGTACATACAAAAAACTGTTTTATTTTACTAGTACTTTCATATTAAAAAGATAGAAAACTGTATTTTTTTTGTCGAAATTGTAGAGGTAATGATGTAAGATTTTTACAGTGTACAGACCACTGTACATCGATTTTTTGCAAAAAGTGAAAATTTAAAAAAAAAAAAAAAAAAAAAATTTTAAGTTGTCTCTCTGTATGATATGTTGACTAGAAATTGAAAATAAAGAAATTTTACAAATAATCAGCCTAACCATTTTTAAACCGAAAAAGTCGACTTTATTTTAAAAATCGTAAAATCGTAATTGAATTTTTGTGCAATAATAGAAAACAACATTTGTAATATGATTCCAATCAGTTTTAAAGAAATTAACTTAAAAATGTATCTAATGACTGAAAATTGTGAACATTTTTCAATATCTACTTAATATTTTTTCCCAAAGGATCACATAATTAAAAACATTCAAAAGATACGATTTTCAAAACTTAGTCGTTTTTTCGAGTATAAAATGTTTTGTAGTAAGGCTAGGCTGATTGTTTTTTTTATGAAATCTAACAACTTATTTCTGTCGAAAACTCATTTGAAATTTATTTAAAATTCGAGTACAAAATTTCGTATAAACTTCTTAAGTATGTAGTAGTAAGAAGCAAATGCTGCCAAGTCTGAAATTTTCAATATTTTTCTATTTAAACCAACTGTTACTTGATTTTAAATTCTGGATCTAAGTAAATAAATAAAATTATACATATTTCGTCACAAAATTCCTATATTTATTTTGAAATGTATTCGTATTTATTTTTTTTTAAATAAAATAAGCAAAATATTTAGTGTTACCAAGTTAAGTAAGTTTACCTTTATTTGAAATCTTTATGGGTATAAACTTCGAAAAAATACAACTAATGTAAATGGGCTTTTATTCTGTTTTGTTTGTTTTTAATTTAAATGATATTTTTTTATTTATTAATTTAAATGATATTTTTTTATACTGGCTTTTTTACATAAAAAAATTTGGGAATATAACTACATTCTATTATCAAAGTGGAATTAAATTTGTATGTAAAGATAGATTTAGTACTTCAAATAAAAAGCGTGTTTTGTACTGTTTTAGAGCATTTACAATTTAACTACGAAATCGTCAATTTTGAACGGAATTTGTGACTTCTCGATACTTTGTAATTTTTTGTTTTTATAAACTAAAATTTTATTGAGTCTTCTAAAAACTTGACATTGATTTAAGACCCATGGTTTCTTTGGTCGTTTTAAGATTTTGATAACCTGTCTGTTTAAGAAAAAATTTGACCCACTCATATGTATATATGTATGTACATATTTATGTTGTGTAAAAAATCTATTTTTTTAAATTTCTATTTGCGGTACTATTGGAAATCGAAACCTCAACACCCACACTGGCAGTTTAGCTAACTCCACACCAACCCAGTGAGTCTTACTTTAATTTGTCATGTCTATACAAGAAAAATTACAAAGTTTCCAAATAAAATATTATGTTTAAAGAAAAACAAACATGTATAGTGTATTTTTGTTTAATTTGTTTTTAGAGAAAACAAAAAAAAACAGCACCAAATAACGTAAAACTGAGAATAAAACCAAACTAAAAAGAAGTAAGTGCTTGCAATTTCAGTTTTGACACAATTAAATGTTTTCAAGTTCAGTTTAATACTCACATCAGCTATACTATATGTATATAATAATTGTTTAATAAAATTTAAAGTACATACATACATTCAGAGATAGGTAAATAGCTACAAATACATCAAAATTGTAAATACAATACATAGATAACTACTGTAGAAATAAGTTTTCTACTTATAAATATAATAAAAATGTAAAGTAGTAAAGTGTATATAAGGGTAAAAGTTCCATTTAGTTAAAGCTTTAAGTTTTTTTTTTTTTTTGACTTATTATTAATATTTGCATTAAAAATATTTCATATTTGATTTAAATTGCAAATATTTTTTTTATATTTTTTGATATATATTAAATGCTTATATAGTTGACATTGATATTTTTAAAATTTCGGCAAACTTTTAGGTGAAATACCTTTTGAGGCACGACGATCCGGCCGATGATTTTGGGCATATGATTGTAGAGAGCAACGTCTTAAACGTTTGTCATTTTTGTTTTGCTATTTTAGAGTTGGAAAGAAATAACAAAGTGATTTTTAATATAAAGTTTAACATAAAAAACTATAAAAAATGCATTTAATAAATTCTTAATTTTAAGATCTATGACGCACTGTGAACTTTTTTACTAAACTTAAAATCAAACAAACTATCAAAGTCCAATTATTTCTAAAGATCAAACCAATTTTGTAGCTTTATGATCCGATATATTTATTTAAAACAGGCTTTGAAAATTTTATTAATTTTAGAATAATATCTGGTTGTTCTGAGACCAATAGGAACAAAATAAAGTACATCATCCATAGAATAGTTCGTTACGTTTACGGTTTACGTTTAAGGGCACATGTGTCTTTACACTTAAGAAATTTTTTGAATTTTACGTTTACTGACTACCTTTAATTTCGTTTGTTAATATTTCTTTTTAAAATTATTAAATTTCGTGATCCTGAGAGTATTTCTTGCTTGATATCGTTTACCAATTCTGAAAGAAATCCACAAATTCTATATACTCTAATTTCTAACACAACTTATGAACACTCTTTTACAATTAGAGCTGCTAGATTTTGGAATAGCTTACCTATAGTTTTTCGCACTTTTATTGGAAATGTAACTACATTTAAACGAATGATTCGTAATTATGTCACTTCTTCATATTCCTAATATCTGATTTTTGGGTTCTTAACTTTAAGATTGTAATCAATTTTTATACCTATGCTTTTATTTTTGAGAGGAGTCGTAGGGTTAAGATTTATTTTAGTTTTTAATTTAAATATTTTTCTCATAGTTATTAAACTTGTAATATAATTATATTGGCCAATTAGGCTACACATATTACAAATGAATAAAGAAATGAAAATGAAATTAGAGCCTTTTAAATATTTGCAAATATTTCAATTTCACATAAAAGCGATTTTCAGATTTTGGATAAAAAAATTTGTAATTTAAAAAAAATATGAATTTTGTAGTCAAATTTATAAAGTTTAATGGCAAAATGCACAAAGTTGATTTTGACAAATTAACAACTTTTTTTTAAATCAAAAATAATTATGTTTTCTTAAATCGGATTTCCATACAGCTCCTGTAATAAATACCTTTTATTTTGTATATTTTTAGAAATTAAAAGTTTAACTTTTAACTACTCTGTCCACTTTTATCCATAATGAATTGTATTTCAAAATATTATCTAATATGTTTTACATACAAATTTGATATTAATAAGATTAATAAGATTTTTTATTTAAAATTTTCAATAACTATGGAATATTTGGTCAAATGTGTATCGATTGTTACAAGACATGTCATACTAGAAAATGGTAATATATGCATGTACCTACATTAAAACGGTTCGCCTTTCATACAAAAAGATGTTGTTTCAGTCACCCCCTAGGATTAAAGATAATGTTAAAACAATTCTATTTTTTTTTATTTTTTACCACGCCTACAAACACCGCCCTTTAAGCATTTTCTTCAATGTGTCGCCATTTTATGTCCGATCATAACATTTTATATATCGGTGTTCGCGGCTCTGTAAGGGCTACATTTCTCTCTTTTACCAATGACCAATGTTTTAAATGTGTTTTTTTTCGAATCATTTTTCATTTCTGATTGTTTTAATTTATTTAACTTACGGTTTTATAATGCTGATTAATATCTGAAGCAGCTTTTAGAAGTAAATAGATGAAAACTAATGCAAAAAGGTAAATAATTGGTTCCGAAGTAGAGCTTTTCTTGTTGAGATTTAATTCCTTATTTGAATGATTTTTTTGATATTTGGCCTTGGTTGATTTGTTATATTTGTTGAAACCATTTTTAGAGTTTGTAGTCTTAATAGAATATTTTGATTTCTTGCTGCGAGATTCTATAAAGTTAGGAGAACTGCAATGGCCACTTCCACTTCCACTTCCACTACTATTTTCTACGCTTTTGTCAGTCTGGCTATTGTTTTCATTATCTAATACAGCATTAATTTTATTGGCTTCATAGTCAATCTTATATTCTTCCTTTTCACATTCAATCGTAGCTTTATCCTTTTTAAAAATATCTATATCTTTACATATGTCTCTATGTTCCAACAGTTTGTCTAAAATTTCCAATTTGAGGTTTTCTGATACTTTAGCAAATTTTAAAAACTTTTCCTTTTCTTCATGCACTAGTTCGGTAGAATGTTTGTTTTCCACACAACTGACTAGACACTTTTGTACACTAGCCATACCCAGATAGATAGTGATAAGAACAATTATTAACCCAACAGGAACAACGTGATGATTATTATTTTGTTTGCAATTTAAGTTTCCTAGTTTTTTTGTTTGTTCTTCATTTAACTGGGATTGTTGCTCTCCTGACACATCGCTTGAAGTATGAAATTTTGGATTTTCTAAATTAAAATGAGGTTCTATTTTTAATACTTCTGTGGTTTCACTTTCTTCAAAAATTTCTTCAGTGTCATTCTTTTTGGTATCCTCCATCTTGCAATTGACTTGGCTTTTACTTTTTCTGCAGCAAGAAAAAGGTATTTTCTAATATGCTTTTCTTTGTATACATATGTATGTATGTACATGCGCATCTAAGTATACATATGTATGTACAGATATTTATGATTTTCTGTAGGAAAATAACTGTTTCAAACAAACAGTGTTACCAAAAGTATATAATTTTATGAATTGAAAAGTTTTAAAATTGTCACTTATTTCTTCATGATTAGTAATCAGATACGATTATATCAGTTACCATTCCTGAATGCATAGTAATATGTACTATTGTATATAGCATCTCTCTGTTATCCTTGACTCCCAGCGGAGCATAGGGCCTCTTTTTATATAGGATATTGCCCAATATTTTTTTTTTTTGCTTCGAACACTATGTTAACACTGATTACAATTTAAATTACCTATCAGATTAAAAGTTTATTTTGGAAAATCAATATCAAGAAAGTATTATTAAAAAAATATGAAATACTATATAGCAAATGCTTGTCATCTAATATACCTACATATTTATATAAAATGAATTGTACATTTTGATGTTACCACTAACCGCGGATATGTGTGGACCGAGATTAGGATACGTTGGGAGTGGTCTGTGGATGATTTGCACGATATCGGCCCAGTGGTTACCAAGATATGGAATTTAGATTTTCCTATATCGTTGTTATTGTCGTAATGTGTACAATGACATTCGGTCTTGCTTTACTTCTGTTGGCCTATATATATATATTTATATATTTTAAAAGACAAAACTAAAAATTTGGTAATATCCCAGTAAAAAATATATGGATTAATCCATAATCGAGCAACAAAGGAGTAATAACTTGTTCATCCATTTGGAGTAATAAGCGAGCTATCGAAACTTTTTATTTTGTTTTGTTGTTTATGCCTCGCTTAATACTCCAAATGGATCAACAAGGGATGCATCAGTTAGTTTGTTTTTCTTTGACATAACAAAAAATATTTTGTTCAAATTAAATTGGTATGGATCAAAAAATACAATGTTTTTTACTTTTTTTATTTCGGTAATTGGTGAATTTTTAATTGCATGTTTTAAATAATGTATTACGCGTTGTCTTTTCTTTAATTTTCTTGCAGAAGCACTTAAAGACACGTTTCCAATATAAATAAAAATTAATATTTTCTGATTTTTGTAAAAACCAAATTTTTATTTTATATGAATGTTTACTCCCTTTATGCTCCTTTAGGAGACAAAAACGATTACTCCCTCTGTCGTCATTTTCAAGACTAAAGGGAGTACTCCATAAGGAGCTTAAAAGGAGTACTCGTGTCTGCGGACATGCTGTGTTAAAAATCCTATGAGTTTCGGAGTTTTATGGAGTAATCCATTACTCGCAAAGGAGCGCTCCAAGAGTATGATCCTATCCTATTTTTTACTGGGATGTATTAAAGGAAATACAAGTGACCAGAAATTTTAGCAAGATCAATATTAAAAAAAAAATAGTTTTGTAACGTAGAAATTTAATGAAAACAATAGCATAGTTTAAGGCTTAAACATACATAGTTTAACTGATAATACATTTTTTTATGAAAAATTGTGTATAAACAATTTTTGTATTAATAAATCCTAAAACTATTCTTTTGTTTTTATCCAAGCATTTCACAGCATTTCGTTGAAGTTCTCTGCTCTTGCTTCAATTTCTTTCTAAGTCGAAACTAAAAATTTCGTAATTTTAAGGGAAATCCAGTCGACTAGAAATTTAGCAAGATTAATATTTAAATAAAAAGTATTGTACAATAAAAATGAACTGAAAACAAAAGCATTACGTGGCCTGTTCAAGAGTTGGCATTCTAAATGGAAAAACGAAAAATGTTGTGTATCCAAATGTATTAGTTAAAATAAGATCTCAAAAATAAAACAATTTTTTTTTAAATTTTATGTAAACAAAGCTAGAACTTTTTATTCCTTTTACGTTTATGGTGCAAAATTTTGTTTTAACGTTTCCTCTTCAACGACTTGAAAATGCAAATTTTCTATCTATAAAATGTTGAATTTTATTTTAATACCCTTCACCACTTTAGGTGGAAAGGGTATATCAGGTTTGCGATGTGTTTGTACATTTTGAATAAAATCGGATCATGATTCCTAAAATCAGTGCACCAAATTTAGTAGGGATCGGCCCGATCCGTTTTTTAACCAGTCACTTAAATATCCCAAAAATTACAAAAACTCTTTTAAAAATAAAGATAATCGAATAATTTTGCTAAATCTTTGCAGAAATTAGTTTTCTATTAACATAAATTAATAAGAAATTTCGTGACAATCGGACATTTGACCATAGCACCCATATCAGACCCTTTGCCGAAAAAGTTACCTAAATCTGGAAATATTATTGCTGTAATAAAAAATTAAGTGTAGATACATATCGCACTTGATCAACAAGAGGGTATTAACTCAAAATTTTTAAATTTTCAGTAGAGTCAAAAAACTATTTTATTTTACTACTACTTTCATATAAGGAAGAGGGGTAAAACTGTAGTTTTTTTGGTGAAATTATAGTGAGAATGATGTCAGATTTTTACAGTGGGTAGATAAGACTACTACACATCAATTTCTTTAAAAAATTGAATATTTAAAAATTTTGAGTTAATACCCTCTTGTTGAACAAGTGCGATATGTTTCTAAGAATTAAAACTTGTAAAGTTGTTGGCTTGACCGGCCATAAAATGTTCTTACTTATTTCCCACTCTGGTGTTGTAGTGTCGACTTTAAAAGATTTCTTTATTAGATTTCAAAATAAAATGAAGCATTATCAAATGTTTTTTTTAGATTTGCAACAAATATAACAGAAACATTAAACTCTTGTTTCTGATCCTTAACATTATTTGTTGCGTGTTCTGCTCCAGTATCTTGGCAATGCTTACAGTGCCGTTTTGAATCAGTAGTACACTCTGAACCCTTATGATGTATTCCATTTTGGCTATGGTGATTTCTATCCAGCTTTTCAGATGTAAAACATTTACTCCAACATTTAGCAAGTGCAATAAAACCCATTAGATGACAGCATTTGTCGGATGCTCCTTTTAGACAACTGAAAAATTCTGGTAAAAAAGATGGATTTATAACAGCATAAACTATTATGTTCATGCTGAGTTGTATAGCATTTAATGTGATACATATTACTTCTAAACGTTGCATATTTTTTAAATTTACTTTAGATACATCCCCGCCGTAAAGTAGATTAACTATACTTTTGCGAGAAGTCAAGTGAGCGGGTAATTCTCCTATTAAATATAGGCTTATGACAATTATTATGGTGACCGTTAATTTCATTTGGTGCTAGAAAAAACAAGGGCAAGGTAAATTATAATTTAAACTCAGAATAAATTAGTGTATTTGCCAATATTTTTTACAATGTTCTTATTGATTTGTTATTTGACAGGTTAGTTAATTTCGTCGAATTTCCTATATTGTGTAGTTTTAGAAAAATATTATGTTTGTTCCCGTACTTTAACGAAACAATCCAAACTTACTTAAACGTGTTCCCGTACAAAATTTGTAATACAAATTGTTTTTTTTTTGTTGTTGTTTTTGTACGGGAACAAACATATTATTATGTATGTATTTATATATATTATATGCCTTTGTTTACCCTGTATCGATTCTGTCCATTTTTAATGTTTGCATTTGAATTATTTTGGCATTTTTTACTTTGTTGAGTCCATTTCCAAAAAGCAATTAAAATAGCAGCATTTCCTAACATTAGAAATATGGCAGGCAATAATGTTAGAAGAATGAAAGTAAACCAATTATGGATCATATAATACCTGAAAATAATATTAAAAAAAAAATATATTTTTATAGGTACAAAAAATATTTTTTATTCATCTTTGTATTTACATACATACATATATACTAATATACATAGGATTATTTTATTGTCATAAATTAACAAATACATAATTGCAAATTTAAATATTTTTTTTAAACATTTCTTTTATTTTTGTTTGGCAACTTTTTTTCGTATCTTATCTAATATACGAAATTACATTAATTTATAACGGCAATAAACCTTTAAGGCAACAACACAAATCCATTACCGTTATTCAATCGAATTTCCTCTTCAATATTTTACAATAACAAATACAGTTCATATTATTATAAAAATAATTTGTGGAAATTTAACAATTTACTTTTTATATGAATGTAGTAAAAAAATTTAAAAGAAGTGAAATTTAAAATATATGTACATTTAACAACTTTTCAAAATATCAAAATTGGCATAGCACAATCCTATAGAGTATAAAAAACTAAAAGGGAGCGTATATTTATTTTTCGCTAAGCCGCGATGAAGTTTCGAATTTTTTTTTTATATATTTAAGCTATTTCGGTCATTGGGACTTATATGGGACTTAGGGTGGAATGTGGAACAATTTTCAATGCGTTACTTATAATACCCTTTCGACCTATGGTGGTTAATGAAAACCCTTACCGTAACTAAAAATATACCGTCGCCCCAAAAACCTCAACAAATCAAAATTAGATTTTTTATGATTCTAGTACAAAAGGTCAAAAACATGTTCCCTCAAAATTTTTGACTTCTATGGAAGGTTTTTTTTCACATTATTTGATGTATATCAACAGTATTTATCACAGAGGGCTTTAATTTTGTTTCTTTTTTACGACACTATGTGAAATTTTTTAATGAAATGGTTTTCATTTTATTTAGTTTTTTTTGCTGCATTTTAGGTAACGATATATGTACTTATGTACAAGATATATACACATACTTACTTTGAAAAATAGAATTTCGTTGCTTCAAATGTACCATCATCATTTACAACAAATACAAAAAAATACGGAATATTTACAAAAATGGCCAATAAAATCACAATTAAAATCATTCTTCTAGCCACAATTCGTCTACAAAACTTAGGTGTTCCATTCGGTATGCCCCAACGCAAATAAATAAAACGATCCAAACTGACGCATGCCAATATAAGGTTAGCAGCTCCTGTAGTCATACTAAATAAGGGGGTTTGCCACTGAAAATCATAAGCCATCCAACGAGTGCTTAAATGCAGAAAACTACGCGACAAAGCTGTTAATGTAATTAGAATGCATGATATACAATCTAGCCAAGATAGAGCGGCTAAATAGCTGAAGGCGGATGGTGTCATTTTGGGTCTCATAAAGACAATTGCATTTATAAAATTTGCACATAAACCAAAAAATGCCAATGAGGGCACCACAAAAGCATATATGACAAATTCCAAGGCCGTCAATTCACTGCGACGCCAAATACAGTCCGTTGGTTCTGAAGACTCTTCACTGTAGAAATCAGAGGTATCAAAGACTTGTATTTCGGATGAATTGTTGGCGGATCTGACACTTAATATCGTAGCCAATTGTACAACTGCGACATTTTCTACACATTGCATGCTCTTAGACCTTTAACTTCAAAATATTATTTGTTCCTTTTGTCTTTTTTCTAAAAAGTTTGAGAACAAAGCTTTGCATTCGTTATGATTAAACACTACTAGTGCTAGTTTGTTTAGCAACTGCTTTTCCTTATATTAACTTGTTTCTGTTTTGCATAGACCGTTACATTATCACTTCTTCTGCATATGTAGATATTAATTTTCTGATATAAAAATAAATTGCTTTATCAATAAACGAATTGCGCCATTTTTACGACACCTTTTAGTTCGTTTTTACCAAGTATAGAAACATTACAGCTGTTGTTCTATTAGCTTTTATATATAAGAAATGTGAAACTGGGTGAAATCAAAATTTTTTGAAAAAAAATACGAATTTTGAACCTCATCATCTTCGATTTTGATGAAATTTTTTATATACATACATTCTTCTAGCTACAATTTTTAAATTTCTTTAAAAATTTTAATTTCGCTTTGGTTGAGATTTTGGTTGAGCCGTTGAAAGTTCATATTTTTAAAACATGCCTATAACTTTTAATGGGGTTATCGGAGTTCATCGTACGCTCTGTAGTTTCATGTTCTTTTTATTTCAAAATTTAATCATGTATTGAAGAACAAGATAGATAAATTATGTCCTTTACTTAAGGATATTAAAAAAGCATATGTTCCATTCTTTATTCTTCTCTCAAATGGATCATAGGGTTGATAAACAAAATATTAAAACCAAAAACAGTAAGCCTATCGCGAAATAATATATTTTTTGTAAAACAACTAAATATTATTTCAGTACAAATTTTCATTAATTTTTTACAACCAAACGCCCATTTTTTTTTTTTTTTGGCTTTTATTTTTTGATGACAACACTGGAAACTATATTTGAGAGAATGATAACAAAAACGGAAGATATGCTTTTTGAGATATCCTTGAGTCAGGAATATAATTGATCTTACTTGTTCTCCAATACATGAAAATAATTAAAAGAACATGGACATACGCTGAAATATGTATGAACCCAATTTCATTAAAATCTAATAACCGTTTTAAAAGTATATAAAATTGGTATGTATGTGTTTTGAAAAAATCTTGAAAAAAAAACTTTAAACCGCGCCATAAAATTTTAAGAAAAGTGAAGTTCAAAATTTTGAAGAACTTTAAAAATTGTATGAGTATGTATAGTAAAATGTTTTTTTACAAGTTTTTACAAAGTCTACTTTTACATTAGTCAGGTTTGGCTTATCAAGTCTTGAATTTGTATGAGAAAAAACTGACAGAATTAAAATTTAGCAAACCTGACCGTACTATCAAGTTTACGAAAATTTTGAAAATTTGTATGAAATTTAAGGAAAATAAAATGAAAACTGATAAAGAAAATGTTTGTGTGTGAACGTGAATGTAGGTTTCACACCTGATTCGTGTGAAACGGGACAAAGCCTTATTTATAGTAAAATGTTTTTTATACGTTTTTAGGAGAGACAAATACATTTTACAAAGCCTTATTTCTCCCGAAACAAGTAAAATATCGATATACGGTTGATTTGTAATGCGTTGTAAATAAAAGTTTCAAACTGTGTAATACAAAAATTTAAACTTTTTTTCATAAGTTTTAAAATAAAAATATAGAAAAAATGTTCTGAAATTGCTAAAATAATTTTTCTCTTGATTATCTCCCGTGGAGACCCATAATAAGAACATGGCAAAAAAAGTAACACAGGGTTTTTTATCCAGAATTCTTTTTTTCTTTATGCTAGTCATTTTTAAAAACTCTTGTATTGACAACTCTGGAGACGGGCGTAAAAATACAACAGAATTTAATAATCCCGAAAGCGAAAATTTATTTTAATTTTCGGATTAAAAACCGTAAATTGTTCCTTTTTGTTTTCTTTTTAGTTTATTTAGTAGTTCGTATCACGCCGCAAAAGTAAGTTGTTTTCTCTAATTGCTTCATTTGCATAGACATTTATTTATGAAATAGGTGCGTACATATGTCATGTATATTTAAATGTTTACATACGTATGTATGTATATGTAATTTAATAATCATAACTTGTTGGAAATGTAATCAGTTTTCTTTATGAATTTGGATGTATACCTATAGCTGTTTTGGAAAATATAGTTAAATTACGTAATAACGTGAAGTTTTTCCTTCATTTAGTTTTGAATGTATTGTTTTTTTCTCTTTTGGGAATACCTAAAAATTTACGACTGGCTCCGCTTGTTTTATGTATGGATCTAGGTTTTTAATTTTGATACTTGTAATGATATTACAAGTCAATTGTGCTTCTTGCTAATAGTTTTGATTTGGACCTAACAATAACTGGAAACTATTTGAAATGTGTAGTATTTTTTTTTTAGTTTAAACTTTAATGTTTTTTTTTATAACATCCAAACCAAAATATATCCAATAAAAAAAGTTTAAAGCCCTATGATAGAAAATATAATTAATTAGTTTAAAAGTAATTTTTGGGCAGCTCTTTGATTTGTAAGTAGCTAAATATTTTCCTAAAAGACAATTCCAACAATGTCCAATATGATTCCTTTCCAGAAAATGGAAAAATAATGAAAGAGACTCTTAATGTTGCTTTTATAAAAAAGAAATACTTATTGCTTGCGATAATAAACAGACAAAATTTATTATTTTAATCATTATAGATTCTATTGCTGTTCCATTTTGTACATTCCAATATAATAGTATAGACTATAAGTAGAAATGTCAGATACAAGTGCATTTACAAACCATCAACCAACTATCAATAGGATGAAAGAAAATGTCAAATATGCAAAGCCATCGTTGGCAACGATAATAGAAAGCTGGGGATTTCGTTTATTAAATATAATTGCAAGATTTATATTTCAATTAATATACGGATTTAAAGGGCAAACTATGCCAGCCATTACAGACCCAATTCTGTTAGAATCTGCAAGTTCATTAGCTCGGAAGATCAGAAGGCAAGAGGTAAGTAAAACCATGAATAAAGAGCTCGCAATTAAATACCAATGACATCGCATTTATGTTACAGCTGACAAGTGTTCAAGTTTTGGAATCATTTATCAATCGCATTAAACTTGTAAATCCTTTACTGAATTGCGTAGTTGATGAGCGTTTCAAGGATGCGATGAAAGACGCTCAAGAGGCGGATGATTTGATTAAATCTGGAACAATATCTGAAGAGGAATTGGCAGAGCAGAAACCATTCTTGGGAGTTCCAATATCTACTAAGGATTGTATTGCTGTTAAGGGTATACATATAAAGAAAAACAATTAAGACATAATTTCCTAATAGTGATTTTTCAGGTTTATTGCACACTTCAGGACTATATCAACGACGAAATATGAGAGCCGAAAAAAATGCCGAAGCAATTGAATTGATGCGTCAGGCAGGAGCTATTCCATTTGCATTGACTAATGTTTCAGAAGTTTGTATGTGGTGGGAAAGTAACAATACTGTACACGGAAGGAGTCGTAATCCGTACGATACTAACCGCATTGTTGGTGGTTCTAGTGGTGGTGAGGGATGCATACAGGCGGCCGCTGCTTCACCCTTTGGATTGGGTTCAGATATTGGTGGCTCCATTCGCATGCCCGCCTTTTTCAATGGAATTTTTGGGCATAAACCCTCAAAGTTTGTGGTATCTAACGAAGGACAATTTCCGATCCCATTTTCTGAGGAACAAAATTCTTTCCTTGGTATTGGTCCCATGGTAAGACATGCTGAAGATTTGAAGCCTGTATTAAAAATAATAGCAGGCAAGAAAGCATCTATATTGAATCTTGATGAACCAGTTGATTTAAACAAAATAAAATTCTTTTACCAAGAGAGCGACGGTGGTGGTCGGTTAGTCTCTCCTGTAGATAAGGATATAATAAATGGTCTGCATCGGGTTGCTGAACACTTGCGAAATAAGTATCAGACTTCTGTAGAACAAGTTGCGTTTCATCAATTCCGTCAATCAGCTACAATATGGTTTGCAAATATGAAAGACGACTCTGGTTTAGGTTTCGAACATCAATTGGGAAATTTGAAATATGCCATTAACCCATATACTGAATTATTAAAGTGGTTTATAGGCACATCCAAGCATACCTTTATTGGACTGCTCACTGCTATTTTGGATAAATCCCAATGCCAATATGGATCACCAAAATATTATCACTTGGTTAAGAAACGAAATGAATTACGCGAAGAAATGGAAAAACTTCTTGGTAATAACGGGGTTCTCATATATCCAACGCATCCCACCGTAGCCCCTTACCATAATGAGCCCCTTATAAGACCTATTAATTTTTCTTATACTGGCATTATAAATGTTTTAGGATTTCCAGCAACTTCTGTCCCATTGGGTGACCTGGGTTCAGAAGGATTGCCTATAGGCGTTCAGGTAATAGCTAACATTAATCAGGATCGTCTATGTTTGGCTGTTGCAGAAGAACTTGAGAAGGCTTTTGGTGGCTGGTCGAGGCCAGCGATAAACATTTAGTTCCATATAATTTTAATATTATATTCGATTACGTATGTACATATTTTTCAAAGTAATTTTTCATGCATATTTATAAAGTATGTAGTATTTAAAAGATACTAGTAATTTATAATATTTTGTAAAGACAGAGAAAACCTGTATATGTTTGTTCCACACATACTACTTTTTAAAACGGAAATCATATTAATCTAAGAACAATTTGGACAAACATCATATGCACAATATAATTTTGATAACACTTTTCTATTTGCTAATTTATATGTATGTACATTAAACATTTTTGTATTAATTTTGAATTTAATAATTGAGTAAAAGTCACAAATATATGTGCACAATATTAAAAGGGATTTAAAAATTCTACTTCATTTAAAATGAAGCCATTAGATATATGTTAGATATATCGAGAGCTTATATTCAATACTGACTGGACCACATGGAGACAAAAAAAGTGTTTAACATTTTAAATATTTTTTAATAGAAGTTAATATATTTAAGAAAAAGTTCTAAAATATAACTCTCTGCTTTCTATTAAAGAGATAAAGCAATTTCCCATTAAATATAAATAAATAAATTACACGATTTATTATTTTAGTGCTATTTCCTAAATGTACTATATTATCCATTTAAATGTGTAAATAAATGAACCAGTTTTTATTGGACATTTTTTTTATATCATAGAACTAAAAATTAATGAGTTTTAAGATGCAACAAAATAATTATATTCATGAAAAATTAAAAGATAAGAAAATGTTCAAGTAAACTATTATTTGTCTGTTAATTCGGCTAAAACTAAGGCTATCCTTTTTGGCAATAATGAATTACTCGTTTTTGTTAATGGATCTAGGGTTGATTCAGTTGATACACTTAGTGCTAAGATTTTGGGTATTCTACGTAGGTTTTATTTTATTTAAATTTTTATTCCTAATCGTTATTGAAACTCACATGTCGCTTGTCTTATTTGGCTTGGAATTTTATCGCGGAGCTTTCTGGTATTATGTGTCTGAGATCAATTGTATTGTGAAATCTGTTGTTTCTTAATTCATAGGGTTAATATTCGGACTCATATTTCAATTTCGTGAAGTGTTGTTCTTTTAGGAATTTTGTTGAGTACTATCATATTTTGATGTTCTTCAAAGTTATCAAATATGGTTTACCTATTGCGCTTTGCTCTGAATTAACTTTTTGAAGTTCTCTCAGAAACCCACAGTTTATTATACCGAGGATTCCACATTTGAGCGGTCCTTCATTATTAAGGTTATTCGATACAGAAATTGCTTTTTGAATAATATTAACATCCCGACTATTTTGTTATTTTTTGAAATTGCTTACCTTTAGAATTGGGCCTTTTCTCCCATTCAAACAATGTGTTTCGGTTGAAATTGATGAGACATTTCACTATCTAATGTCTAATGTACTTGTATATCTATACATTAAGTAAAATCATGTTTTTTGTCTTGGACATAAATATTTGCTTTTTTTAATAATACATTTTACTTGGAACTGCCTATATTACATATGGGATTTTTGAGTTTTACATTTTTTTTATGAATCTATATTTTTTTTATCTGGAGATCTTTTGATTTAGGTAGTTTTAAATATACTCAGACTTATATCTTGTAATATGTATGTATATGTTTTTGGCCTAGCCACACTAGGCCAAATATAAATTATTTTGAATAAATAAATCTAAAGAAGTTTCTATAACGTGGGTATCAATGTAGTCGAGATTTTAGTTAACTGGGAAAATAATATTTACCTGGAACAAAATACCAAAAAATAAAATGAAGAGCACAAAATCAGAAAGACAGACAAATCATATTAAAAATTAATTATAATTATATTTTTCCACCAAGAGACTGTATTAATTTTAGTAGATCTGATCTTTTAGCTGAGATTGTATCCTGATGTAGAGGCTCCACTCCTTCGACGCACTCATAGCGATTAACGTTATCGGCTATATTGTCTGTCATACATATCACGTGAATGCCACAATCGTAACCATTAGCCTGTTGCAAACACCTAATGGGCTTTATTTGACAAACACGACAATTCAAGGCTGCCTTTATACTATGTACAAACTGATGGGAAACATTTGAATTATTATTACCCCACGAATCAAAGTGAAAAAATGACTTCTCTGGTCTGGAGAACACCAAAAGAGACCAATGCGTTCCACCGGCCTGCGTTGATTCATTGTCATTTAATACAAAGAAAATAAATGGTTTTTTCGGGGCCTTTAACTGATTAAGCAATGTCTCCAATTCACCATCATCAGCAAATTTCATACATTGCGTTACTTCTGGTGGCACAAACAGTAAATCAGGATTATTCTTATATTTTACACGCTCTAAATATTCATAATAAAAAGATATAATTTGATCGTTTAACCAATGAGGACCTTGCAATAATTGCACGTCCGACATACGTAAACAAGTCTCATTAAAGCTCAAAGCTATTGGATCGGCATGAATATAGGAACTCATTTTTATTGACACAAATATTTTAAATTGTAGCGAATTGTTGTCCTTTTATAGACCTCAAAACTGGTTATGTATAAATAAACAACCTAAAATTATTATATTTCTTATCATTTCCAAATGTAATTAAACAAATTGTTTACCTGCTGAATTTAATACCAACTCAAATTTAAATTTTACCAAACAAAAAGTAATACAATTAATTGTATGCTGCAATTATGTGATAGCAACTTTGCCGTTTTTTTTAACAGAATCAAGCGGTTTTTGAGCTTAAATGGACCGTGTATCTACATTCGGATCTTCACGTAAGTATTAATAATTTTGATTATTAGACTGTACCAGTTAAAAATACATCATATGTAAATAAGCAATTTTGTTTATTGCCGCTTTCAAGATTTTTTTTTCAAAAATGCCTGGAATTTTTTTTTTTGGTTTCATTCATCAGGATGTTCTTGCATAGATTAGGCACCTCCAAAATCCTTGTGCCAGCTGCCGTAGCATGGGGATTTCTCGCATGATTACCCCTTGGAGTAGTATATTCTGTTATGTTGTTTCTTTCCATGCTTAAAACATCGTAAGTGTTAAGTCGATGGATGATGAGTCCAAAGACAAGAGCCACGTTTGTAAAGCGAGTCGCGTACTTTACAAAGTACAATTATCTTAGACCCTTAGACCAAATACGTCGGAATGGCTCCAAGATAACTCCCTCTTTTTTTAATACGAGTTGCTAATGGAGACAAAATGTTACAGGGGCCCTAACGTGATGTTTTCTCATGGTGATAGGGAAACTGTCAACATTGTATAGTTCATGTTTTTTTAGTTCTAATATATGATATGCATGCCTGCAAAAATTAATTTAATGTTAAAAAATTTCGCCTTAACGAAATTGGTGTAGTTGCAATTATCAAATGAACGAATACAAATTTTTTGCTGGGATTGATTAAAAAAATTAATCTCTAAAATTATCACTTAAACTCATCTTAGGCTAGAGTATAAAAGGCTTTAAATACCACTTAGAGCTTTCATAGTCGGTTTTGAAGTCGTACAATAAATGTTTCAATACAAAACAAAAACGAGTGGATTTAACACATACATATGAGCATATATCGGATATAATTTGATTTAAACTGTATTTTCAATATAAAAAAATTCATACTTTGAATGGTGTCCTTACAATATAACGTCAACTCAAACAACATTAATTATTTACAAAACATATTGTTGCCATTACAAGAAATTTGGAAAATTAATCTACATTTGGGACAATTTTTAATAGAAGTTGAAGAAAGTATTTTTGATAACTGTCAAGGTAAAAACAAAATTAGGAAAAATATAAATGCATGACTAGAAATCTATTCTAAATGAAACAAAAGAAATATACATACATATTTATTCCATACTCAAATCAAACTATTTATGTATATTTAAAATATGAATTACTTAGATTTACATACATACATTAACGTAATTATTTTTATAATGTAAATACAAACGTATAGGTACGTACATATGTACATACATGTATATAAACTAATTACATATGCATGTATATAATAGATAATCATTCGTTATCAGTTTTAAAGGTCGCACATACTGAACTTTGGTTTTATTTAAATTCATTTAAAAAGATTTTCACAATAAACAATTTTTAAAATCTATTTAGTATTTTTGCTATTAAATGTGATCGAGGATTATTTTACAATTAATTTTTGTTTGTGTTTTTTGGACTTAGATTGTAAAAAAATGGCCGCATTACCTCAAGGAGCTTTTCTGGCATGCAAAATACGTGAACAATATCGTGATAAGGATTTGATTGTTTCTCGGTTGAAGTCAAGCGGAGAGAAAGCTGAGCCGAAAGTTTTCAGTGGCAACAAGAAATGTATGTATTATTTCCTGATATTTTTATTTTATATTTTATTTAAATTGTTACAAAATTTATATTTACCTTTTTAGTAATGGAATACAGTCCATTAAAGTACAATGAAAAATTAATGAACTCAATTTGGGGATTTTATAATCGTTATTCACCTCACAATATAAAAAGTAATGAAATCGTTTACCACGATTTTGCATATAATCAGCAACAGCAGTAAGTTAATGTTTTACATATGTTACATACATACATATGTACGTATGTATGTAAATGTCTTGTTTTATACTTATAACTAATCGAGTTCAACAACTTATTCAATTTTAGATCTGCTGTTGCTAATCAAGCCATTGCTAAAAATATAGCAATGGCAGTCACAACCGTCAAGGATTGGACTTTTACTGGGAATTAATAAACAATTTTATGGCCTTACAAACATCTTACAAATATTAATCCTTTTTTATATACAATAAGTACATACTTACTAAATGTCGCCAGTTGAAAAGCAAAACAACGTATATGTTTTATTATTCATCATAAAAAAATATATATACTTATATATTTACATAGGTACATTAAGCTCAAATCTGTTATCAATTTGTATGTGCACTTTCGTTAGAGTAATCATAATTAAGACTTTTAATTAGCTTTTGTTTCTTTGGTTAGATAAATATTAGTTATACATATATGTATGTTACTTTGCATTTCAACAAACAAAGCATAACTCAAAATTATACAGTTTTAATCTAAGAACAATTCGTTTATTTTTTTCAATATTTTATTTTGTTAAATCCTGTTTCAATAATTTGCTGTTTTAGTTTACAACAATTACAGATTAACTTTATATAAGTAAAAATATGAACTTTTTGAATAATTTTTCTCAGAATGGCGTTTTTGAGATATGGTACAATTCATTATTTATGTGTATATTATGTAGGTATTTTGACTATGAAAATAAAGTTTGTTTAATTTACTATTTACCTCTTTTTTCTACTGGGAATGAAATTAATTGTTAGTTTTTTAATGTTTTTTTTTTTAATTCAAGTAACATGACTCATATGTTGGAACCATGTATTTTATATTTATGAAGGCATCTTCACCACCATGTATTTCCAAAATTTGAAGTGTTTCATCGATCAAATCGCCCAAATTCATGTTATTCTTTTGAGTGTAATCGATTTCATCTCCACAATTTACTGGAATATCACAAAAATAGACAAATTCATAAATATATACCCTATTTAATCGATGTGAGGAAGACCAATCAAACGATGTATTATAACAGAGTACGACAAAATCACATTTTTTCAGTACACATGAGTAATGTTAATAGAATATGAAAATAGGCTTAAAATAAATAAATACGTCTTGGCGTTTTGATGTAGCACGTCAGAATTTTAAGAAAATCGATTTTAAAAATTCGAAGGACCGTGGAGGTTCACTTGTAACGTAATACTATTATAAAAAGTTCTATAAAATAGAATGGGTAAGCCGATTTAAATGCTTGAACCAGTTTTGACAAGGAAATTAAATTTGGATTTGTTTTTATTAAAAAATCCGCTAGAGGACGCTTTTCCATTTTAAATTAAAAAATATCCAAAAATGAACGAAATGCATTAAAAATACAACTATGCAATTAGAAAAAATTAAATTAAATTTACATTACATGTACATTACATTTTTTTGGATATTTTTTGATATTCCATGAAAATTAAAGCGCCATCTAATTTTTTTAATAAAAACAAATTCAAATTTAATTCCCTTTTCAAAACTGGCTCGAGCATTTAAATCGGTTCACCCATTCTATTTTTATATAACTTTTTATAATAGTATTACGTTACAAGTGAACCTCCACGGTCCTCCGAATCTTAAAAATCGATTTTCTTACAATTCTGACGTGCTACAGCAAAACGCCGAGACACGTATTTCTTTATTTTAAGCCTATTTTCATATTCGGTTAACATTTCCCATGTGTACCAACCACTGTCATACTGTGTAATAAGTGTGTATAAAAATAGGCCTCTAAAGGAATTGTAATTGTACACTATATCTGGAAGTACCTTTATAAAAAAATGACATACATATGCGCACCGTTTAAAGAATCTTCTTTCAATATGAATGTATCCACCGAAAATGCAAAAGGCCGCAGGCAAAGTTTTAAATGTAGATTGACGTCAAAATATATTTATACTTTATTTTATGAATTAAAAAATGGTCACTTTATAAATGGTATTGTTCTTAAATGTATGTTTTTTTAACAAATATGATTCTATAAATTTAATTATACAAAGTAATTATATGAAAAGCTTATAAGTTAAATTTTCCATAAAAATTCCCTACCATCAAGCTTTGATAGCTTTATAATTCGTTTATGACAAAATCAAAAGAAGAATTGCACTTAGTCTGCAGTAGGGAAATAATTAAAAATTCATAAAATTAAGTTAGATTGATTGTTGTACTAGAAAATTCCTTATTCAAATTTTATTCCATTTTGTTGAAAAGGAACCATAAGGGGAACAATTCGCACAATTTAGTTGTATTGAACTAAAAAAGAATTATGAAAACATAATTCTTTATTACTGTTTGTAATAAAGTTTGTTTTTGATTTATTTTTCTTATTTATCTTTGGATTCGTGTGCTGAAGATGATTTAATTAAAAATTACTTATTAATAGACTAAAATATAAAAGACTTGTACAACAGAGGCAGATATTAATGTAGGTGTAATTTTTATGTTTCGCAATATTACATACACGTATATGTATACATTTAAAAAAAATTACATTTTGTTATTACTGAATTTGCATTTCACGTGACAATGCTTAAATATCTGTGTATGACATACATAAGTAGTTTTTAATACTTACAGTTCTTTATTTTATAAGCATTAAACATTGGTAATAATTGCCGATAAAATGGTACTAAAGCAGGTCCCACAAGATCCGAGGATAATACTAGCTGTTGTATAATTTTTAGTGTTGTGCACATCACTTCCAAATCTTTTGTACTTAAGGCATCTACACAAGTATGTACATATATGAAACAAATAAATTTGCAATAAATAAATGAAGTTGGATTAAATTTAAGATATGTACTAAAATTTAGTTTGAAAGCTTATATGAAATGGTATCTTGAAGATATTAAACTATTAAAACTTTCAAAAATTGCTTTAAACAAA
Source organism: Stomorhina lunata (assembly GCA_933228675.1). Taxonomy (NCBI): domain Eukaryota; kingdom Metazoa; phylum Arthropoda; class Insecta; order Diptera; family Rhiniidae; genus Stomorhina; species Stomorhina lunata. The sequence goes on from OW121744.1 coordinate 118,874,288, forward strand.
ATTGCAATTTGTTTGAACGTTAAAAAAAAAAAAAAAAAAAATAAATATATATATATATATTTATATATATATATATATATATATATATATATATATATATATATATATATTTATATATATATACATATATATATAATAAATAATGTATATATATAATAAATAATGTAATAATTTGTGAAAACTAATTATACGTACTTACTCTTTAATGGTAATATTAATTGAGGTATGACACTATGGACTTTTTCGGCACCAGCAATTAAAAGATCTGAAACTCCTTGTCTGGCATAGGTTTTGTAAGGATGCTTGGTTTCGCAAAGACCATCAAAAAATAAAGGGAGATACAAACTATAGTCCAATTTTGATATGTCCACCTGTAAATACATTCAAAAGTTTTTACAGATTAGTCGACATTTTGGCGGGTAAAATCATGCGAAATTGAATTAATAACATTCAACACTTCTTTTAAAGAAGAGGGTAGAGGTTCGACGAAATGTCAAAGTACGGATAAGTAATAGGGTATTGATAACCTTTTACCACAGCTAAAAATACCAATAGTTTGATATAATGGGACAAACTTTTGAATTCAATTTGAATCAATTTTTGCAAAATAGGTATAGGTATTTGATTATGAATTTTAGTTGTTTCTAGATAATAAAAACGTATTAATTTTAAATTTATATTTTTATTTAATTTTTAATTTTAAGGTTATATTTTTAATGTTTAATATAAATTAACCAAATTATCATTTTATTATTCATGTTCTATTGAAATTGTTATTTTTCTTGAATGCACAAAATTTATTAACTTAAAATTTACATACATTCATACATACATACATTATATATTGGTAAGCTTTACTTACTGTCCATCCAATTTTGTCACCTCCGCATAAATATTCCATTTTTATTGGCAGGTCTCCCCGATCGAAATACATACGAAAAGAATTGCATCGGTAAGACTTTTTAGAGCTATGACCTGATCCGACAGTAGAAACCGACAACTTGATATCTTTAGAAGAAAATATAAAATTCTATTACATAAGACTTTATTTATTTTAATGTTTCGTTTACTTTCATTACATTCAGGGTTTTCACTTTTATTAATAGTCATAGAAGAATCTTCTAATGGCCCAGCTACGACAACAGTATTTTTTTGTTGTGATTGCACGGAAAAGGGGGGAACATGACGAGGCTTTACATAAGATATTGGGGCCGGATGTAAAGACATTAACGATGATGGCCGATTTGCTGATTTTGAACGATAACCTCCATTTTTCGCAATAGTTGAATTACAACAACCGAAATTGCGATTGTAAGAGCATTTGAAATTTGCATGTGTTGAATAAGCCATTTATTAATTTAAATAAATTAATGTATGTAAATTGAAATAAGCGTTTGCTTTTTATTTTTGTTAAACACGACCTAAGAAATTAAAAAAAAAACTCTTTCATTAGTTGTGGAAAGCTATATTGTCTCACATACAAAATAAAAAGGGGATTGAGTCCGTTATCTTAATGCTGCATATTATTTAATTTCTTTTTAGCAATGTAATCTATTATATCTGAACTTATATATTTAATATATTGTATACGAGTATATATATTACTTTGTTTAATATAGAATTTCATATAATAAATATCAATGTGCGTTGCTATGGAATTCTTACCTAAGGACAAAATAAATATAAAATTGTTTAAATCGCTACAGGTATCTATCGATGTTTTAATTTTCATCTCTATTGGATTTTATATTAGCCTCGTTCCATAACTAAAAGCTAGCATTTTCACGAAAAATCAGTAAAAATTTATGTTTAAGGTAAAACAACTCTCTAACTAGTAAAAAATTTAATCATACCTGTCTCCATTAAAATTCTATTGTTAGAACGAAAAATCAGAAATAGATTTTACACCCTATTTGCACATATAAAAAAAAAAAAAAATAGAAGAAGTATCGAAAAATTATCAGCTACAGTGTAACTTTACAGTCCGGACACTCGCTAGTACAGACACTCCAGTAATGCGGATAACCTTTCAAATTAGTTCAAAAACTTTGATTTTGATTCGCGTTCGAGAAAAGTTGCCTAATTTCGTTATGATTTTTAGAACAAATAATATTCAATACAGGTCACTTTAAAATTAAAAAATTTGATGTTACCGTAATGTACATATTTGATTCACGTAAATCATTTAAGTATTTTCACCTTCGTATAGCCCTAACAACTCGATAATCCGGACAAGCCTAAAACTTTGTGATACAACAACAACCGAAAAAGATTCTACTGACATTGATCTTGATTACAATAATCGGAAATACAGCTTCTCAACAAATGTTATTGTTAATGCGAAGATTTTTGCAGGTGAAAACGTAGGGTAATGTTTCAATATATGCTTGTGTGCACGGCATATTACTCGTGAAGATAAAAATACGCTTAATTCATCTGCAAAAATACTGCAGTGATCACACTGTTTCAGACCAATAATACGAGCAACACGGAACATTTTTTGTGAAAAAAGAAATTAAAAGCCATAAACATATTTGATATTCCTTTAAGTCGAATGTTATTTGTGTCGTGTTTGTGAAATTAAAATATAACAAATTAAATTTAAATCCTAGTTATGTGCACATTGTAAACTAAATAGTAAATTGAATCTTCGGTATCTGCACTTTTTGCTTTTCGTTTTTAATTCACAGTGAAGTCATCCAATCACACATATACATAAACATCAATTGTGAATGATTTCAATTTTCTCGTCACGTACTCCAACCACACATATTCAGAGAACTAAACAGAGGACTAAACATTTTGCCATTAAATTGGAGTAGTGTTAATAAAAAAATAATAAATATTCCGCTTATTAGCATCGATAAATATATTAAGATTTTAACAATGTTAAAACATATTTCAATTCTACTATTTCACAGTTTTATGAAACAAGTTTCTGCTGATTTGCGACAGTGAACAAATTTTTTATACACGAATGCCATGTACTTATATATGCACATACATACATACAAAGTGCATAAAATAAACTGAGAAAAGGTTAATATTAGTTTAACTAGTTAAATGGTTTTGTGTGAACTCTAAAAAATGCAACTTAAAACTACTTTTAATATTGTTTCAAATCAATAAAAAAGAAACAGAGTAAATTTGGTAAGTACAAACTTATATGTAAAATACATTTGCAATGTCTTTTATACGGTTTCATAGTGAAATATTTCTGCAATTTTTCATACTTTGTCTCGTAAGGAAAAACAGTGAAAAATCGATTTTGCTGTTCAATGAGTAAAATAAAATTTGGTTAAAAATCCTTTTTATATAAAATAATTTACTTCTGTATACATTCATATGACATACGAACATTGTAAGTTATGTATGTATGATTTACATTGTTTTCATTTAGAGAAATTAATCTTATTAGCTCTTTGTATTTTTTTTGATTGCTTTTTGTATCTTATTAGATTTTGCTCTTAACAAATTCGTGTAAACGAGTTGCCATATTGATCAAAATCTTTCTACTCAGCAAAAGTTACTAGATTTTGAATGAGACTTATTTACCAAAAAGCGGTGCCAGATTATTAAGTACCAAAGCAGTGGATTTTCTTATTAGATTTGTTGAATTTTTTGTCTGCTTTAATTTTTTTTTTCTATATATTTTTCAGAGTTGCAAAAAAATGTACTATATTTACACAAACAAAGAAGTACAAAGTCACATAGAAAGTAAAAAACCAAACAAAAATTTTGCTGTCAATATAAAATTTGCAATCAAATTTTAACGCTTTGTTGAACGTTAAATCTGAAACCAGTTTTGGATAAAGGATAGTCACAGGAATCACTTTTTAAAAAACTATACATTAGGTTGCTTGATTTTATACACTGTAACTCCATTGCCACTTAAATTTAAAAATTACTATCTGACATATTTAAGGATTATGACATTTGTGGAAAAATAAGGCTACTATAAAGTTGGATTTGCACAAACGAAAGGTTATCATAGCTGACCACTAAAAATCACATATAAAAACTTTCAACGCTTTTACTCAAATTCATTAAATTTTATTTTTTAACATGAAAAAAAAAACAAAATTATAATATTAACTTTTTATTTATAAATAAAAACAAAAAATAATCTTCGTATAAAACAACAATATACATACATACGTTATCCATCCCTGCTACTCATAATTTGTTTAAAGAGACTCAAAGAGAGCGAGAGAAACAATTTGTTGTTTACAGTGTTTCTTTTCTATCGCTAGCGATAGGCAATTAAATGTTTGTATAAAACTGTTTTAGATTTAGGTTCTTTCCATATATGTATATTGGCCATTTGAAGGTACAAATCGTTACTTTAATATAGAAAAGGCCTAACTAATATTTTTTTTTAAGATTACAGGAGAGGGAAACAAACTAAATAAAATCTTATGTTTTGAAGATACAGAAATTTTTTAAACGCAGTTTTTTAAAAAATTCTCTAAATAATTTAATACTATAATGATGTTTTTTAAAATTAAAAAATGTTTAGAAAATTATTTTAGATAACGCTTTAAAAAGCGATTTGAATGAAAAACGAGTTAGGGCCTTTCTATATTAAAGTAACGAAATGTTATTAGATGTAAGAGGACAACTTAAATTTTCTTGAAATAGTATAGGTCAATATTCGACCACTTAATATCCATCATTTATCAATTATAATCATCCAATATATCCCATATTCTTATTTTGAATTAACATCATAATCAAATTTTAAAATCGCTCTTCAAATGTGAGACTTAGTGTGAGAACGAATAATTAAAATTCAACCAAGGCCTATAAGCCCCACTAGATCACTTTCCCAGTTTTTTTTTGTGAAACCGTTTTTTCTGTATACAATTCTTTGAATAAACGTACATATATTATTCGAATGGAACTCTGTTAAACACATAATACCTACTATATTTACTACTTCCATCTGTTACTAGATATCCTAAAATCCTTACCTGTGAACAAAAAATATTTTGTGTACATACATATACAAATGTTTAATTCATATTTTTCATTTAACAAAATAAGTTCATTGGTCTCAAATGTTGTTAAAAGACAGCTGCATTTTTGAGATCCTTTTCTAAGAATATACATACTTTTTTACTATTAATATACATATTTTCTGTTAGTTTTGTGATATTCACTTAATTGATTGGTTGAGTGAAATGTTAAGCTGTTATAACAATACTTTTTTTAAATAGGGCATGGAATCGACTCAGAATCGGCAGGAGCGTCGATCTAGGTTTTTACCGTCCGTCTGTAGGAAACAAATTTGGAGAGCTTTTGGAATCGGGAAGAATGGTATTTAATTTCATCAAAATCGATTTCGAAACGCCCGAAATTAAAAAAAAAATTAAAATTGGTTGATAACATAAAGTACATTTTTGAAATTTTAAATAGAAAATACGAATTCAATTCCTGTCCTTAAAAATATAATAAAATTAATATGTTTGTCATTCAAAAAAGCCATTTTATTGTGGGAATATTAATAAAATAATTTTTATAGTATCTTTTAGGTATATATATATATATATATATATATGTATATATATATATATATATATATATATATATATATATATATATATATATATATATATATATATATATATATATATATATATATATATATATATATATATATATATATATATATATATATATATATATATATATATGTATGTATATATATTTATATATATATATATATATATCTTATAGATCTTAACGATTTCTGATACCTTCCAGGACAGTAGTGATGGCGAACAAATTGTAGTTCATAAAGGTTTTATACATACACTCACTTTCATAAATTTGTGGCAAAGACATAATATTAAACAAACTTATTGATATTTACAATATTTAAAAATAATTTTTAAATTAGATATGTATATTAGGGAAAACACCTCCACAGTCTCCAGGCTTAAACCAAATAGAAGATTTGTGGGACCATCTTACCCGACAGTTAAAAAAGCGGTACATAACCTAAAATTTCGCCGAAATACGTTTTTATAAGATGTTACATACTAGGGATGTGCGATTAATCGTTTATTCAAACACTTAGATTAATTACATTTTTTTTTGATTAATCAATTATTCGATGTAATTTTATTATTCGTATGCCTAATTATTTTATTAATTTTGTTTTTGATTGTTTGAAACTCATGATTAATCAAAAATTTTAATAATTCAAAATTTGAACAATAAAATATTTTTATTTTATTTCTTTTTCCCGTTTCTCTGGGCTCATTTTGTGGATTCTTGTATGGCGATAAAAAGGGACGAAGTGGCCCCTTTATATACTAACACATTAAAAAGTGTCCACAATATATTTTTTTTGTCATTTTGGTCTATGTATATTTTTGAAATAAAACTATTAAAAAATCAAATTATTTGATTATTAATAGCTATGCTTGATCAGAACTTGTGAATATTCGATTAATTGATTAATTTTTATATCGATTAATAAAAAAATAATTTTTTCGATTAATCGCACACCCCTAGTACATACCTACATGTAGTAGTTAATATTAAAATTTCTGCATCTATCGGTCACCACTTGACCATAGCTTGATATCAAGGCATAGAATAATGTGGCAATCAGTCTTTTTATTTTACCCACTTGAGTAACAAATTGTTTCCCAATCGGTCCAAGTAATTTTCTCGAAATGTGGTTCGGGTTTTTTCAGATTCAATTCAATTAAATTAGTTATTTAATGATTATTCTTTACGTTTTAAAATTATTTATGATGTGCATATGGAATTAGGCCTAACAGCTGATGATGTTTTATAAAATGAAAACTCTTAATAATTGTCTAAAAAAAACGCCTAAACTACAAAACAACAATAAAAGATCTTGGAACAAATGTTCGTCTACATTCTTCTTACTTTAATTTGTATTTTCCAAACCTGTGTAAAGAAGATTTATAACCATACGTTCATTTATATGTAAGTATGTATATAAGTACACGTATGTGTGTGTTCACTAAAAACCAGATGTCCTGAACAAACGTATTTGTAGTTAAATAAACAACACATACATGTTCATATGTTTTTTTTTCATTTCAATGGATTTCTTGGTGATATCCTTTAGACAGCAGTTGTAAAATGTTCGTCTGCAATCAACTTTTTGTTCCAGTTGTTTGAACATCTGGATGAGATTTTATAGGTACACGATATAACGCCTTGTGTTTATTTCTTTCCTGTAATAGTTTCAGGTCGCTGACATTTAAATATAATTTAAGAATTCACGTATTTCTGCGACAGCATCGTTAAAATTGCTTATTATAAAAAAGTTCATTAGTGTTTTAGAAATGTTATCTGCAGATGAATATTTAGCTAGTATAAGAAATGGCAGGTGCAAGTTTGAGTTGTTAAAGACAAATGTGTCCGAATCCTGTGTGCTGTAGAAACAGCTGATTAATCTTGAAATCAGCTGTTTTTGCATTTACATTTATATATATACTCTTTGCAAAGACTAGAACTACCACCATTACTAGGTGGTTTTCGTAGGTATCTTTGAATATTTTGCTCTTCATCCACCATATTTAAAAAAAGTGTTCCTGTGTCTCATTGTCATCCACCATTCTTGTTGTGTGCAACCAGGCACTTGCTCCAATTCCAATAATACCATTGCTACCAGTCTAAGTTTCTTCATCTTTTAAAGCTGACAGTTGTTGGTTTTAGTTTCTGTTTTACTTGGTTTGTGCCAAACGCAGCGCCTACAAAAAGGGTGGCAAATTAACACGCATGTATTTTAGGTGCAAGGACGTCTACTGTCCTTGAACCACTTGTTTATTTTCAACAAAGCATTCATCCCCCATCATCGTAACCGGCATTTTTATAAATGTACCATTATCTTTAATTAATTTAATCCTTGAATATAAGAAATACCTTATCTATAAGTATTTTCTATTTTTATTTAGACAAAAAACATTTTTGATGTTCATACAATATTGCAATTGTTGTGTTGTTTTTTTAATGATTAATACACAAATGGTTATTGCAAATTCAAAACAACGTAGCAAACATTTTAGAATTCTACCTCACCAAAGCATTTTACCTCGCTTTGAGTATTTGAGTGAATATAAGTACATGTGTTGTTGTTAACGATGATATGCTTAAAATATGCTTCATTCTAAGTGATTGATAACTCGTAATGAAGTAGGACCATAGCCCAATTTTTCAGCGCGATACTTTTTATCGTAAACTAATGACTCGATTGTGTATTGCAATTTTTAGTTTCTTCGTCTACTGGCAACACAACCAGTAAAAGAAGTTGTATTGTTAGTTAAATTCTGACTATTTTTAAGGAAATAATGGACTGATTACGGGCAATTTCAATAAATATTACCTTCTAATGTAATCAAATCATATTAAAAACTTGATTACAAGTTTACAAGTAGACGCCCTAGATAACCAGTCGGATACAATTTTTTTTCTGAGTTTTTCGTAATTGCCGAGTATAATGTAGGAAAAATGTTATAGGTTCGATTTTTTTAAATCGAACTTTTGAAATCGATGTCTTCTTACACCAAGGTTAGTCCTATTGAATAGTATTTAAAAAAAGAACAATTTTTAGCAAGATCGGTAATAAAGTTTCTGAGTTAGACGGGGTTAAAAATGTTTAATTTTGACCTTCTTATCCATGTAACTTATTAGTAATTGGTGTCAGCTAAATTCATCCTAAACAAAATATATAGCCATTTCTTCAGTAGTTAAAAAAATCTTAAATTAAAAAAAAATTTTAATTTTTTTAAAATTAAATTTTGTTTGTATTTTTTTTTATAAAAGCCCTGTTTTTGTGCCAAAAAAGCTTACGTCTTTTCCTTTAAGGTAGTTTTGGTCGCTTAGTGGGATGCGAACCTTCGAACGTGTTATACTCACAATATGTTAATTACAGGAATAAAATGACTTTTTCTATAGAAATGTTGTCAACATTTTTACCAGTTGATAAAAATGTTGTAATAGTCTAGGTTTTTTGTCAAGTGAAATGTATTTTTTTATTTCTATATTTTATTATTATTATTTATTATTATTATTTATTTATTAAAAAAAAATGGATGCCGCAAGCCCGTAGGCCCTAATTGGCTAGTCAACAATGAGATAATTTAGAACTTAAATTATAATTACTAAACATAATATGTATAATGATTTCATTAAAGAATAATTCTTAATCTAAAATATATTTACTTGGATTTACACGCACCTATCATACTGAAAAGAAAGAATCTAGAAATGAAACAATGGCTGAATTGAAATAGCTCATAGGATGGCAGAAAATATAATATTTGGTGTTTTTATTTTCAATTTATGTACAAATATGTTACTTATTTGATGGGATTAATGGTAAATATTAGGTTATACATACAAATTATATACTATGTATGTATATATAATATAATATAATATATATATATATATATATATATATATATATATATACCTATATATATATATATATATATATACCTATATATACATATATATATATATATATATATATGTAAGCAAAAGTTAATATTTCTATAAATTGGATAAAAAAATATGTTTAAATTTTGATAAAGAGTGAGAAAACCTACGTTCATTATATGGTATAATCCTATTCCATACCCGTGAAACGATTACACGAAAAGACATTTCCATAACTGAATAAGAGTATGCTGGATAAATTAAAGAATGTGTTCTATTTTATTCATATTTTTCTTGCACAAGAGGCTCAATATATATATTTTTTTTCAAATAATTAATTTTGAAATAATTAACATGTAAAATACGAAAGGAAATTTTAAATTTTAAAATGGAAAGCATACGCAAATCTGCAATTTTACTTGCAACAGCAAAGAAGTTTTAAAAAATCTCCTTAGTGTCTTTTCATTATATTAAGTGGAGCAAACAAGTATAAAATAAAAAGTATAAAGCATAAAATCTTTACATCTTTGTATGTAGCAGAATTTAATAGTGATAGCAAATTAATTATTTGCCTGGGCCTGGTAAAGACCATGTAGATTACAATATTTGCAAACGCCAGGTCGAAAAAATTACCCATTTTAATGTCATGACTTGTCTTTTACTTTGACATAAATAATATCGGGTACATTTTGATTGCATATATTGCAAATACATATATGTGTTGAAACATATCCGCATGAAAAGCTTAAGTGCAAAAAAATTAAACTTCACAGGAAAAAGAAAAAATCAAAATCATGTTACTTAAGATTTTTGGCGGTATATAAATACATATAGGTATATCTACATAAATATTAAAATGTGTAGATTTAGTCTAAATTGTAGATAAACATTTTGAAGAAAGATAATTAGTGAATACGTGAAAACAAAAATGTTTCAAAGGAAACTGAGTTGTTTTTTAGAGTCTCTGAGTGTGAATTTATGTATACACAACTAAAGTCGAAGGATGTTTCATCGTAGATACGAAGTATTTATTTTAGAGCGTGCGCAATATTTGATACATGAGTACCTTTGTTCATATCTAAATATATCCGCATGAATACACACATACATAAATACATGTACATATATTATCCTTTGTAAAATAGTAACAATATAAAAACAAGTAATCGAAAAATGAAATAATGTAAAAGGGGACGCATATTTTGTTGTTTGTTTTATATTTCTCCCTTCTGTTTTATTTTTGTATGAACAAAGTAATTCACAATTAATGTTGTTGGGTACAACAAAACAGAAAAGGATGATACACATAAGTACGTATGTAAATGTGTATATACATATGTATAATATTTTATATGAGAGAATAATAGCCAAAATTATAAAATTCTAGTAAATAATATTAAAAGTTAAGAAAAATATTTGTTCATGCAAATGACAAAAACGTATGTTTGTATGTAAGAATTTAAACGAAATTTAATTATTTTTAACAATTAAGAGACTCATATGCCATTGTAAAGCTCATAGCTATGTACCAACAATTTTGTTACTCCCCTAATGTATTATACTTTGGTCTAGAGTGTTATTGTCTGTTATTTATTATTACAACATTTGTTGTTTTTATAAAGTTGCAGGAACGCAGTCTAAATTATTATTATTTATTCTTTCGTATCCTTCTTTTTTATAGTATAGAAATCGAATCTTTTTTCACATTCTCTCATTATATTTTGAAAGCTTTATGTACTCGTATGTGTATGAATTTATATATGTATGTGTGCTTTTAACATTTTTAATAATTTATATTTAGAGTTTGTAACAGTCAATGACCACTTCCTATTTTGATATAAACTCTTATACATTATATTCATACGGACATGTACATACATTTTATTCTCTAGATCATATGAATCATACATATCGTCCCTTTAAATGCAAAAGGCTCTGACAGAAATTGAAACGCTTTTGTAGTTGAATTCCGATTGAAATGGTTTTTGGTTCTATAGATTCCGAAAAATTTTTAAAGAACAAAATCATTACATAACACAATTTTTTCAATTGAAATCCGTAAATCTGTATTTGTTTTAAAAAATAATACTGATTTATTGAAGAAATTGTTTAATTATCGAATAAAAAAAAAAGAACATACAAATTCAATTCCACTTTAAAAATAGAAAGTGGTTTCAGTTCGAGCTGCTAACAGACGATATGTTATTTACATCTGACTTTTTAACTTTAACAGTCATATGCAATTGTGCATGTTTGTCAAAATAGTTGTTTTACAGAAGGTTTATAATGCTTGGTTATTTGCTTCAGACGTATCGTCCTTTTTCGTAATAACATGTATATTAGGGTGGAGCGAAAAACATCTTTTTTGAAATTCGATATTCCTGTACTAAAAATCGGCGCTCTACATACTAAGGTGTTAAAAAAAAATTTTGTCTTCCAAGGTAAATGTCCTGAGGTGGCGCACAGCACATTTATTTTCAGGGCCCAACGTCCTAACCTATATTTTGTATAGTTCTTATGGGAGAAATTTTATAAAAATACAAATATATAAACATGCTCAACTTGGGAAATTAACCTCCATAAAAGGTTTATTGTTTGCTTAAAAATTAAGAAAACACCTTTGATTTGTAGTAAACTGTTTTTCCTATTTTCTGTCTTAAACTTTTGTTAAATACATGAAAGACTAGACATGTGTATTTCTTTGTGAAAATTGTTTTACTCGTACATATGGATATTTCATATAAATATGTACATACATAGACACATACAAATACATATACATACATTAAATTTTACTAAAATCTAAAAGGATAATGACCATAAATGCATACATCCTGTTGTAGGATTTGAAAAAAATATACATTATGTTGTCTGAGTAATACATAATATAGAGTGTATGTGTGTATGGAAGTATGTGTGTGGCTGTTTATTCATTTTCCTTTTATTTGATTTTCGTTAAACACACTCTTTTAGTGTGGACTCAATAACAGTGACGCCAGGATTTTAAATTTTAGTTTACTCTCAGATCTCAAGCACGTAGCTTCTCTACACGTAACGCTAGAATTATAAATTTAAACATCAAACGTGTCTTGGTGATGTTTTAGGAAGTGCGCATTATTCAATACTCTCTTAGTCATTCAATACATAAAGTATACATACACATATAAAAAAAGAATAAAAATTTTTCAAATGTTGCAGGACAACATATTAATGAAAAAAAAAAACTAAAAAATATACCAAAGAAACAAGTACTAAAAAAGTATTAATTTAATTTATAATTATTAAATATAATAAAATCCAAAGCCAATACTAATTCACTACAAGTTGTGCAATAAGTAAAGATTAGTATACATTTTTTTTATTCAAAGTCAAGGATTTGAAAATGGATGTCGATTTTTAAACACTGCCAAATACTGGATAATGGCGTTTTTAGTGAATTTATGTTTTATTTTGTTAACATAACTATAAATTTACAACAAAAAGAAAAAAAAAAACTATTGTCGTGCAGTAGATAAAATTAAAAATTGGATAAATTTGCATATTCGATGCTAACAAATAATTATGTGGATATAACTTTTGCAAACATCAACTTGTGAGTGATTTTTTTAGTTTTCCTATATACATACAAAATTTTAGTACTAACATCTTCTTCTAAATTTTAATATCCTAATTTTTTTCACCAATTTATTGCCTAATTTCGGTGCTGATACCATTTTTTATATTAAAATTGTAAAATTCATACTTGTAACGAACAAATTTATTTGTAACGAACAAAAAATGTATATAAACTAAATTTAATTATTGCTTAATTTACGGTTTAAGAAATAATATGTTCAATAATAAATATAAGAGTAAATTTCAAATTTTAAAAATGGTGGCAGCACAGGCTGTTACATACATACATACATACAATACTTATTAATTATCTGATATTATACGTATTTGAGTACTTTTTATTTATTCATCGTTTTTATTATTCTTTGTTGTATCCTTCATTCTATATCCTGTTTTTTCATTATTCTTTATTTTATATTCTTAGTTTATGCGAATAATTTCTTGTATCTCCTTTTCTTATATCCTCACATATACACACACACACATACATGCAAGAATAAACAAACGCTCTCTCTAACATTATTATATCAGAATGAGTCCTTTTTTGTTTTGTGTTCTGTTTTATGAACAAACGGGTGGTTGGGTACAGTTTTCTGCGTAGCAAATAATATTTTTGTTTGTACATCAGAACAATAAATAAAGAAACACATACATACATACGTTGATACATACAACATACATACATACATAAATGTATGTACATTTATAAGAATGTGTGTATCTGTTATGTTTTAACGGTTAAATTAAATTTCCTCCATTTTATGTTGATTGACGATGAATATTAAGAAATTTGCAATATAAATATACATAGAATACCATTCGATGCTACACATAATTCGTAGATGATAGGAACATAAACTTAAAAACCTAAAGTACTTAGTATGTGCATACATGCACACATACTTAATTACGAATATTGATATAACTTTAAGTTTAAAATCTAACTTGAAACTGTAACAGACAGCTGTTTCTCAAAAGATATGTGTATATATATATACATTCATACATATGTATGTATTTATTGTAAGAAAATGTAAAAAAAAACTTACATACAAATATGTAGTATGTACATACAAACATACATATGTATACAAAAAGTATGTATGTATATTAAGTCATATTTGTACAACGGTAGTAATATTTCAGAATGCAGCTGCATAATAAAGTTGCAAACTTTGTAAATGCTTTGGAAGTACGGTTTATTTAGTTTTCAAAATGTTTGTTATGAAATGAATTAAAAATCAGTGAACGTATATGTACTTTTTTATGTATTTGAATGTACATATATACATACTTATATAGTACTTAAAAGTTCCAAAAAGTGGTATGTTGGCCATGGTCTTATTTTATTCCCTAGTATCTAAATACTCAATATTTGAAATGATCGAAACTCTGTCGAAAATCGCTCGGAAACTAAAAAATTATATATATAAACAATTTGAAATTTAATTTCGTAAATGAAAGTCTTAGACAAAATTATTATCCAATCGAAATTAAAAAAAAATATTTTTTTAAATAATATTTTCGTAAAATCACAATTTGTGGTATGTACTAGATTTCGGTCACCGGTTCCAATTGACCAATATTTGTAATTTTAATTAAGATTGTTAATGATACGAAATAAGTAAATAAGACCCATCCGAGACAAACTTGTGGGAATGATTTAATTTTTACGTACTGGTTGGTATTTTTGATTGTAATATCATTTTATCTCTCAGCTACTTGCATTTGTATGTCTAAAATATGGCAAATTAGTTATTTAGAACTTGGAATGAAAAATTGCAGAAATTAAATGCCTAAATGGTAGAATCATTGTGAAAAATTAGAAAAATTTCCTATTTGTTTTTTTATTGCAGATTAAAAATAAATATTAAGTATATCTCACTTCCGTTTTGTAAAAATAAATAAATAAAATGTCTGCCGATATACCGCGTATTATGGTATTTCGTCCAACATGGGATGAATTCAAAGATTTTCCTAAATATGTAGCTTACATGGAATCTCAGGGTGCCCAAAAAGCTGGCTTGGCTAAAGTGGTGCCACCACCAGAATGGGTTCCTCGGAAATCTGGTTATAATGACTTAGACGCTCTAAAGATTACAATACCAGCACCTATTTGTCAAGTTGTGACAGGCAAACAGGGATTATATCAACAAATTAATATTCAAAAAAAACCATTAACTGTGAAACAATTCTCAGAATTGGCAAGTACAGAACGTTATCAGACGCCTAAGCATTTCGATTATGAAGACTTAGAAAGAAAATATTGGAAAAATATTACCTATGTTGCTCCAATATACGGAGCCGATGTTAGTGGTAGTATTACAGATCCAGATCAAAACGTAAGTGAAAACATTATCGGGTGTTCATAAAATCAGAGGTTTGCTTCGGTATTTGCACATCGTCAGAATAATATAAATGAAGTTTGAATTTTCAACTTTCTACAATCATATTTAATTATAAAAGTCTTTAAATTTCAAGAAGCTATATTTTGAACATCGCAAAATATCCTACTTTACACATACATATATTGTATGTACATACATATGTATGTGTGTATTTACATTCATTTGTCTGGAAAAAAATATCATCAGATTTTATTTTTTAAATTTATTAAAGTGAACTTTTGATTTTATGACCTTTTGTCCGTTATTTACTACATACGTACCAACATTCATACATACTTGATATTTATTATGTATGTATGTAAAATGTGTGCTAAGAATGTAACTCATAGATATTGTTTGATATAGAGTTGGAATATAAACCGTTTGGGAACCATACTCGATTATGTAAATGAAGATTACGGCATTCAAATTGACGGTGTAAATACAGCGTACCTTTATTTTGGTATGTGGAAGACAACATTTGCTTGGCACACAGAAGATATGGACTTGTATTCAATAAATTATTTGCACTTTGGTGCACCAAAGACATGGTATGCAGTGCCCCCTGAATATGGTCGCAAATTAGAAAAAGTTGCAAATCAGTATTTTCCTGCCAGTTATAAAAACTGTAATGCATACTTAAGACATAAGATGACTTTAATAAGCCCACAAATATTAAAACAACATGACGTCCCTGTTAATAAGGTGAGTCACGTGATATTAGAGAGGCAGAAATTGGAAATTTTCAATAGCGGGATTTTTTGTTTCGTGATTTTAGATTACCCAAGAGTCGGGAGAGATAATGATAACATTTCCCTTTGGGTATCATGCTGGTTTTAACCATGGTTTTAATTGTGCCGAATCAACTAATTTTGCTATGGAACGTTGGATAGAATATGGCAAACGTGCCACACAATGTACCTGCAGGTACTTGTTTCGATTTTCTTTTTGTTTTCAAAATTTTCTTGAGTTAGTTTAATTGTTTATGAAACATGTTTTGTAGCAACGATATGGTAAAAATTTCTATGGATACTTTTGTAAAACGCTTTCAACCAGAACGATACCAAGCCTGGCTTGACGGCACAGATTATGGTTTACATCCGGAGGATCCTCCAAATGCAATAGTTCCAGCTCCTCTACCTACACATTTAGACGTCATGTGCAATAAAAAGTATTTAGATTGATATTACAAATTTATGTTTTATTTGCTTGTTAACTATCTGTTTGTTTTTCTCGGCTATATTTATACCCTGCGTACCCCTATAGCAATAGGGGTGCTGATGTTGATTTACCTTTACATGTCCTTAAAAGAATGAAAAAACAATGTAATCCAACTAAAACAAAATCGTTTAAAGAACGAAACCCAGATTTGGATTTAGATGAAATACAGCAAAATCCAAATATACCTGATGACATAAAGGCGGTTCTTAAAGAAAGTGTCCTCACTTTAGATGCCGAGGAAGAAGAGCCTGCAATTGTAGGTGATGAAAATGAAGCAGATAAATGTCTAAAAGGTCCAGCAGATCTCAAGACAAAGAAAGAACTTTTAGCTTATATAGATGATGGCACAGGTATAGGAATCGTTGTAGTATTCTTTAGAACAGAAAGTTATTTTTTTACTTTACTTAGATGAGGACGATGAAGACGATCGTAATTTTAAGAAACGTAGAAATAAGCGTAAAACAGATGCAGAATATGACGATGATTGGTTAGCAAGCAAACGCCGCACTAACTCACGAAACAGCAGCCGAGGACGCAGTTCGCGAGGCAAGGATAAATCGAAAGATGATCGTTCCATTTCACCGGCTTCGTCAACATCATCAACGGCAACATCAAAGTGTGGTCGTGGCAATAGATCAAATACGAAAGCTAATATAACGAAATCACCTCGCAAAACTCCAGTCAAGAAAAAGAAAGACGATGATAGAAAATTCTTATCTTCTGACAGTCCAACTTTATATAGATCGCCAACGCCAACTTCTCAGACAACAATAACTGGTAATACCGGAGGAGGTGAGAGCTTTTAAGCTTTCATTATGTGATTGGACTTTATGTGTTTTTATTTTGAATCTGAATCGCTTTTATCTCACATCATCACAAAAAAAAAAAAAACTACAACCTCTACCCACCACCCATCATTATACACCACTAAATCTCAATTCCTTATGTAATTAACCTACCTTTACGCCATATCATTGCTCATTTCACAAGAACACCTAATCGTTTATTTACCATGTATGTCTTTTATAATTAAATTAAACCATAACAACTTTTCCTTACTCATTATTATCTAATTAATTTAATACATAACTTATTTACATTATTACATAGATGATACCTATACTAACAATTTTCATTTACTTATTCATAAAACTATGATAGATGTAAATGTATTAATGTACATGTATGTATGTATCTACGAAATTGCAAAAATTTAAAGTTACTACCGAAAAGGGTCCAATTTTTAATAATTACATACGTAAATATTGATAACTCTTAGAGCCACTTTTTGAGTTTGAGATCAAAATTAAATTTATTCTCTAATTAACTAATCTAAAAGAGCATATTATTTGCATTTGATTTTTTTGGGTTGTGGTTTAAACTTCATGGTGTTGCCATATCGATCAACAAGAAATGGTAACCTTTTTTTGCAAATGTCAAATGTGTTGCCAAAATGACATAACTTTTTTTTGTAGAAGAAGAAGACATTGCGCGAATTTCATAGTTATTATACAAATAAAAATGATATGGCCGTATTCTAATTGTTCTTAACTTTCTTATAATTGTTTTATTTAAATTTTCATAAATTTCGGAGTCGCTTAAATCTTCATCTGCACTTGCAAAAAAATACATATAAATTTTTGTTTGTTTACGTATTTTTAACAGCTGTTTATTATGCATGTGTGTTTTTACAGTTCTCACTGAAGATTAAACCACCAACATTGACCGCTTAAACTAGAGAACAAAATAACATTAATTTAATCTCCGATCTCGAACTCAAAAAGTGGCTCTTAATGTTTTGTTGTAGACATAATTTGTCGATTTGCACAAATTTCTATTTGTATTAGGTAAAAAAGCTTTTAATAGATTATTTTTTATTATTTTTTTTTGTTTAATTACATATTTAATTAATCTATAACTCATACATACATACGTGTAAATACTACATATACAACAATTCACATACGTATTATAATAACGTATTATAATAATAAACCCAAAAGCGTTGTGCTAATAAATTGTTGTAAAATATATTTTCCATTAATATTTCATTTAGTTTTTATTAAATGAAATTATTAAAACACAAATTTATTAGCACAAATGTCTGCTGTTAACTGTACCACTTCAAGTTTAAATTGATTAAATAAAATTGAAATTCTACATATTTATGTAATTGATAGTTAGACTCAACATTACCTTGGCTAGCCGGCTAAGGGATTGAAAATGCTAAATTCGGTTACATTACTTATCTTTAACATTTTAATATATCTACGAAATACAAATTAAATCTTGATATTTTAAGTACTAAGATACTAGTGTATTTGCAACGGATTTTGAACTGGGCTAATAATATATTGTCTAAACAATTTTTATATCGAAAATTATACAATAATTTATCTTCTAAATAATTTTTATATTAAAAATTATACAGAATCAAAAACGCTTCTTCATCTTTTTTGAGATTTAAAGATTAAAATATGCAATTATATGTTATTAAAATATTGCAGCTGTATTTAAAAACATTTTTGTTTTTATCTTAAATATGATAGTAAATACATGTGAAAACAAAATATATTACAATTCTTCTATCCATTCGCAAATTATTGGTCGTCATTCTAAAGAAGTTATCATTAGGCTTTTATGCAAATGGATTAATGTACAATGTGAACCGCCTCGGTATATCAGGTTAGTCATCCGCCTAGCATACCTGAGGTCACAAACTCGATCCCCTGCCCGAAAAAAAAAATATTTTCAAAAAAAATGCGGTTCACCTTATCAGCTAGCCACTGGTTATTGAGTATTAATGCATTTGCCGTTCGGAGCCGGAGTTAAAACGTAGGTCGCTTTCAGTAAGTCTAAAAATAAAATCGGATGCAGCTCATTGTCTGAAAGATGTACCCATTGTTCCAATTTTAATATCGTGGGAATTATGTATGTATATATGATTAATGAACAGTATTAAATATTTTCAATCCCAAATAATTTCTGAATTTCAATTTTTATTTTCTCAATTTTTACATGAAACTGTTCAGCTTTTTTAACTGTAAATAAATTAGGGTCTTGGGGTTACTTTACAAGACTATTTTTCAACAGTAACATTAAAAGTTAGAATATTAATATATTTCGTATTTCAGATACAACAGTTAAGCCTATTGTTACGTTAACAAAAAGTGAACATCCGTCATTACAGTTTATGCAACAACAACGTAAATTTGAAGGAAGAATACCAAAAATTCAGCAGCAGCAACAACAACAATCAACACCAATGACCACATTAGCAAGTGTTAACAAAAATAATACTATTTCTATTACTTCTTCAACTCCAACATCTTCTACAGAAGGCGACGTCGTTGGCACTGAAGGTGTATCAACAGAATCTTTAAATTCTAGTCAAAATCAAGACGAGCAAACAATAGTTTATGCAACCATGTTGCCGGCTGCTACTACTTTAAATGGCATTCCATCACATCAACCCCAATACATTACAATGCAAGCTCCAACATCGGCTTTAAGTCCAAACACACACACAACATCTAGTCCTATGACGACCACAACAACTGATGGTACTGTTTATCAGTACAAATCAGAAATTATTTGTGACACACAACAACGTTATCAACAGCACCAACAACCATCATCACAATCTCATGACAACCACGGTAAGTTTACTTTTAATCCAATACTTTATAAGTTTTATAGTCAATTGGTCTAAATCATAATAAATTGCATTTGGCTTTTGTTTGTATTTCTACTTTTTAGTTGTTGGTTTTGGTTTAGATTTTTTTATTATTTTTTTTTTTTTTACTAAACTCATCTTAATTCATTATTATTCTAAATATTAATGTATATGTTTTTTTCTTTATTAATTAAATTGTATATATTTGAACTTTTTGTTAATTTTTGGTTCATAGAATTTTGCCAAATTATTTCCTTACTCTGATGTTGATGTAAACACTACTTCATTGATCATTATTCCTTTTACAATCACTTGTGCTTATGTATACCTCTCCTACAAATTTGGTATTTTGTATCATTCTCCCATCATTTACACTCCCATCATACATACGTACCTATGTATATCAACTAAATTTTCATTCATTTACACATTTGTTCCCTCCCAATCTCATCATTTTGCGATTAATGTTTATGTCCCTATTTAATTATTGTTTCAAAAATATAATTTATTTTTATTTTTTTATCTTAAAATTCAAGCACTTGTTCTAAACTACAAACAAAGCAGCTGATTATCTTTGTATGAAAATTAATTAACTCTTAAAAACAAACAAATAAAATATTTTAATTAAAAATTTTGGAAATTTTTCCATAGCCAAAATAAAGGAGTATTTTATAAAATGCACAAAATTTTCAATTTTTTTTTTCAATCTCTTAAATACATACATACATATGTATGTACGTAGTTGTAAACATACATACATATGTATCTTAAACGAAAATTACCATTTAATATATCTATGAATATTTAGAGCCTCTTGAAGGCTTTTGAGTTTTGAAAATACTGGAAGGCAATTTTATTGTTTTATATTTGTTCATTTATTTTATTTAAACTTTTTATTTATAATTACATATGGGCTTTTGTAAAAATTCTTTATTATTTGAGATAAAAAAGTTAAGATTTTTTTAATAAAGTTTATACCGTTGCCGTCAATTATTTAACGCGATTTGTATACTTTTTTTGCTCATAGCAACTTCAAATGATAAGATTTTTTGACCCGCAACAGTTTTATGTTAAAATTTGGGAAAAAAAAGATATATTTTTTTGTCGATTTAATAATAAAATTAATTTAGATATGTTTTCAGTTTTTTTTTTTTATAAATATATAGAATTGATGATAATATACAAAAATTAAATTAAAGCCGACGAAAACAGTTTTCAAAGTCTCTATACGTTTTCTTAAATTTAAATGGCATTGGAATTATCTGTGTGAATAATTCATCTTATTTTGTACTTTTACTTTTCATATCAAATCTGTAGAGTTTTTCGGAAATCTTAATAATATGAAAATAATTATTGATAAAACTTTTTGGCAGTTTCGTAGGAATACACAATTTTTACAACAGCCAATATATACATTCATAGTTTATTTTAAATATATACATATATATATATTAGCCTAGTTAGATGTGTCGTTTAAAAATTAATTTAAAGTGATAGCGAAAGATATCGCCAATAAAAATATTGTAAACTCTGTTTATTTTATGTATAATTTTTATAGTAGTTTTTATTTTTTAGTATATTTTTATTTTGCAACTACAACAATTTTGTAATTTTTTTTATTGTATTACATGAACTTTAAAAAAACTATCGGTTGTTTAAATTCTTCTTATTTTTTATGTTAATTTTTTTTATTTTGATTTTCTCAACAAAACTTTTATATTTATTTTAAAAAACACATTTAATTTTTAAAACAACAAATTTTTAAAAATTAAGACAATGTGGTCACCACTATTAGTTCGTCCCCCCTTCTGCTCACCACAACATCTTCAACATCGCCTCCGCCGACATTGTCAACAACAACATCAACAAATGGCACCAGTAGCAACGTCGAGAACACAGCGCAAACGTCACAATCTCAATACCGCTATATTACCACCACCACAACCAATCCAACAAATGGAGAAGAAGTGGCACAACACCAGGCTCCGACAACGACAATTGTGTATGAAAACTATGAAGGTGACGTTGCCCCGAACGGTAGCACAATCATTAAGTTCGAGGGAGGAGAATATGAAGTAATAAAGAGCGAAATAAATGACAATCACATAATACAAACAACCACAAACAATTTACAACATCAACATTCCCAGCAACAAACGTTGCAACATCAAGATGTAATTGTAAAATATGAAGATCAGAGCTTAGACGATGATAGTTACGAAGAATTTCAAAGTATTTCCCAATCTCCCCAAAAAGAACAACAGTCAGGGGTGACTTATCAAACTATAACTCACCATGATAAAGAACTAAACCAAACGATTACTGAAACTATTGCTATACCGGCTGGCGGCACTCTATCGAATGTAAAACAAAAACGTAAACGTAAGACGCGCTCAGTGGCAGCTGATGAACAGGGTGAATATTTAGAAAAAATGTCAGTGAGAGGTTTAGACATTCAAAGATACGAACACATTATTGATGGGGTCTCTTATTGTTTGGTATGTGCTAAAAATGATATTTATAAGACATTCAAAAATAAATATAGTTTCCAACGCCACGCCTATCTTTTCCACGAAGGCGACAATCGTAAAATATTTGCTTGTCCCATATGCAATAAAGAATTTTCTCGGCCAGACAAAATGAAAATGCACAAGAAAGATAAACATGGTGATATGACGGTACCAGATCCAAATGTCGGTGGTGGCGCAGGAACTCCTGTGAAGAATAATTCAAATATAGCTGAAACACCACCTCCAGCTAAAAAAGCTCGAAGTTCAGCCGTGAAAACTCCAAGAGCACGAAAACCTCGTAATACATTGGCCAATATGAATAACAATGAAATCATAGTTTCCAATGTTAATAATAAAGATGCCGCCGCTAAAAAGCGGTTGGCGCAAATTGATAGCGTTTTAGATGAAGTGCAAAATGCAGACTCCAACCAATCAACCAGCAGTTTGCAAATTCAACAACAAAATATTGTGCATACAGTGCAACAACAACAACAACAACAACAACAACAACAGCAGCAACATCAGCAACCCGCCCAACAGCAGTTACCATCCTTAGAATTTAGTGGAATGATTTTACCCGGTGGTGCCCAGTTGGCTTTAGCAAATCCTGGTGCTACATCAAGTCTTATGCAATCTCAACCCCAAAGGGTTTTAAATAATCAGCCAACCCAACACACCTCAGTGGCTGCTCAAAGCCATTCTTCTACTGGTGCGGGAACAACCACATTGATTTATTCAAATCAAATCGATTTGCAGCAAGCTCTTTTGCAACAACAATTGCAAGGACAAAGTATAATGATTCAAGATCAAGCTGGAAATTTAGTACCCTTGCAATCATTGCAAACGCTAGATGGCTCGCAGACAATTTATACAACTGCACCACCATCAACAGCACCGCGTCAACAAATACTGCAACCCCAGCCAACACAGACAACCCAACAAACATTAATAACCACTCATCCAGCACATGTCAAAGTAGAGTCGCATTCGCCACAACCTCAGCAAACAAGACACAATGGTAATACATCCAGTCATCCTATACAGCAGCAGCAACAACATTATGAACTTGAAAACGTTTCGTATATATCATCTTCAGCACCCCCTCCGACAGTTCCTAATCATGCAACTTCTGAACAACATGTTATTGGTACCGTACAAAGTTATCAAATTCTAACACCTGACGGCCTCCAGAGCTATCAAACCGCCGCTACCAAACTTGAACCAAATGAAATTGAACTTTGCCCCTATAGCATGTCCGCAACAACACCACAATACACATATAGTAGCCATTTAACTACCACTTCAGATCCTTCACTACATCCACATCATCAACAAACTGGTGTTGCTAATGGCCAGAATCAAACAATCCATCATTCATCGCATCACCAAAACAATTCTTCTGTTCAACATAGTCATCCCCAACATCACCAGCAACCGCACCATCAGCTGCCGTCGTTAAACGCACCGCACCATCAATTTATGGAACTGAAAAATGATCTACTTATAAAAAGTTCCGATACATATTCCTTGGATGCAGCCACCTCAATGTATCATTTACCTTTCTCGCCGTCTTCTATGATTAATGCTGTGAGTGATGTTAATTCATCCTCACTGTTGGAAACCAAAGAAATTAGGTAACACATTGACTTTATTTTATTGTCTAAATTTTGTAGATCTCGTAAGCACCTATTTTTAGTTAATTTATAGAGAGTAGACTAGATAAATAATAGAATTATGTTATATTACATACTTACATAAATATGTATGTATATACATGTATATTTATATGCATACATACATATGTATCTGAGTAACTAAAAAATTCAGCTTTCCTTAGATTTGATATTTTCGGTACGTACATATGTTAATATTTAAAATATTAGAAACAGTTCGAATAAAAATGTCGACTTTATTCAACATCAATTTGTAAACAAACAAGTTTTAAAGCCTTTTTATTTTATTTTTTTATTTGGTCGTTATTAATGTTATTATTAATGTATGCAATATTTGAAAACATGATATTATAAACATTATTTCGACCTACATATTTTTTGTAGTTTAGAAAGAAGCATTTTTTTTATTTAATTTTGTATTAATGATATCTTCTGACAACGGATTTATTGTTGCTGCTACTTTTCCGTAAACATTTTACTAAATACTACTTCTACACTTACATTAATTAGGTTTGTAAACTCAAATAATCATTTGTATATAATTTGAACTTTCAATTAAATAATAAAATATATATTTACAAAAATTTATACTTATTTATTATTTTGTACTTCTTTGTTTTTTTTTTTATTTGTAAAATTTTGTGCATTTTATTAAAAAAAAGTATTATGTATTAGCTTTGTTTACTTTTGGAAATAATTATAATTCTATAGATTGATTTTTAGCTGCATTTTTAATTTTTTAATCCTTATTTATAAAACAAGTTTTAATTTTTCTTATTTTTTTTTTCATTTTTTTCTCTTTTCATTTAAACTACAATCAAAAATTCACATATGTCCATATAAAAACATACCACTTTACATCAATTGTTGTTGTAATTAGTTACGATATCAACGAAGCCGTTCTCTTAGCTCTTTAAGCCATAACATGTTTGCGGCGATCAAATTATTAAAAAATATATATGTTTTAAAATGGGAAATAATATCCTTCATGAATTATTGACATCAACACTCATTTGTCAATAATATTAACAATGTTGTCCGTGTCATATTAACCATTTCATCCAATCATAACAGTTCCTTGAATCATTCCCCCAATCATAATCTCATCTATCTGTTACACATTTTCTCAATTTCGCACTTTTGCTGATGCAGCAAATTATTTGTTTTAGTATTTCAAATTATTATACAAAATTTTAATACAAAAACATCATTTTTAAAAATAAGGTATGTGGATTTTTATTTTTTATTTTACCGTTTATTAATATTATTTTTTTTTTATTTTATAAATTAAAATAACTGCATTGAGTTTAAATATTCTACTATAAAGTAAACATTAAAAATAACAAACGGAAAAATAATTCAATGCGATTATTATTATTATTATTATTGTTATTATTATTATTATTATTATTATCATGCTCATTACATTTTTATATACTCATGTATGTATAATATTGTAGACCTTTAAAATTTTATTAATTACAGAGAATCTAATGAATTTTATTTTCTTAATTTCTTCTTTTTATTTTCATGTTTTATTTCTTCTTGTCGTTTTGTGTTTTTGTTTTTCCATCATCCTTATCATGTGGATTTCGATCATTAGATTTTTTTAAAGAACACAACACCAATTCCTCCAACAACGATCATGTATTTGTCAAACCTTTTCAAAAGAACGAATTGTCAAATTTATCAACACCACTATTACTATCACACTCTGATACAAATTACAATAACAATATAAATTCAAACACAAACACAAATACCACAAGAACATCATCCTCATTATCCCCGACTTCAGCATCACTTACTGCGTCGCTATCATCATCATTAAATGCGATTTTGTTTAATAGTAAAAGTAGTAGCAACAATGATTACGCAAAAACTACAGCTTCGACCAATATCGATCCAGATAAAATATTCTATGACGAAGTCTTTGCCAAGCAAGAAAAAGCAGCGGCCCAAGCCAGACTATACAATATAGCCAATAAGAATACATCTTTTGGTTTCGTCGATCAATTTACCGATTTTGTTATGAACAATAATGCGTTTGTAGGTGTTAATTTATTTCTTATTATTTTCTTTTTTCCGCTTAAATATTCAATTTTAATATCATTTTAATAGACTAAGGCCCAAATTTGGTAGTTGTACATATTTATGTTAGTTTTACTATTAGATAAAAGCGCATACTTCTATGCTTAACATTTGTATACATATCGTTTCCTAAAGTTTAAATGACCTAAGTAAAAAAAATCGCATTAATCATCTATATTATTATATGTTAAAGGTATTCACAACGTAGAATACTTAGCCTTGTGCAAGAGTAAAAAAGCATTGTTGCAAAAGAGCAGTGACGAAATTAGGAACACATATTTTCAAGTTTCTCTTACTTTTATCGTAAATAATGAGTTGAAACGGTGGATATTATTTATTCGCTATCCATTTCCTGATTGGTTTTTGCCTGTTTTTATTCCCAATAATCTTGTTTATTTTGCGTTTAAAAATATTAATGTTGTTTTGAAATTAAATAATTTAAATGACTTTTGACTAGGTTTAAACCAAGATTAAAAAAGCTATTTAAATGTATTTTGTTTCTGTAGATTGCTACATTACTTCTTTACTCTTTTACTGTGCAAAGTATTCTGGATTATGAATACCTTTATTATAAATAAATCGATTGCCTCTATGTTACTACAAATATATGTATATGTATGTTATGCATGTCCTTGATTTTTTTGTTCTGTTCTTAGGGAGAAATTATTCAGCCTTATTACGAGTGTCGAAGTCTACGAAGACTACGACAGTTTAGTATGTACTAGATTAAAAAACAAATCAACACGATTTATTTAATCTAGATTTGACTTTGACACTCGATATAAGTCTAACTTTTTTTTTATCCAAATATGTATTAGTATGCATTGCCACAAAACAGTTGAATTACATCTCTATCGATATATTTATAAAATAATAATTTTGTGTGGATTTTTTAATCAAATTTTAAATTTCGCTCATTAACTGCAACATAATAATTTAAAAAAAGTAATAGTATTATATAATTTTAATTTGATTCGATAATGGCATTCATGCATAACAGAAAAGTTAACTATTTAAATAAATATATATATTGCAATGTTTAAATAATTAATGAATTAAAAATTGACAAATTAAATTTTTTTTATAGAAATTAATTTATCTGAAAATCATTGTCGAATTTTTTTACTCCATGTACTTAATATTGCAATATGTATACATTAGGGTGGGACAATTTGTTTGTCCCAAGTGCTTATCGCAATTGTTATTCTATGGGTCGTTCTAAAAAACTTTGCCAAAAAAAGATGTAAAACGAATTTTGACCCTCCGGAATTTGAGAAGTTTTGTTTGAGATTTCAAACTAATAGTTTTTGGTACCGTTGCCTTGCTGGCACTTCGCAAAAAGTATAAAAACTGTTGTTTGTTATCTGTTAGATTTAAAAATGCAAATCTACCAAAATTTTGTATGGATTTTTTACGATTTTCAAAATATCAACTCTACGATCAATTTAATAAAAAAGCTTAAATGTTCTAAAATTCTAGAGACTTCAGACAATTGGAGAAGTATAAAACCTTTCAAATACAGCTTATCGGGATTAAAAATGAAGGAAATTTTTTGTCCAAAAGCTCTAAATCTCAGACAAAAAAAACATCGGCGCAAATTCCGGAGGGTCAAGATTTCTCAGATTCTTAGAATGTCTCATGAGCACTTTAACATTTTTTTGGTGCCATACAATTTCACCCACCCTTGTATACATATATGTATGTTTGGGCCTCAGTGTTTCGTAAATTAATGAAAATACATATTAATTTTTGTTTTTTTTTTTTAATTTCTTCTTATGTCTTAGCACCAACAACAGTACCGAAGTAAGCAACGAATTGACATCAGTGCCCAACAGCATAAACGTAATCAAAACAACAGCAAAGAAAAACCAGAAGTCTCCAATTGTTATCAACAGCATCAAAAAAATAGAAACGATGATAGAAGAGCCATCAACGATTCAACTGACAGATACTTGTCAACCAATACAGATCTTACTAGCCCGGAAAATAGTGGGAGAACTAAATAATACTTGTGCCAGCAACCAACGTAATCCTCTAAACCATACCATAGTAACTTCAACTAAACCGGAAGGAGTGGTGCAGAAGCGACCTGGAGAGGAATCGATTATCATCAAAGATATTTCCAACTCCGAATTAGAGAATAAAAACTTCGCAGCTGTTACTACCGAAGAAATTATTAAAAAATTTCGTATACCAAAGGGTATAGCATTAACTCCAAAGTTTTCTAATGATTTTACTGTAGGCACTCAGATTTCCACAGATGTTGTAACACATGTATCAACCGCATTAATGTCGCCTCCTTTGACAACAAATGAAGATGGCGATAATTCATCTGGCCTCATAGAATATGTCGAGGAAGTTTATGACGATGAGGAAGAAATAGAAGAAATGAGAGTTGAAGAAATGGACGAAGTTAGCGAGTCGTGCGAGTTTCACGAATATCAACAAGGTGATGAATTGGAGCCACAAGAAGAGGAAGAATTGGAGGAAAGTGACCTCATTGAGGAAGTAGAATCTTCAGATCATCAAGATTTATTAATGTCGGGAGAAGCTGATGATTTAAATGAATCGATGAATAGAAATTCTAATTTATTTTTATCATCTAATTATCAACAGGAAGCTGAGAACACTGCAACTAGTTCATCAGTTCCACAGATAATACAAGCTGTACAACCTAATGGTACGGTCACTTGTTTTCAACTTCCGCCAAATACAATTATATTGCAGTCCCCAGATGGGGCTTTATTAGCCACAACTGCTCCGCATCCTTCAAAACCAGGCCAGCAACAGATTGTAGCCATTCAAGATCTCAACTCCCAACTGAATGAAATTCTTAATTTATCCGTAACAAATTCAACAGTTATATCTCCCCTCTCCCTTCAGCCACCAACAACGGTCGTTTTGTCAACCAACAATAATTCTGCACCTCCAGTAACTACATCAAGAGTATCTGCACCAATTAATATTGCTCAACAAAATACAAACGGTGCAGTAGTCACTCAAAATGAATCATTACAAAAAGCCCAACAACAACAAATATTAGCGTAGGGTTTACATGGCGGCCAATTGGCACGATTTTTATGTAATCCTCAAACTACATTACTACCAACTACATATTTCTTTTGAACTCGTAATATTTTCAGTTCAGAAAGTATTTCTATTTTACAGATTTCGTCAAAAATAATTAAGAATTTTTCTAAGAGAACATTATCGATGTGAACGTTAAAGACGTAAACTAACCGATAATGTTCACTTTTATAATGTTCTCTTCCAATAAAGAAAATTTCACTTTTGACGATCTTTTTAAAGTAGTATTCTTTTAATTTGTTATTAATCGTACCCTTTTGCCGCCAATTTACTTTGCTGATCATATAATTAGATTGATCGATCTGTGGGCTGTAAACAATAATATTTTTCGCATAAGTCTATTTATTACCAGTAAAACTGATGAAGATATCGTGCGAAAAAAAAATTACTTGTAGATTTACTTACACATATACATACATATATCAGAACGATATTAAAATGTTTAAACTACTAAACTTTTCTGGAAAATGCTTAACATATAAGAAAACTAAGGAATACATATTGAATAATATTTAGATTTCTACAGTTAATGAAATTCGAAGAAAGTGAAGATGACGTTATATACTTTTACAACTTTACAAATTTTGTTCTACCAACGTAACTTATTATTTATGTGTGTACATAATATGTATGTTTGTACGAATGTGTATAAGTGTACATCAATAATGTATATGCAATAATATGTATTTTTAATTAATAAAACTGATTTTAAAATTTTTGTTTTAGTATTACATGAACATAAACGTATGTATAATATTTTACAAATGTCATAGTATATGTGCATACAGTTTTATATATATACATATATGTATTAATGATTTGTCTTTAATTGTCATTATCGTAAAATTAAATATTCTTTTTGGATAAAAAAAAATGTCTTTGTACACTCTTACTTTTTTAAATATTTTAATAATTAGTTAATCCATGTATAAAACAAAGAAGATATTCTATTGTTTTAAATTTTATTATGAGTTTAGTTATAAAATTAAGTTTACAATTAAGTTACATTATAATTAAAGCAAAACAAACAAACAAACCAACAAACCAATTACTATTTTATTCAACATAACCTATTGCCATTATGTTGTGACAAAAATTATTCATCTTTCCTATTTAAAGAAACAAACATGCATAATATTATGAATTATTCTTGTTTATTTATTTATTTATTTTATTTACTTATATTTAAAATTAAAGATAATTAAATATAATTAGTACGCTAGGATACTGATATTATTAACATAATAATTATATAATAATATATGATAATAAGTATAAAGTTAAAAAAAAAAAAACCTTAAAGATCTATAATTTAATTACATATTAAATATAAGGATAAAAATAAACAACCAATATATTTCATAAATGAAATTAAAAATTAATAAAAAAAAAAAAATACAAACATAAAAGATAAATACGTGCTTTATTACTTAGTGCTAAGAGAGTATATTTTTATCCTTTACCATCATAGACGTTATAAAAGCATAGGTCGCAATTTATAGTAAATATAATATGCACTTCCCATAGGAGTTCTTTTCTGGAATAGCTAAATCGGCCCATTTTAAGTCTCATACAAATCTAAACCAATAGATATGACATACATATATGTATAAACTGAAATCCTGATTAATTGCTGTTGTGATAAGAGAACTAGGTACATATCGTCGTTGAAAATCCAAAACTGCGTATCATCAAAAAAATCAAAATCGAGTTTTTGATTGAATATGATTTGTAAAGTTGTCTTACATGTCTCTACCAATTTTTAGATTTTTACGACCAAAAATAACGGTTTTATATCAATAATTCAAAATTGCGTATCAACATGTGCACTATTTTCAAAATTCAAAAATGCGTATCATCAAACTTGGGGTAATTACCCAAAAAAAAAAAAAATATATATATTTTAAATTTTGCTTCTCCTGTAAAATTTGAAAAAGTGTTGTTACGCAGTTTTGGATTTTCAACGACGATATGTATGTATTTTGTTTTGCTTTTTTCTACGATCTTCTAATAGTATATCAGGCGGGTTCTGAAACCAGTGATTTTAAACCACTACGATTTTAAATCAATTTTTTCGGCGAGATTTAAATTTGTTGAAATAACGAAAAACTGCTGATTTTTAATTTGTTTACAATCAATTCAAACATACGATACAATAAAAATAAATATTTAACGTTAACATTAAAAGTGTATAGAAAATTATAGGTGTTATTGAAAGCTTGTAATTTAGTTTGTAATTTTTTTCATTATTCGTCTTAGACCCCATAAAAATTATACCGATCGACTAAGAATCGGCAGGAGAGTTGATTTAGCCATGTCCGTCTGTCTGTTAGACTAGATACGATGACCTCACGGATTATAAGATTATACACCAGACCATGTGTGTTGATCCATAGTGCGTCCCCAATTATGCTGCTTAATTTCAAGAAGCATTTCCAGCTGCTGTGAACCGCCGTGGTATAGCGGGTTAGTCATCCGCCTAGCATACAAGAGGTCCAAGTTCAATCCCCAACCAGACACACTTGAAAAAATAAATTTTCAAAAAAGCGGTGGTTCACCTCATAACTCAGCTAGTCACTGGTTATTGAGTATTAGGCTATGTAAAACTTCTCTAACTAATGCATTCGCCGTTCGGAGCCGGCGTAAAAACGTAGGTCCCTTTCAATGAGTCTAAAAATAGAATCGGATGCAGCTCATTGTCTGAGAGAAGTATCCCTTGTTCCAATTGGAATGTTGTCGGGGAATTATATATTATATATATATATATATATATTTCCAGCTGCTAGCCTAAGTAAGGTACAAAATTGGCCCAAGTCATTTCATTGAGTTGGTTGATTCTCATATAGTTTTGCCAGCTTTATTTATTTTACCATCTTCACATGATAAATACTTCGTAAGTCTTTTAGATTCTGAATGAACTAAGAATCAAGGCATTTAAAATGATTGTTGATAATACAACGCATTAATAAAGTGGAATATATCCTCTTCTTCCTCAACAACCTACAAATTCATAATTTCTTAAAGGGATAAGTGATAATACCTACATATGTACATCCTTGGTTCATTTTTGATCTATCAGAGATCTCGAACATTAACATTCGTAAAATAGGCTCATTTATTGTTGTTCTAGCCGAGCCTTTTATTTATGCTAGTTTAGAATTTATTTTCAACACAACATAGACCCAAGTGACCCAGCCACCAGCTTAGAGCTTCAAAACAATCGATGATACTATTTTTTCCGATATCAACAAAAATTATCATTATTAAAATAATAGCGTAACTGACAAGAATAGGTTGGCGGCATATTTAAAATTTTTAAAAAAATTTTGGCGTCAGAGGATATTTTAACAAATATGAAATTAGTCAATAAGATTGAAATTTAATCTTTAGTTCACCAAGTGTTAACTTGTGTATATGATATATTCAAGAAAAATATGGTAAAAACTGGCTACTTACATATATCCTAAGTCATCGTGGCATAATGCAGAAAATATGGCATTGTCAGGTGTAACGGAAAAAGTTTCATCAATTAATACTGATAAAAACAGGCGATTTATTGCAAAAAAGACATTTGACATGTTTTGCTCATACCCTGAATCCTGTAGTCAAGACTGTATAAACAAGTTTTGCTAAAATGTAAAAAGATTAACATCTATTTAAAAAACATTACTATTGCCTATGAGAAATGTAAAGCTGAATAATTAAAAGACAAACCATATACAATAGTTTACTGCAGGAGGTACCTACGCAAATATAATTTAAAGCAAATATTTGTAGAAAAAGACAAGTCCAAGACTATGTATGTATGTACTTAAAGTTAACAGTTGTTAACTTTAATTCGATATTATCGATAGTTTTAAGACAAACTTTCGAAACTATCGAATATGACTACTATCGACTATCGAAACTATCGAGTGGGGCGGCTATCGATAGTTTTGCAGCTCTACACCAGCTTAACCTAACCTAGTAGTAATAGATAGTAAAAGCTAAGACGGTCGATTGGCTAAATTGGTGCGGTTTCGGTTTCTCGACTGTAATTAATAGAAAATGTATAAAAAAATGTGTTGAAAAATTGTTATTTGAAGTGTGTTTAATAAAACAAAAGTGTTTATAATTGTTATAATGAAAGTAAGTGTTACAATTAAGTATGGAATGAAAACTAAAGGAATTCATGGCAAAATCTTGTAAGATTTTTCCTTCGTAGTTGATGACTTTGTCGTTTATGTTGGTGTTGTTTATTTACTTGAATGTGTGTGTTTAATTAAGATGAAAAACCCCCTAGATGTCACTAGTAAATCAGGTAATACAAAAGCTCATAAAGTTGTGAAAAAAGTTTGTTTTGAATAATTGTAATTAAGCTGTCAGTTTTAGTTTGAGACTTTAATTATCAAAGTCTCAAACCAATACTTTCGGGGTTCGTGAAACCACTAAATTCTATCAAAATAATTTTATACACCACGATTTAGGATTAATTTTTATTATAACAGTTTTAAAAGGTTTAAACAGTTAGGCCCCAGGGGCCAAATTACAGCATTCAATATCGATCGAAAACTCAGACTTTTAAGCGAATATTTTGAAGTATACTTTAGGGATGTTGAAAATTTGCTATCCATTTTGATTAGTTTTTAAAACTCTTTTACTATTGTTTATCTTTTGGCAAATAACTTCATCCTTAAAGTATGCTATACAATTTTTTTGAAAATATCTAAGATTTCGATCGATACAGAATGCAGTAATTTGGCCCCAGGTTCGTGCTTTCGTTTAATGCAAAATCGATTGTTTTAAAAAAAAGTGTTTGAATAATAAATAAAGAAATATTTTTAGTTTTAGTTAGAAATCAAATTTTTCATACAAAGTTCCAATAATAAGCTTTAATAATTTTTTAATTCGCTTATGAATAAGTGAGTAAATCTATATTTAAATACTTAAACATTTTTATATACCAGTGGAAGGCGCGCTTGAGGTAAATAAGATCCATTTTCTAATAACATATTTTTTTTAAAGAGTCACAATAGCGAAGTGTTGGACATGGTGATTAATAACACTGGTCAAAAGCCCAATTATCATTTTAAAACTACTTTGTTTGTGTTATGGTCCCCTAAGTAAAACTAAGAAAAAAATATTTTCATACATATTTTTTTTATTTTGTTTTTTAAGATTTGGGATTAAGAACAAAATTGCCCTTAAGTTGTAGCAACACAAATAATTTTCAAAAAAAAATGAACATCATTCAGAATTTTGAGGTACCACACATTTTGCTCCCGGCACATAGCTTTAGGAATCTCAAAGCAACATAGGGGTATTTTCACTTTATTTTTAATAAAATCACCATTTATTGATTATCTTCAGTAAAATAATAAGGTCTGTTACTAAATATTCACAGTTATGAGATGCTATTTTCGATTTTTGATAAAAAATGTATTTTTTTCTTTAAAGTGCAAAAAACTTAAAAACTTTTAGAAAGTTTGTTTTGAAACGACTAAAAGTTAATAAAATCGAACAAACCGTTCCAAAGTTTTATAAAAAATGTGTTTAAAAGTAAAAAAATTGAAAAAAATGCTTTATGTTGATATTTGTTTTACACAATAATTCGTATTTATTCTGTCCCTCAAATAAGATATAATGTGTGGTTTTCGCTCGGTCTAGAATTAGGGATAGTCCTCCTGAAGAACATGGCCTAACCAACCCACGAAACGCGTCGAGGAAAGGTTTCCGCACCAACATTTTTTTATTACAATAATAAATAATTGTATTACAATAATAAATTCGGATCTTAAAAAAAAAGTTTTCCGTTTTGGTAATCAAGGAAAAATAACGTTTGCTGACCCAGTTGATAAATCTAACCTGAGCTGAATTACATAACTAAGAAAGTTATTTTGAGTTGATCGGTATACTAAAAGTTAGGTTTCTCACTAATTTTCACATATTGTGGTGAAGGGTACAATTCTATTGTTAAGTTGTTGACTATATTTGGACATCACGAACTTCATTCGTGGGTAGTTATAACTTATAAAAAATAAAAGTAAACAAAATTATATTTCTTCCAATTAGTAGTTGTTTTTATTGTTTTTTTTCTTTTCTTTTCTATTGTACAATTTATTAAATATAAATTTTTTTAACTATGTTTTAATGTTGATTCTGCTTAATCACTTAGTTACTAAAGACTAGTTCACATATAAGGCATAACGTCAAATAATTTGATCCTGTAAACGTAACCAATCATGATTTTTTGACGCTTCATCTGGAAATAGTGGTTACGTTTAATTTCCCCAAAATAAGGCGCCTCATGTGAACTAAATTAAACTAAATTAGATATTATTTTTAGGTTTTAATTGTTTTTCATTTACTCTTTGGTTGATTAATTATTATTTACAAATACATTTTATTTCTGTCGTTTTTATTTAAATTATTATATTATTTTTTGTTTAAGTTTGAGTTTATGTATAAAATGTTTATACTAGCCCCCTAATTCATAAAAGAATTTTAAAATTATCCAGGGATTATTGTAGGAGTTTTGTATGGAAAATTTGATTTATAGGTTTGTCATAACTTTATTTTTCGCTTATGAATTAGGGGGTAGATTTTTAAATTGTTTGTATGTTTATCATTTTTTTTAAGTAAAATTTTATTTTATTTATTCAAATTACAATCAATTAATATTATTTTTTTTTACTTATAAATAGGAGAAGATTAGGTTACGGTTACGTTTTATAAATATTTAATTACAATAGAGACTTTGTCTATACACAAGGATTGGTTGTCATTTAATATTTAAAGTACATATAAAGTTTTTAGGACCAATATAAATGTTATTTTTTTTGTTTTTAAATTGCAAAGATGGCAAAAGTGTATTTTCAGAATTAACTTTTAAATTTTAGTTCACACATACGACAAATATATTTTACGAGTGAAAATAAAATTATTTGCGGATTTTAAATAAAAAAAATATATATATTTTAACAAATTTTTTAATTTATTTAAAATAAAATTTTAAATTTTCTTAAATTATTTAACAAGGTTTTAATTTTATTTATAAATTTTTATATCATTTGATTTTAGAATACGTTTTTTAGGTTCTTTTCTCCGATTTCTTTGTTTTACTTGCATTAATTTACTTTTTTTTTTAATAATTAAAGTAAAAGACAAAACTTAATATGTAAATACATATGTAAGTATTCAAGTATACATTTTTTTCTAAATGTTACTTTAATTTTTAATACATATATTGGCACTCTATATGAAAAAAAAAAAACACTTTTGTATTGGTATGTCTATTATTAAGTAAACACATCGCTCATTTACATGAATAGCCTCTTAAATCAAAAATCGCAATTTTATAAAATGAGTAGGACAAAAATGTATCTTTCCCCAAAAACAGAACTAATTAAATCTAAGACTGTAACTGTTATGCCTTTATCGAAAAGTAAAAAAATTGTCTAATTATTGCATTTAGCGACTACAACCATAAATTAAAACAAGTAAGGTCAAAAATGGACCAACAATTTCATAAGTTTTCCTTAAGTCTTAGAAACATACATACATATAATATATTATGTATGTGCTTTTTCAAAATTTCGAAATTTGAGTAGATTTATGTCATTTCCGGCTGAGGGCCTGATATGGGATCGATTGTTGCCAAATTTCGGTTATCGGTTTATATTTAAAAAATATTTGTCTGTACAAATTTTGAGTAATAAAATGCAATTATCTTTAGATTTATAAGCGTTTTTGTGCATGTCTGAGTATTTGAAAAACTTTTGAGAATGTGTCTTGAATGGGAAGTATGGTTCCGATTCCTACAAAAGTAGTTACACTGATTTCGGGTACCATATGCTATATTTATGCTGAATATTATTAAAATACAATTAAATTTGTGTCCTTAAGGGGCCAAAAACTCTATTCCGGCAAGGCATCCCTATGATAGGTACACGAAGTAGTATAGGAGTCTGTGACAAATTTCATAATATTATCTTTAAAGTTATGACCTCTACTAAATAAAAAGCTTAAGGATATCGTCAAAATGACTCTGGAAGTGATTCTTAGTTGATCGGTATACTTAAAGGTGGGTCTCAGACCAATATTTCTATGCGTTACAAACATCAGCACAAACCCAATATGCCCTTTTTCTCTATGATGGTGAAGGGCATAAAAATAAAAAAAAGTCAGATAGTAAATACGAGTAGTTCCGTTTCTACCAAATTTTAAACTCATTTTTTTATTTTGAGACTTAAATTTTAAAAATGATTAGCGAGTTTTTACTTTTACTTTGGGCTAAAAATCTCAGAGACCGAATATTAATACTTTTCAATAATATTTTCATTTGTTTATCCATTAAAAACAATCAAACAAATTAAAGTTCAAAAAATAATTTTAATCCCTCATGATTTTTATTTGTTCGAAAAATTTTGTTTTGTTTTTCAATCCGATGAAAATAAAATATAAAAAAATGGTTTGGAATTTTTATCAGTAAAATTCAAAATAATTTCATCTTTTTTCATCCGATGAAAAAAAATATTTTGGAAGAAAGAATACAAATTTAATTTATGTATGTATTTAGAAGCAAAACTTATATCG
Organism: Stomorhina lunata; assembly: GCA_933228675.1. Taxonomy (NCBI): domain Eukaryota; kingdom Metazoa; phylum Arthropoda; class Insecta; order Diptera; family Rhiniidae; genus Stomorhina; species Stomorhina lunata. Next base: position 118,912,551 of record OW121744.1, read on the forward strand.
AAATATGTTTGGGTACCAAATGACCATTGTCCAAATGCATTTAAAATTCTTTAACGTTAACTTAATTGGAAATATACCCGCAGAACGTGTCTAGTCCAGGGAACTGATAAATATTCGTACTATTGGCTTTTGCTCTGATATTCTAAAACATTGCAATTTGTTCAGAATACTTGCATACATTAATTGTTGAAAATTTTTGAATTTTAGAAATATTTTAATTATTGAAAATCAAAACAGAATTTCAAAGTAAATAAATTAAAGTAAAACTTTTTTACCAAGTCTCATATTAATCTGACCCTTTGTATTCTTTGAAATTCGAAAAATCTATAACGTTAATCTAAAGTAATTTAATTTTGTTAACATTAAAAAAGGCTTCACTTTAAAAATTATCAGAATCCGGCATATGATGGAAATCGATCGTTTTCAAATCGTTCGATTTCTGATATATTTTTGAGGTAATTTTCCGTTATTTCCCAAAAAAATTTGGGCTTTAATCTATTGTTTGATATCTTCTCTTTCACTTGGTTTAAATTTTTGTGTGGAAATAGGGAAAATTATTTCAAAAATATATCTGAAATCGATAGAATTGAAAACGATTTCCATCACATACCGGAATGACTTACTTTTATGTCAAATTTTTTAGGCTTCATGCAAAAATGTTGTTAAAAAATGTATGTATGTATTGTGTTTTATGTCTATAGTATAGTTACATACTCGCATTCTACGACTATTTAAAATTCCAAACATTAGGATTAAAAAATGTTTAGTTTTAGTTTAAATTAAATGCGTTTCATTGTGGAGGCAGTTAATTAGTGTTTTATGTTCTTCATTCTTAACATATTTGTTTGTTCTGCAATATATGTATGAATGTATGTATGTATGAATGAATGTATGTATGTATGTATGTATGTATGTATGTATGTATGTATGTATGTATGTATGTATGTATGTATGTATGTATGTATGTATGTATGTATGTATGTATGTATGTATGTATGTATGTATGTATGTATGTATGTATGTATGTATGTATGTATGTATGTATGTATGTATGTATGTATGTATGTATGTATGTATGTATGTATGTATGTATGTATGTATGTATGTATGTATGTATGTACCCTGTAGTAAAATTGGGATCATGTGTCTCCATGTCAACACTTTGTGTAACATCAATTCAAATGTCCCCAATTTTAGTTCAGTACTGAAATAGTGAATATATAGAGACAACTATTCTAGTATATATCTGGTGACATTGTCAACGAATGTGTCAACATATATGTATATCAATAGGCCCCGATTTGATCCCAATGTCTCCATTTGGACCAAAAGAACTACAAAGTCAATACTAAGTAAATAGTTGTAATGTCTACTGGTAGATTTCGTAGGAACTCTAAATGTTAAATGTCAATAGTAGATAACATTGGATGGGGCAAAATAGGCAAGTAGTACTGGAGACATTGTCAATAGCAAAACAGTATTGTTTCTCTGACGGCATTTACTGCAGGGTATGTATGTATGTATGTATGTATGTATGTATGTATGTATGTATGTATGTATGTATGTATGTATGTATGTATGTATGTATGTATGTATGTATGTATGTATGTATGTATGTATGTATGTATGTATGTATGTATGTATGTATGTATGTATGTATGTATGTATGTATGTATGTATGTATGTATGTATGTATGTATGTATGTATGTATGTATGTATGTATGTATGTATGTATGTATGTATGTATGTATGTATGTATGTATGTATGTATGTATGTATGTATGTATGTATGTATGTATGTATGTATGTATGTATGTATGTATGTATGTATGTATGTATGTATGTATGTATGTATGTATGTATGTATGTATGTATGTATGTATGTATGTATGTATGTATGTATGTATGTATGTATGTATGTATGTATGTATGTATGTATGTATGTATGTATGTATGTATGTATGTATGTATGTATGTATGTATGTATGTATGTATGTATGTATGTATGTATGTATGTATGTATGTATGTATGTATGTATGTATGTATGTATGTATGTATGTATGTATGTATGTATGTATGTATGTATGTATGTATGTATGTATGTATGTATGTATGTATGTATGTATGTATGTATGTATGTATGTATGTATGTATGTATGTATGTATGTATGTATGTATGTATGTATGTATGTATGTATGTATGTATGTATGTATGTATGTATGTATGTATGTATGTATGTATGTATGTATGTATGTATGTATGTATGTATGTATGTATGTATGTATGTATGTATGTATGTATGTATGTATGTATGTATGTATGCATGTATGTATGTATGTATGTATGTATGTATGTATGTATGTACATATGTATGTTGTTAAAGGTCTCATTGTTTCCTTTTCATCTCTCACGACTTTTTTTTAAATTATTTTATAATTTTTGTATGATTTATATCAACATGAGGTTTATTTTCAATTGATTTTAAAAGTTATTTTCTATGAATGTATTTAGTTAAATGAGGTTTCATTGTCTACATTTTATTGTTAAGTTTTGAATTTTAAGTCCATTTTTCACATAATAAAACTAATTGATGTGTGTTTACCGTCAGAACCGTGTGCCATTATTACGATCTTGCGACATTAAAATGCCTTCACTATTGATTTGATGATGAGTTATTTCTTCTGGAACTGGTTTTAAAACGGCAGAGTTGCTAGACTGAAAATATAAAAAAAATTACATTAACATTTTTTATGTTATCCGAGGTATTAAATAATTTGTTTATTAGATCATATATACAACATTTTTGCCATCGCCCTAGCGTTCTGGCCTGAACGAATTTTGAACAGACAGACACACATACCTGAGTCGTATTAGAATTTCATAAAGGACTCAGTGCATTCAACAAAAATATTTGTGACAACGGACCTACATTTGGTTTAAAATGCAAATTTCAGCGATCTTCTTCGTGATTTCATCTATCAAACCGATAAGCTTAAATTTTCGGTTCACGATTAAAACAGTGAAATCTGCTAGAGACAGATTTTCGTGTAACATCCTGCAGAAAATTAGACCGGAGATTGTCATTTAAAGAGTATTTTAAACCCTATGAAAACGAAGCAATGTCGTATTGCATAGATGTACCGAAACTTTTTTGCCATTAAATCATAGTTATTAGCACGGATCGGCACAAAGAAATTAGTCTGCAGCAGTTTTTTATACTTTTAAAATATGTACTTTTTTTCAAGAATTTTTCTAGAGACAATTTTTTTATCAAAAATTTTTCGATAGAAAATTTTTTTTATTAAAAATTTTTCTATAGAAAATGTTTTTATCATTAATTTTTTATCAAGAATTTTTTTATAGAATTTTTTTTATCAAGAGTTTTTCTATAGAATTTTTTTTTATCAAAAATTTTTCTATAGAATTTTTTTTTATCAAAAATTTTTCTATAGAATTTTTTTTTATCAAAAATTTTTCTTTAGAAAATTTTTTTATTAAAAACTTTTCTATAGAAAATTTTTTTATTAAAAATTTTTCTATAGAAAATTTTTTTATTAAAAATTTTTAAAGAAATTTTTTTCTATAGAAATTTTTTTCTATAAAACATTTTTTTTATCAAAAATTTTCTATAGAAAATTGTTTTATCAAAAATTTTCTATAGAAAATTTTTTGAATAATATTTACATCCCGACTAATTTGTTATTTTTTGATAAAACTGCGTGCATTCAGCTTAATTTTTAAAATAAACTTGTTTATTTTAAAACATCTTACCCCCCCCCCCTTCTTCACAGCATTCTGCATATAGTAGCCGACGGCTACAGCAAGAATGTGGGAAGTGAAGGTAGATGAAAACTGAAAAATGTTTGTTTTTGTTCAGACGATAATCTACGCTTTTACTTTTGGTTTATGAACATAATTCTTAATAGTTATGTTTGTAAATTTAGTAATAATGCGAGGTTTTCGATCTGTCTAAATTGGGGATAATCCTCCTGAAGAGATGGCTTAACCAACCATCGAAACGCGTCGAGGAATTTGGTTTCTCCGCAAACATTTTTTGGCTTTTTATCAATAAATTGATCTGTTACATTAATAAATAAATGTAACAGGTTTGGGATCAAATGCAAATACACTTCTTTTTGAAGAAAATTGTTTTATCAAAAATTTTCTATAGAAAATTGTTTTATCAAAAATTTTCTATAGAAAATTGTTTTATCAAAAATTTTCTATAGAAAATTGTTTTATCAAAAATTTTCTATAGAAAATTGTTTTATCAAAAATTTTCTATAGAAAATTGTTTTATCAAAAATTTTTCTATAGAAAATTTTTTTATCAAATTTTTTTTTTTGAAAATTTTTTTATCAAAAATTTTTCTATAGAAACTTTTTCTATCGAAAATTTTTCTATGGAAAATTTTTTTATCAAAAATTTTTCTGTAGAAATTTTTTTTATCAATAATTTTTTTATTGAAATTTTTTTTATCAGAAATTTTTCTACAGAAAATATTTTTATTAAAATATATAATATTTTTTCATCGAAAAAATTTTAAAAGAAAAATATTGTTTTTGTCATTTCTTTAACAAAGCGGCTTGTTTTCACGAGTTTTATTAATGTTCGCGGTATTTACGAAAATTACAAAAATTCTTCGGCTTTTGGTGGTATGGGCTGCCTGGTTATAAAACAGAAGAATGGCGACTTTTTGTAAATGGCTCTTGTAAAAGTATGTACATTTCTTTTATTGTATTTTTTTTTGTTTATTTTTAACATTAAATCTCTAATTGTAAGTCCAGGAAATAAATAAAAAATTATTTCTGAGTATTGTTGGTCAATTAAACGGGATAGAAAATTGTTTTATCAAAAATTTTCTATAGAAAATTGTTTTATCAAAAATTTTCTATAGAAAATTGTTTTATCAAAAATTTTCTATAGAAAATTGTTTTATCAAAAATTTTTCTATAGAAAATTTTTTTATCAAATTTTTTTTTTAGAAAATTTTTTTATCAAAAATTTTTCTATAGAAAATTTTTCTATGGAAAATTTTTTTATCAAAAATTTTTCTGTAGAAATTTTTTTTATCAATAATTTTTTTATTGAAATTTTTTTTATCAGAAATTTTTCTACAGAAAATATTTTTATTAAAATATATAATATTTTTTCATCGAAAAAATTTTAAAAGAAAAATATTGTTTTTGTCATTTCTTTAACAAAGCGGCTCGTTTTCACGAGTTTTATTAATGTTCGCGGTATTTACGAAAATTACAAAAATTCTTCGGCTTCTGGTGGTATGGGCTGCCTGGTTATAAAACAGAAGAATGGCGACTTTTTGTAAATGGCTCTTGTAAAAGTATGTACATTTCTTTTATTGTATTTTTTTTTTGTTTATTTTTAACATTAAATCTCTAATTGTAAATCCAGGAAATAAATAAAAAATTATTTCTGAGTATTGTTGGTCAATTAAACGGGATAGATACTGAAGGCAAATTAAAAAGTAAGCGACCAAGGCAACATTTTTGAGCGACCAAATTGTCTCTTAATAAATATTTAAATAACTCGGTAAATTTTTAGTGAAAAGTTGCATTTTATACACACGTTTTAATCCAGAACAGAATCATATGGTTCTCAAATAAAATTAAAATTTCAAAGACGGAGTCTTGTTCTGCCCCACAAGACCTATTAGAAAAAATATATCATGTCCTATTTGTTTCAACTTTGTTCTATTTTATTACTTACCGCTTCGTTAAGGTAGACACCAGAACCACCCATATTGTTTACAGACACTATACTGCCATTTCCCTGTAAATTTAAGATGCTGCTTGCTACACCACTTGTCGAACAGCTCGATGCTAAAGACGAAGAAGGCAGTGGTGCATTTGTGGCTGAAGCCATTGAATGTGTTGATGCTGCCGAAGGCGATTGTGGTCTCATCTGGGACGCACAAATGATGGATTGTTGTTGGGCACTATGATGATGCGAAGTTGGTATATGTACAGGCAATATTCCAGTTGTTTGCAAAAGACTTCCATCTCCTCCTATACCTCCGCCAACGTTTGAACTATGGCAGGCATTTGCTGCAGACACGGATACCATGGCTGTTGGAATATTTGATGATTGTGAAACAGAAACTAGTTTATGCGCATACATGGAGGGTAGTGGAGGTGTAGTAAAGGTAGCCAATTGTGATGGATGTGACATTGTGACACCAGTAATGGTATTCGTGGCAAACATAGGACTAGTCGCGTACATGGGATGGTGAGCAAGATCGATCTGTAAAAATTCATACATGTGCATTCATATATATTTACATTAATGTATGTGTGATGGTGTATATGTATAGTAAGTAATGAAGTTGAAAATTATGCATCTGTGTGTATACGGAGTTTTTATTTGTACTATTATTTGAAATAGACTAAAAATGTTAAAGCTTAGGAAAAGTTAAAACCGCGGAAAATGATTTAATTAGGGTGACAGCGAAAATTTATATGGGCTCTTATATTTTAAATCTAATGCGTGCCCGTAGAATGTTGTCAGATTTGGCCCAAATTTACAGAACTGAAATTTTAGACCTTTTGTTATAATATTCCGTTGAAAAAGCTTTAAAAACTTAGAACAAAAATTGTGTTACAAACAATCCATTGTCACCCTAATGTACATATGTATGTATGTATTTTATTGTGAACTATTCATTTGCAAAAATGATCTTGTTTTTATGTTCAAATTATTTTACTAAATAAATTATTTAATATATTCTCATGCGAAAAGTATTTATTACATTTCTATAAATTATTTCTTTACGGTTTTGAACTTATCATGACCTAATAGGAGAACTTTCCAAAAATGTTTATTTGTTATCTGTATGTAAAAGTCTTATTAAAACATTAAAATTGAATATCTTGGAAATAAGTATGTATTTCCAAGATATTCAATTTTTATCTTTGATATTATTTTCACATAAAGAGTTAAAAAAATAAAAAATTTATAATTTTCTAAAGCTTATAATAGATCTGTTTAAATATTAAATATTTCACTGAAATTATGTTGATAAATTTTTGCTATGGTTGGCATAAATTCATTTTTATAGTTAAACATTAGTTGAGTATCCTGATATGAAGCTGGTTTTGGGGTTAATGGTACTTGTTTCAAAACACTCATCATTTTCACTATCGATCATTGGTATTACCTGTGAATATATATTAGGTTCAGCTCGTTTTAAATCTGTTTGTCTGGGGCGACCCAGTGTTGCACTACAATAGGGAGGTATTCGTTGTCCTGTCGTTCCAGCCATGTCTGTGTGTGACATGTCATTCTATCAAATAAAAAGAACATAGAACTTGCATTTAAAATAAATTAATATAAAATTACGGTAATTTTTAATTTTAAGTATTTTTATAAGAATCTATGTAAATCTATGTTATAAATGTGCTTGTAAGTTTATTTGTTTGCTTATGAGTTTATAACTCCTAAACGGCTTAATGAAATTTGATGAAATTTCGAAAATTTTAATTTTCGTAGTCAAATATCTCTTAAACTATAAACAGTAAGCATGTTAATTTTTTAAAAAAGTTTTCAAAAATGTAAAAATCCTTCGGATCGGACCAAATTGGCGAAAGCTATACGGACTTAAAGGTTTTACATAGCGTAGGTGGGCAACTTTGGTTCACTGTATAGCCCACTGTGATACCATTAGATTAGTAAAAAAATATTTTGTTGAAATAGGTATATTTTTTTAAGATTTTGTGGCTCTCTGTTTGATATGGTTTAAGTACGGTTCGAATAAACACAAACAAATATTATGTATTAATTGTTTTTGTTGTTTTAAATTAAAAAAATGCATGCAAAAAGTAGTCGAAGGTTCATTATAAGCCATTTAGATAGCCAATTAGCCGGTCGGCCAACCAGCAAACACAAACATAAAATTATCGTGTTATATTTTTTTTGTTGGTAAAAACTTTTAAATAAAACATGTAAACATTCAACAACAAAAAATGTTTAATATTTCTATAGAAATTCATTCATTTGCTAAAACAATTCTGAATGTCATGAATAAAAATTGCTATAAATATGGTAATAATAAAAGCCCGTTAGCATGTCATACTTTGGCTGAAATAGATAAGTGGCCTTTTGTACGTACAAATGGTTTTATTGAAAGATATTTACTCACCTTATTTTGCTGTTGTTGTTGCTGCTGTTGGGTTTGGAAGGCACCCATTTTACTGACCGGCATGAGGGTACTGTATTGTACATATTGACCATGATGTGATGGTTGTGCGACCGACATTTGTTGTGTTTGTTGTTGCTGAAATTGTTGCAAATGCTGCTGTTGCGACTTTTTATCGACAACTGCATATGTGGGTATTATGTGATCGTAGGTTGTTGATGATGTTATCACGGCATTTTGTTCAGCCATGGCAGCAGTGGCATAAGCGTGATTATGGGCACCCGTTGTCCACTCGTCTTCCTCATCATGACCATCTAGAAGTAACGTTTTTAAAATAACTATCGATCTAATTCCATAAAACTTATTAATTTATATAAAAACCTTGTGGTATAATATCAGGATTTTTGTCAATACTATCTAAACTGCTCGTTACATGACAGTTTGCCCGTCCATTGTGCATGTCATGACTGTTGTGTATAGAGCCAAGACCATTGTTGTTACGTACTTGTACTGAAGCAGTTCCATGCATATAATTATTGCGGTCTCTTCCAGAAGAACCTCTCATTCGTACAATGATTACAATTATTAGAGCTACCAAAATGATGCTAACAACTGATCCGACTAAAATACCTAAAAACGGTCGAATATCTTCTATTACTGGAGCATATGCTAAGGAGAGGTCTAAAAGTAAATAATACGACAAAGAAGATATAAGATAATAATTGGAAATTTTATGTATTTTAATAAAAAAGGATGTTATAAAAAGAAGTGTGTAAATATATTTGAAAATGTTATTTTTGTGATGTATGTAAACATTTAACCCTCTGCGTCTGACGTGATATTTTTTATCCTTATTAAATTATGATTATATAAGTTCAGCATAGAGGCAACTTTAATAAAATATGTACATATACAGCCATGGGCTTAGGAAAAGGAAACATGTTAGAATCATTGTCATAATAGAGAACAAACATATTAACGATTTTTGGTAATTGAGACCAATTTTGGGTATTTTTATCCTGTATTGTATGAATTTTAGGACTAAGTGAAACAATTGCTTATTGTGAAATTGCATGAATAGATTTGAGATTTGAGGTGCGGAATGGGAAATAATTATATGTACATATTAGCGAAATTAGTTATTTTTTAACTAAATAACTTCCCAATGTTAATTTTTATATGAAAGTGCTTGGTATGCAGTTTAAAAATGTTAATGTTTAAATTTCTTACTTTTCTTTTTTAATTGGGGTTTTGTATAATTAAGCGATGTTGCAGTAACAGTCTCATAGGTTTTTTTGTATGTAATTAAAACTAAAAATTGTATAATAAAGTAAATATAAAAGAAAACAAATTATAAAGTTTATACTGCCAATTCCAATCATTTGAGAATATTATACTGTTTATAGTTATTATGAACTGAAATTCATATATAAAATAAAATGTATACAAGATCGGTCATATGGAACACCAGGTTCAATATTCTACATACATTTGTAGTTTGAACTATATTTTATAATAACGAAAATACTTTTAATTTAAAAACGAAATATATATTACAATTTATGGGATTATTAAATTCTTTTCTTTTTTTCCTATTTCAATTGAAACTAGTTCAATACAATTACAAATATAAACCGATCTACAAGTATGTGGTCATCAGTTTACGACACACACTAAATGAAACTTGGATATTACTATCTCGCCAATAAATAACTTCAGACACTTTTTTGGTATATTTGCGCTTAGCTTAAAATATTAACCCTAACAATATATTTTAACTGATTTTATTGTATTTTGTTCTTCAAATTTTGTTCAAATAAAAAAACACCTTTAAATTAAAATAAACCGATTTTTAAATGGATACTTTGTTAAAAAAAAGCAATTAATAAAACTTAAGATTCTTACCTGTTTGTTTCTCCGGATCCTTTAGAGTATAAACCTGTAATATCGTAGCATTACTGCGTCCTTTACTGTTGTGGGCAACCAAAAAAACATTATAGCCAGCACCTGGTATTAAGCCACGAACCTCAAAGTAAGGTGTCCTTAATATTGTTAAAAAGATGATTCGTAGTTCATTCCAAGATTTTAGGAGTTTTTTTTGTTGACAGGCAACAAATTTCAAATTTGCATATATTTTCCAAAAAGTAGTAACGGCAAAGAACATGTAAATTTTTTGTGTCATTTTTAAAAGCATAATTGTCAGATTTAATGCATATGTACAGATATCACACGATGAGTTACAAAGATAAACATTTTCGAATATAGGAAAAGAACAAAAATGTGTTTTACAATCATTTTGCCAAGTCTAATTTACATTAAAAGAAATCTATGGCTTTTTACTCACTTTGATTTGTAGATTTTTGGATGCCTTGTTGTGCCATTCACATAAACTTCCATGATAAAATCTTGTTGTAGGCCACCATCAAAACCTTCTATACACTCAATTTGAAAACCAGTTGAAGTTTGATTGAGCAATGTACAATTTACCAAAGGATCTGGTTCACCTTTTAAAAATCAAAATAATTGAAAACAGAGAAATTTACAAAATGTTCTACATAGGTAAAGCATTAAAAACACACCATATCTGTGGGATAAATTAGAGTTTGTCATAGTAATAAATTCACATTAGTTTCTCACTTAAGTTTTTCACTTAAGCCTTTGCAATAGAACCCTATTAAAAGTCTTTCCCTAATCAAAGAATGTGCTTCAAATATTGACCGAATCTAATAAAAGTTGATGCAGTTAATTCTGTTTGTATCGGCAACATTTCTGCTCAACGATATTTAAATTTATCAAAATCTAAATTCCAAAATAATGTACCGATTTCAATAGCAACGGTTTCACTGCTCAAACAAATATCGGTTCCAAAATTTCATTAAATGTTTACTTTGATTACAATATAGATTTATATAGAATCAAAACGCAATGATTATTCAAATATATCAATATTTTTTTAGAAATGTGTTCTTTATTAACAGGTACATATTATTAACTTAGTATGTAGATCTTTAACTTGAAAAATTTTAAATCTACGAGAAAACTTGATGCAGAATTGGCAACATTTCTGCTTTACTGACAGGTTCTAAGTTAATACAATTAAAAATCAAAAAGCTGAGAAACGTATAACTTACAACAAAATCATTAAATTGATTTCATTTGGATGCAATTAATGAAATAGCAAAAAATAACAGTTTTACTAAACTATTGCGAAAGGTTCCAAATACTTACTCTCATAAGCATCATGGTTTTTATTTTTATTTAAGAACGTAAAAACGTAGGCAGTAAATTAACTTTTTCATTAACAAAAATACTCGACCGGAAATTTCAAAAACACAAAAAAAGACAACAATATTACAAGGTTCACTGTGTACAGAAATTGTAATTTGTTAACATACCCGTTCAAATGTCCAAATAAATGTTTGTCGGTGGGATTTTCTTTTTTTTATTTCTGTTTTGTTTTTTCAATAAAATGACATGAAAATTGAAAAATGATGTCTACATACAAACAATCACAACAAGTTTTCGTGGTTGTGATATATTAGCATAATGTTACGGTAGCAAGAACAATTAACAACGCCTATTTTATCTATCCCTGATAGATGATTAAGTTCATGAAAGGGTAGATGTATGGACATTTAAATAATTTACTATCCCATACATTGAATTGAGTCATTTATCATCACCATTTTTGTCTCAATGTCTTTTTTCAAATATTTTTAGTAGAAACTACGTCGATTCATATGAATGTTTGTAGAACAATTTTAAGCTCAAAACTTTAAGTTTTTTATATTTATGAGAGTTTGGACCGTTTCAAACAAAATACTATGTTTTAACTCTAAAAATCTAACAAAAATAATAACATATTGGCAAAATGTGTGTACCTGCACATTTTTAAAATCACTTTTTAGTGGGATTTTCTCAAATATCTTTGAAACTGAAGTTTTAGTAGGGGTTTTTGTTTTATTATTTTATTTGAAATGTATCTGTGGAAGCACAATACGTGTAACATGTGGAGACTTAAATCATTTTTTAATCGGTAGCCTAAAAATAATAGGTATTCTAAATTACCCGTTAAATGATCCATAATAATTATTGATAGACAACACGTTCTGTCGAAATTCTACGACAGGACACGAATTTTCGGGGGGAAAATTGCTAAAAAATTGTTAACAAATTTAAGGTCTGAATGAACCGACTTCGACTAGGTTTATTAAGAATTTTTCTAAAGAAATATCTATGAAAAATTTCATCAGTAAAGCTCTAAAATTGAGATCTATACTTTTATTACAAGCTTAATATGAAAACCTAACTAAACGAATCGACTTAAGAATTGATTCCGAGTCTATCTATAAACTTAAAGGTGGGTCTTATGAAAATATTCCTTTGCGTTACAAACATCAGCACAAACCCATTATACCCGTCCTCTTATGGTGCTACTTAGCATCGCACAAACTTACCTGCCGGTGTTATTGAATAAACACAAGGTTCCGTTTGATCGCCGATTTCATTACTAGCCCAACATAATAAAGTTCCATAGTCCTGTTGAATAAACAAAAAGATAATGAAAACACATTGAAAAAATAAAAAAAAATCATAATGAAACCTTTACACAATGACATAAAATACTCTTACGTACATACATACATATGTACATTATATAACCGTACAGAAAATGAACATAAATATGTGAATGTGTTTTATACGTCAGGGAGTGACATACAAACACAAATTATAGGCTGACCGTAGTGCTAACAAAAGCTATCAATGTAAAAGGTTAAAACCACAATTCATTTGGAAAATTATACGAATCTATTTGAAAGTGGACGATTTATCACTTGACTGAAACATGTATAATATTAACAAATATCGTCGCTAAAAATGAAAAATGTTATTTGTCGGTTTTTCATATGCTGTCAGTTAGATGGAAAATCGAAAATTATTTCCATTTGAAATTTATTGGAATACAGCTGAGCTTAAGTTTTTTAGATTTACTTCAGAAGTAAATTTTAATTACTTAATTTTACTTTATTTTATGAATTAAAAGTAAAATAAAAAATTGAACTGCTGCTTTTAAAGCATTGTTTTGCTTCGATAATTTTGGAGACAATATGATATGTAGCCGAATACACACATCAAGGTATGTATATCCTTGATGAAAATCGATTTTCTTAATCTACTTTAAAAAACAAGAATTTTGATATTCATGTAACAGTTAAATATTGATAAATGGGAATCGTTTTGGAAAAATTTATTAAAAAAAAAAAAATTAAAAAATCTTCTTTTAGTTATTTGTTTCTAACTCAAACAGCTTGTAACGAATTTTAACCTAATTACATGCTTTAAAAACTAACTAATATTTACTAATATTTTTAATTCATAAAGGAATTTCGAAAAACTGTAAATAGTGAGACGGTCTAATATACATGAGCATTTCGTCACCTAAAATGTAAAAGGGCGTAACTACACTTCTAGTTTTTTTTACAGGAGAAGTAAAAAATGTCATAACTTTTAAACTACAAGAAACATTAAATCCAAATTTTAGAATTAGGTCAACAAGCAAAGAAAACTCTAAAACCAAAATGGTAAAAAACGTTTAGTTTTTGAGCAATTGCGAAAAAACAAAAGGGCTTAACTACAATATTTTCTGAAACCAAAAGGGCTTAACTACAATACAAATTTTGAGCAACATATCGTCGTGCGGGAGTTTATGTGCTCTATTCGCCATTTTACACATTTTGAGTTAATGATGCCACTTTAGGTTTTCGACCTAAATTTGTTAAATCTGCAATCCGTTTTCGGCTACCTCGTCTAGTTTCTGAGATAAATAGTGTCTGTTTTGTTCTATAGCCTTTAAAACTGATTTTGTTGCTCTATACGCTAAATATATGGTGTAAAAATCTCAAATTATATCCTAAAGTTTCTAAGAAAATTAAGTTAAAACTTCAAGATCGATTTTCTCAAAATGCATTTTTGGCGTATAGAACACATAAACTCCCGCACGACGGTATCAATCCTTTGGTTTTTAGTGATGTGTTTTGGGTTGCTGTGTCATAATCAATTAAAAAAATTGTTTATAATTTTTGTGTTAGTTATGCCCTTTTGTATTTCACGTGACGATTTGTATTGTAGGCAATGTAGACATTTCAATCTCATGAGTCATTATATCAATGATTTATTTTTTGTTCTATGTGTTCGCATGATATTTTGATTACACAAAGAGGTAGTGTGACATCATTATCATTGTTAAAACAGGTCTTATGTTATCCTGACAGAAAAATATAAATAAATATATCGAGAGCCTATATTCAGTACCTCCTTTTTTCAAAATCAATTTTTATTGGGAACTGTTTTTCCCTTTTAAACCTGATGTTAGGTTAGAAAAAATATGCGAATCCTAAATTAAGAGATCATTTGGTCCAAATTATGTTGATACAAATTGAATGAGTTTTTCACATGTAAAACGTTTGAACACATATTATAAATTTAAAATTAAAATAATTAAAATGATAATAAAAAAATATTTATTTTTTGGATTTGCTTTGGCTAAAATAGTAAGTGCATGTTTCATTCGAAAAACTCTTTATTATGTAAAATATAAAATATATAAATATTTACGAATTGAAATTTTCTTAAGGCATCTTCGAAATGTTAATTCAATTAAAATATTACATATTGATTATAGCAAACCATATATTGTAAAAGTTTAAGCCATCGTGTTTGTTTGTTGGGTTTAAATTTTCAATAAATACACAAAACTTACATTTTCTGTCATCGGTGTGTAATGTGCAATACTGCGTCCATGATCTATCGCAATAAGTGAGGCTGGTATATCAATTGTTTCGCCAAGTGTGGCATTAAATTTCCACACGTACGTTGTTTCCGCTGGATTTGCTTCAATTTCACATGCAACTTTTACCATTTCGTGTCGTCCCGTACTGTAGATGTTACGTTGCCCTTGTCGACATACGGGTGCAACTGTCCAGTAAATGTTGGTTGTTTGATTTGATTGAAGACCGACAAGGGACACAGCGAAAAATGTAAAAATAGAAAAAAGATAAATTATTGTACTTTATGTATGGATATATGTATGTTTGCATGTATGCACGAGTGTGTATTTATAACAGTCAGTAAAAAACGTATTTAAGTGATTCAAATTTGTAAAGAGCTTCAAATGCAGGTGAGACAATAAATAAGTATGAAAAGTTGAGTGAGTCAATTTGTATGGAGCTAAAAAGTAAATTTTTTAGCCCTATTCGAACTCACAACCTCCTACGTATTTTTTTTTATGTTAAAAATGAGAAGCTTATCCCCTTAGTTTCTTCTTAGAATTCGTCGTGGTATACGATTTCGAAAACCGCCTGATCAATCTAATGAACAAAAAATTTAATTTTGTTTCCATCTACGGAAATGCAGCGGATATGTATGTATGTACCGACTTAGCAAAATGAATTCAAGAAAGTGTTGCCCTATTAGCTAATAAGTTTCACATGTAGGGTTTTTTTATTATTTATTGTATAGTAGTATTTTTAAGATTCTTATGTGCTTAGTTCTGTGGCTTGGTGCTAAAAGGGTAAATGTCAAAAAAAGTAGTTTTGACAAAATTTGATTTAAGGTTTTTATTTTCCATATAAATACATAGTAACATTGCCCAGAAAAATTCCTATAAAGGTGTATTTATTTAGTTAAGTTATATATTAGCTGATGGAGCCAAATAAAAGAGAATAAAGAAGGGAATATAATGCAATGATTAACTCAAAACAGTAAAAAATTGACATTGGACCTTTTAGCACCAAGACACAACAGAGTTATGCGTAGAAGAATTTATAAAAAAAACACAAATTCCTAGTAGTTGGGCTAAAACTTTTTTAATTTGCCGAACTCGCTTCTTAATTAGGCCATTGTTTCGCGTGATGTGTGGCATATGGCACTGACTTGTTGAAACCACAAGGAACGTAATCAGACACTGAGATCAACAAATTATCTTTTAGGTCTGTATAGTATTTCATTCGCCTTTCTTCTTTTATTCATAGAAAGACATAAAGCTTTTAAGAATATGAGAAAGCCCTTCATATATTCACAACCATATTATGTATCCAAAAATGCTACATTTACCCACTTTCAATTCATCAGAAGTTGCACAGAGTAAATAAATCAAAAACAACCAGCACTAAATTAAACTGGGTTGAATAAAGATGACAAGCAATTTGTTAGCTTGTCTGAAACAAATCAATGTGTGTTCATTGGTTATAAACCAACTGCAATAACTGCGGCAAAAATCCATCTATAGGCAAAAACAACCCTACTTCTCTAACAACATGTAATTCGTACGACAATATTTCATTTTGAAAATTTTAAAAAGCTTCACATTTCCACATTTTTAATAATTATTTATTACTATAACAGTCTACAACGAATTAATTTAAGACAAGTTAAAAAGATCTATTTCGAACGAAATTTGTGATAATTTTGATCTCATTTCTATCTACAGTTTAATAAAAATTATTTCTTTAACCCGTTTTGAATAAAACAGTTTGTGTATATTTATAAAGCATATTTTTATAAATATTTACTTACATCGTATATCCAAGTGCACCGGATTACTTTCGCCATCTCCTTCACGATTACTACCAACACATGTGTAAACTCCACTGCGGGCTCTGCTAACATTTTGCAAAACCAGACTTTGATTAGCAACGATGATACCTTCAGCAATATTATTCTCCAATATGTTTCCCTTTTTATTTACATCATCATTCATTACCACAATTGAAGGAGAAAGTTATGAGAAAAAATAAAACAATTTTTAAATTAAATTTCATATAGAAACAAGTATAGAAATGCTATAGTCGGTTAAGCCCGACCATATGATACCCTTCAACACAAAGGTCGAATGCCTTTTCTATTTCTAGCAAACGTCCTAATAAGTTCTAAAGATAATTTGATGAAATTTTTCACAGTCTGTTTATTTGGGAGTAGCATCGCTTATTGGTCAAAATCAGTTCATTTTTTCTGATACCTCTCATAGGAAGACTCACTTCACTAATTATATAAACAAAAATCACTTTACTGAATTTCGTTGAAATCGGTCCGTATTTGACCATAGCTTTCACACCAACACTTCTGTCAAAAGTCACTAAATACGACGAAAATCTCAAAAACGGTCGTAAATCTGAAGTTAATCACAAATTTATGTTCATAATAATTTATGTTCATACATAAATATAATTCTTATACAAACTGTAATCTAATTGCTGAATATATAGGAAATTGGTCCACATATGACCATAGCTCCCAAATAAGGGCCAATGATATATATAAATAAATATATATGTCTTTAGAAATAATGAGATATCCCAATAATCAATCCTGGTGGTGTTATTATTCTGACAGCAGCTGTAGGTAAAACTTTACTTTTTTAAATATATTTTTCGTTATTAATAACAAATAAAAATTAAGCAACTGTAAAATATACTTAATTTTTAATTGTTGTTAATATCTTCGATTTGTGATGCAAAAATAAGTACATGGATTTTCTACATTTGACTTACATTATGACGCCAACTGACATTATTAATCCATGGATTTGATTTTATGTTACATTCAAAAAATACATCAATACCTTCGCGAAATGTTGAATTCATTGAATTTGTGCCAAGTTCTAAAGTAACTACGGGAATATCTAAAAAAAGATTTAAATGAATATTTAATTATACAATTTTAAAAATTATTTACTTTTTGTATGTATATTCATACAAACATATCGTTGGTCTCATGTAGTAAGGTCCTAACTCACATTTTTTTCGAAATTGATTTTTTTGGATTTTCAATGCATTTAACGCAAATACACCTCCTCACAAAAATTTATGGCAACTTTACCAAAATTAGCTGTTATTTAAACTATTTTCTAAAAAAACCCAAACTTATTTCTAAAAAAAATATATTTTTTAAAAGCCCTATCTCGCCAAATTATGTGTCGTTGCATCAACAAATAATAGAAAACTTTCGAATCTTAAAGTTTTCGAATGGATGTATGTATAATGATTTCTTATATTAAACTTTTGTCGACAACATTTTTCAGATAGAAAACTTTCAATATTAAAGCTATGGGAAACTTTTAATATCTAAAACTTTCTACTAAAAATATTTCACATCAAAAGCTTTATAATAGAAAATTGTCATTATTTATCTAAAGTTTTCTCATATAAAACTTTCGATGTCGAAGGGTTTTTATAATTAACTTTCAATATCAAAAGATTTCTTATAAACAACTTTCTTATAAAAAACTTTTAATAAGCTTTCCTTTATGTAACTTTTGGTATAAAAAGTTTTCAACTAAAAACATTCCATATCGAAGGTTTTCCAAAAAAAAATGTTCTATATAAAACTTTCGATTTCGAAAAGTTTCCTATAATAACTTTTGATACTAAAAGATTTTCTATAGAAAATTTTCCATATTAAAAGATTTCTAATATAAAATAAATTTTTGTCATCAAAATATTTCGGATTAAAAACCTTTAACATCAACAGATTTTCTAAAGGTTACTTTTAATATCCAAACCTTTCTACTAAAAACATTCCATTGAAGAGCTTTCCAATATAAAAATGCCAACATCTAAAAATTTCCTATATAAATCTTCCGAGCTTTCCAATACAAAAATGCTAATATCTAAAGATTTCTTATATAAATCTTTCGATATCGAATTTTTTTGATTTCCTTCATAAAACTTTGAATACCGAAAGATTTCATATAAAAAACATTCCAAGTCAAACTTTCAATATCGAAAGCTTTCCTATAGAAACAATATCGAAAGCTTTCCTGTAGAAAACTTTTAATATCGAATGATCTCGCTATCGAAAGCTTTCCTATATAAAACATTCGCTATACAAAGCTTTCCTTAATATAATTTGTTTTGATTACTGCAGAAAAAAACCTAAAGCCTAAAGCCCTATCTCAATTTAATTTTTCATATGTTTACAATTTAAAAAAAGTTTTGAGGACCAAATTTGTCCTTCATTTAAAAAACGTAAATTTTTTTCAATTTCTATTTTAAATCATGTTTTACCTTCTTCTGTAAATTTTTAAATATGCGAGTTAGGGCCTTTCTACATGAGACCAACGATATATAATATTTGAAGTAAACTTTTGCCCAAAACAAATATTTATATAATTTATTAAATTTTTCAGCCGATTAAGTTTCTCATTTTACTTATCTGTTTCATCAGGAATTTTTTATACATATTTACAGTAGACATTTTTGAGTATTTTCTTTTTAGTTTTGGTTTTTCAATCCTTTTTTTCCTGAAGATTAGGTTTATTTTTAAATTTTAGCATCACTTTCCTGTTGTTGCTGTTTATTTTGATTCTTGTCTCTTTTAAGCTAATTTCCAATGCAGACTTACACAAGTTAAATCAAGTGTTTATTTTACCCAACATCCAAAAAAAATTTAAAATTTTTCGAAATAATAGACTCCGGACAAGAAAGGTTTGATATTGAAAATTTGAAAAATCGATAAAGTTAAGTTAAAAGATCTAACAATTAATCGTGGGTAAACACGATAAAATTAAGTAAAATTCTTTAATTTATAATTCCAAACATTTAATTACTTTAATTACGCTTAAAACTTTTGTAAAAAAATAAAGGTTTCCCCATTGAAATGCCTGATGAATCATATATCAAAGGCAGACAAAGATATTTTACTAGAAAATGGAAAAGTTTCAAAAAACAATTTTGTTTCTCTCTTTTTTTTGGTGAAATTCTTACAAACCCTTGCAATATTTGTATATTACTTCTTTTCTTTGATGGTATATGAATCATTTAACCCTTTAATATCAAAATAATTTATCTGTATGAGCAATAAAGACCAAAACAAAACAAAAATACATTTCAATCCTTTTCTTTTTGTATCAAAAATTGCCATCTTTCGAAGGAAGTACTTACGATAAATATCCAATTTCCATCCATCTTCCATACCCGACTCTGGAATCATACTTTGTTCTGCGCGACAAGATAAATATTTGCCACGGTCATCAATTGTGGGTGTGAAGGTTAAAATTGATGTGGTCATATTACCATCGGGATTAGCCTGTTTACACAAAGTTAAAAATAGTAAAAAAATAGAACGTTTGAAAAAAAATATAAGCAGCTGAATAATGAATATAAAAGTGAATAGAACGATAACATAACGATAAACAATAAATAAAACGGAGCCTTTAATAAAGTATCGGGATTAAAACCAAAAATTCAAAAAGGAATAGGTACAAAAAGCAGATACAAAGAATTTTTTTGAATAGTTTAAGGCTTAGGACATTTTTCATGTAAATGTTGTTTATGTATACTTTAAAGAAATAAAAAAAATAAAATAAATAAATAAAACGTTTCTATATATGTATGTTTGTATATATACTTACAATTTCATGAGTATTTTTCATTGGCGAACTGCCCTTCCACCATGTTATTGTAGGCGCTGGTCTCGAGCCAATGACAATGCAGCTTAATTGATATGAATTGTCTGCCGATAGAGGACGATTTTCTCCTTGCAATTTCACTAGTAATGGACGCACTTTAAATAACAAATTTTCAGTTAATAAATAAATCTACTATTATGCTGCATAGATGAAATTTATTTCGAATCTATAAATTATCAGTATAAAATAACAGTCTCAATACTCGTAAAAAATAAAACTTGAGATGATCCGAAATACTTGGAAAATCCATCTACACCAAAACGTAACAATTACATTTAAAATCGTTTTAAGTGATTTTTTTTCATATCGAGACATAACCGCAAAAAAGCTTAAGTGCAATATTTCAAACTTTATAGGAAAGGATTAATGAAGTTTTTAATTTAGAATTTAGCATGTACATAAGTAAAATATTATTTAGTCTAACAAATGTTAAAAAATAACCTTAATTTCCATATCAGTTTTTTTTTTTATAGTTTGGAAGATATTTGACTTTAAACAAAATATTTTTCTCTTTTTAAGCCTTGCTTTAACCGAATACCGCTAAGTATTATTAAACCATTAAACAGGTGGGGAATTTCCTTTCCAGTGATATGTAATTCGTCTATATTTTTGAAATTTCTATATGTTTATATATGATTATTAATTCCATACACATTTTCCTTTGAATGCTTATGAAAATGTTATCTTAAGTAACAAGTTATTGTTACCATAAAATACAAACAAATAACCAATAGCACTTAAGCTTAAATTGTTTTCAATAAAATATCGAAACGGTAGTTTGTACGTTGGTGAAATTTTTGGACTGGGTGTAAATATGTAAGTACGGGCTAAAAATTTTAATAGAAAACGTTAATTCGAGAATGATGTCGCTTAAGTTTTTTCTTTAGTCAGGAACTCATAAAATAGCATTGCGGATATCTAAATTTGTCTTTTGTTTAAAAATTTGAAAATTTTTACATTTTGTTGGGATGAAAAAATCTTTATGCTATTTGTACTTACAATTCATGTCCAAAACCATTGTTGTTGAAATTGGCATAGTTAAATTGTTATTGGCAGCTCGACATGTCAGTTGCATGTGTAGATTTTTGCGCATTAACTTGCCCAATGATAAAATATTGCCAACGCGACGATCTGACAAAGCATGTGATGAGCTATCCAGAACAGTATTATCATGTAGCCAGGTTACTCTTGGCTGAGGTTGACCTGAAAAAATGAATTAATTAAAATAAGTTGTAAAAATAAAATGTAAATAAATAAAATAAAAATTAAATTTTAAAAATACAGGGTGGCTAAAGAACATTGCTACATTAAGAAATTCAATTCACTTAGATTCAATAATCTATGAAGTTTTGATTGAATTGAAAATAATTGAATTCAAATGGCCTCCAACCTTGGTGATACATTTACAACATCTTATCAATAAGTTATTATTACAGACTATAAAACGTGAAAGCTGTGCACTATTCAAATTTTTGTTTCATTGTCCCAATTCTCCATTAAAAATGAAACAAGTTTGTTACACAGAAAAAAATATTTTACAAAAACATTTTTGAAGTCATATGAAATTTTACCAAATAAGAAATATTTATATTTATATGAAAAATATTTCGTTTATTACAAGAATCAAATTTAATGAAACCAGTTTAACAAAGATAAAGTTAGTGATTTGACCTCTATTTTTTTAAATCGAACATAAATTATTATTAAACTTTTATAAAAGTAATCTTTTGGCAATTATTTCTTTCAGCAAAATAAACGTTATTTTTTGGTGCAGAAATAAAAGTTAGTTTTAAACTTTTATTTTTGTATCGTATAAAACTAATTTTTAACTTTTATTTTTTTGAACAAAAACTATTCAAACAATGTTAACATATTTTTTTTAAACTGATAATTCCTAAAAAAAAATTTGTTTTGTATTTTTAATCTGCATCTTCAAAATTAAATTAGACATAATGTAATGAAATCATCTGTATGTATGTAAAATATAAAAATATAATAATTAGACAGTTATTAAAACTTACCTCCAATAGCTACACAGGTTATATTTATTATAGCACCTTCATTGTAAGGACCCAATGTATGATCTTTAATTGTTGTACCTTTGTGATCCAATATAATAATTGATTCGGGGGGTACTGAAAAAGGAAAAAATAATTACAAACAATTTTAATAATTTGGTATATACATACATCTAATTATAGCACTCTGTCATGATATAATCCATATGTGGAACTTTCTGAACTATTCTATTTTGTATTCATGGTTGCCCTGAGTCCACATAAAGTGTGTAATCAAAGTACAATTTTTAAAATAAATTTATAAAAATTGGCTCGGATATCTATGTATTTCTTTTGGTAGTAAATATTGCTAACACAAATCAGAAAATCACTTTTACAAATTTTATTTGAATCGGTTAGTATTTGGCTAATGTTTTTAAATAAAAACGTTAGAAAAATAATGGTTTTAAGTAAAACAAAATCTTTTATGTAGATTTATCCGTCTACGCAACCAAATTCCGCCTTAAATTTAAATAAAACAAGAAAGCGCTATAGTCGGTCAAGCCCGACCATACGATACCCTTCACCACTAAGATCAAAGGTGTTATTTTTCCTGTATAAAGACAAATATTTGCTAAATTTTGCCATCATACAAACATTTTCTCAAAACGTATATATTCAACCTGTTTCCGTCATTTGGACTTATATGAGAGCCAGGGCCAAATGTGGACCGATTATCTCGAAATTTATTAAATTGATTACAGTTGTTACAAACATTTTGTATGCAAAAAATATACTCAAAATTTTCATTATCTTTGGATTTACGAGCGTTTTAGTGATTTTTTGTCTCATTTAGTGCGTTTTTAAAGAAGAGTTTGTATGGGAGCTATGGTCAAATGTGGACCGATTTCAACAAAATTTGGTACAGTGATTTTAGTTGACATAAGCAGTATTTGTTTTAAATTTCATGAAAAAATATTGATATTCGTGGCCAATATAGCAATTCCGGGAAGTGGGACCTATGGGAGGTACCATAAATAATGGACCAATTTTGACTAATTTCAATAGCCATAGTCCCATTATCAAAAAAATGATCTGTGCCAAATTTCATCAAATTATATTTAGAATTGCGACCTGTAGTTTGATTACAAGGTTTACATGGTGGTCCAGCCAGCCAGACGGACGGACGGACATCGCTAAATCGACTCAAAGTGATTCTAAGCCTATTGGTATACTAAAAGGTGGGTCTAAGACAAATATTTCTATGCGTTACAAACATCAGCTCAAACTTATAATACCCCTTCCACCTATGGTGGTGAAGGGTATAAATATATATCCAATATTAAGAAATCTTTTTGTAGTATCACATATCAATTTTGCATTTACTATATTTTGAAGTGTTTTTGTTGAATTTGACTCTAGTTTTCTTATGTGTGTGAAGTTAAATTTTAACTTTCCAAGACACAAACCCAAATAGTTAATAGAGTTATGTTAAGAACTTAACGGAAGTACTGTTACTGGTGCAACAATTATCTCTTACTTTAAGACTGATATTTACATACTAAAATCAGTTAAAAAAAATACTATTAATATCACATACATATATCCCAGTTTCAAAATTATACAAATATTCCACGAGAATTTTTTTTATGCCGAAAAAAATCTTACAAATCTTTAAAAGTATCTGTATGCACTTTTGTCCTTTTTGCGCAAATCTTAGGAGATGTGAGGATAAAATGAATTGGATATCATTTCAGCATTTATGGTGTTATGGTCCACATTTGACCATAAGTCTCAAACAAGTTTTACCACAAAAAACCCCACGTAAATGCTAATAAATGGTAAACTGTACTAGCAACGACAAACAACTTTAGAATTTATAAACTAGCGTAACTAATTACATATTTATGTATATCAAAATTGGTCTATATTTTATGTTCTTTTGGAAAAGTTTATAAATTTACCATCAAGGTATATAAGATAAAAACACTCTTACTAATTTCCTTTTAATTTCAAATCTTATCCGTTTTTGCTAGACTTATAAATACATTTTTATTTTCTGAATGATTTTCAGTATGTAAAAATATTGATAATAAATCAATACTTTAGTAGTTTAATAGTTTGTAGATGGAATACAACTCTGAATAACAGTATTTAAACGTTTTATAACAATAAAATAAACAAACTAATTATCGAAATAATGTTATGTGATGCTTTGTGTTTCATCCAATGTTTGTGGCTAAAACTAATAAAACATAATAATAATCTCATTCAAAAACCAAATTTTAACTTAATCGAATGTTGCTTCTGGGACTCATACTTTCTATAAAACTCAACTTAATATAGTTCTAATACTCACTTATGACCGTCAAATTGACTTTAGAATTTCGTGTAGGACTTTTATGAAAATCAACACGACATCGATATTCTCCCGTATCTTCTTGTTGTGTAGTTTTCATTGTTAATGTCCCAGTGCGACCATCCAATGCAAAGGATAACCGTTCTCGATAGTCTTCGTCAGACCAGTGGGTGCCTTGGGAAAAGTTGGACTCCCTTGTGTCAACACTGCAAAAGACATGAAATTAAAAGTAAATATATATAAAACATTTCAAAATATTTACATTATGTTCACACCCAACGTCCTAAAGCAAAAATGAATTTAGAATCACTTAAAGTACTCATCACTTTAAGGATATACCATAAAAACACAAAAACATTCCAAGTGTTTTTATTTTATTATTTTTTACATTTATCCCAAAAAGATAAATACATACATACATACAAAGATCTATGTAATTGTAATTCATCATCAACAGAAAAGGCCACATTTTCTGTCATAGTTTTACATTTTAATTTCCAGTAAAGCGAAACCATTTTTTTCAGTAGATTTGTCTTCTATTGCTATTATTTTTAAGTAGTGTCATCATTATCGTCATTTTTGTCATCAACATTTCTTAAAGTTTATCTTTAGCGCAAAGTTTTCTGTTCTGGTTTCTGACCAAAAGAGTAGTAAGAACAAAATAGGAAAAGGAAAATACATAAATAGTTTTGCAGCTCATTAGCGAGCGAAAATGGCGTCATTTTTAGTTTTGTCCTTTTCACACACAGCTACCGACTGATTCCCACTTTCTCATGCAAGTGACAAATTAATGAAAAACCAACAAACTATTTCTTTTTTCACTTTATAAGAAAGAAAGTTTATTTTTTTTATATTTCTTGTCAGTATAAATTATATTTACAGTATAATAATGAAATAAACACACAATGATTTAAATTGCACATATTTTTCTGCGATAGTCGGCGCTTTCACCTACAAATGCATTTGTAATAAGTCAAAGACTGAATCCTATTATGACGATTTCTTTCATAGGTTAGATCGATTATTGGTTTAAGTTTGAAAAAAATAATATTTCTATTGGATTCAGAATAGCCAAACTATTATACAAATTCAAAGTAAAAATCAGTCTCTTAACTTTTCTGATAACGACACAGTGACGTTTAACAATATTATACTCTTATGTTCAGGGCCCTGCTCACCAGTCAAAGCATATTAACTATTGATCTGCATTGAAAACATTTATAACCCGATATCTCATTTATCCGCCTATGTTGTTTTGTTTAATGGGAATCTGGAATCCTCCCATAACATAATCGCACATATGGAATTTTAGAAAAATCTCAATAACTCCTAGAAACCTGCTCTGTTAGATATTCTGATCCTAACAGAAAACATCTTCAGCTACAAACCGATATCTCATTTATCCGGCCACGTTGCCTTGTTTAATGGGAATTTGGAGTTCTCCCTTAGTATAATCACATATATGAAATTTTAGAAAAACCTCAATAATTAGTAGAAACTTACTCTGTTAAATATTCTGTCTACCGATCCAAATAGAATACATCCTCTCCTACAACCTGATACTTAATTTGTCCGCCCATGTTGCCTTGTTTCCTGAGAATCTGGAATCCTTCCTTAGCATAATCCTATTTATTAAAATTTAGAAAAACATCAATTACTCCTATAAGATATTCTGACTATTGATCCCCATAGAAAACACTTTGCCTTGTTTCTGGAATTCTTCCATAACATAATTTCACATATGAAATTTTAGAAGAACTTTAATAACTCCTATCATCTTGATCTGTTATAGGTTCTCACTATGGTTATCTATAGACAACATCCTTAGCTGCAGTTCGATGCCTCATTTGTCAACCCAAGTTGCCTGGTTCACTAGAAATACTTATTCTCTGTGTATTCTAATTATTTTTGGTTCTTTACAAAGCTATGTTAACTATGTACATAACGAGAAAATATTGGTTTGTGTCTAGGGTAAGAAATTTAAAATTTATCTCTCACACATAACAAAATACTTAGGTAGAACTTTCAAACTTTGTTCTACCACGTTTTTATTGATGAGAGTAGTTTGGAAATAAAATGAATGAATCAGGGAAATTTACTTTACAAATAATTATTTATTTTTTTAACTGCTTTAAAAAAAAGACATTGTGAACACAGCAGCCAATCAAATATCGGGAACAATAATGCTTACGGTATACAGTACTTTGATTTCATAGAACGAAGGGACAATATTAGAAGGAGTTGTTGCACAAAGATAAAATTTGGCATATAGTCCTATGTGAGTGAAATTAAGAAAAAAGTACTTTTTGGAAATTTTGGTTCAAGCAATCAGATAGCTGTCATATATCCTGTTTTTAAAATATGTTATAAAATCTGCAGTTTTCGTTCTAAAGCCTTCAAACTTGGTGAATTATTTTTATACCATCTTAAAGACAAAAAACCAAGGTCTTAAAAAAATTAAATTTTATAATCGATTAACACACTTTTTTAAAAATCGAAATCAAACACATGCAATTTTTAAACTTTTTTTTTAAAACTAAGCTCGATATCGATCGAAATCTTAGATATTTTCAAAACATTTGTAAAGCATACTTTTAAGATAATCAAAATTATTTAAAAGATGCACAGTTTACTATATTTTCTTTGAAGTTATTTGCCAAAAGATGAACAATAGTAAGATTTTTAATTGTTTTTAAAAACGAATCAAAATGGATACCAAATTTCAATAAACTTTTTGCATCGAAGAAACTTTGAACATCCCTAAAGTATACTTCACAATATTTGCTTAAAAGTCTGAGTTTTCGATCGATACCGAATGCGGTAATTGAGCCCAGGGGCCAAATTACCGCATTTGATATCGATAGAAAACTCAGATTTTTAAGCAAATATTGTTAAGTATACTTTAGGGATGTTCAAAGTTACTTCGATGCAAAAGGTTTATTGAAATTTGGTATCCATTTTGATTCGTTTTTAAATATGTATATTATTGAATTAAAACTCTTTTAATATTGTTTATCTTTTGGCAAATAGCTTCAAAAAAATATAGTAAATTTTGCATCTTTTAAATAATTTTGATTATCTTTAAAGTATGCTATACAAATGTTTTGAAAATTTCTAAAATTTCGATCGATATCGAATGCCGTAATTTGGCCCCAGGTTTCATTGATATAGTTGAAATTTTTTTTTATTTTTGTCTATGGAACAAAGTACTGTAGGCATAGTTTGGAAGAAACAAAAATTATAATTTTAAAATTTACCTCAAAAAAGTTAAAAAGCTTTGATAACTTATAATTACAAAATACTAATACATTCGCAGTTTGTATAAAATATGGCAGGATTAGAGCAGGGCAAACATTTTCCTTCCCTTTTTGTGATAGTACCTTTGTCAATCATCTTTGTACAGTGTAACACATACATACATACATATATTCCAAATATTTTCAAGGAAACGTTTTCGAATTTAAAGTTTCTACAGCAGCATGTGCAAATGTTCTGTTAAGTATATCTTAGACAAATTTTAATATTTGGCAATATAGCGGTCATTATTTATTTTATGGTAACTTAATTTATTAGTTTTTCGTTTGTAATCTAAATAAGCTATTACTTTTAACTGCCAACGTGACTATAAATAGTTAACTAACTTACCTATAAATAGGAGTTTTTAATCCAACTTTATACCAAATCACAAGTGCGACTCGATCTTCCAGCAGAGGTGGTGTCACGTTACATGGTAGCCTGGCTAAAGTTCCAAATATTGATTCAACTATGACAGGAGGGCCTAAAAAATACAAATCGATATATTGGTTTATTTTGTAAATTTTAAAAGTAAGTAATAATAAATAATCCAAAACTATTTGGAAATTCTTCCACTGGAAATTAATACATGCTACATTTATTAATGAATTTTTCGTTTCCCTTTATACTCATGGGTAAATACATCTATGGTTCACATATGCAATATAATCTCTAATAAATAAACTTAACTAAGGGTCATCTTTTAAATAAAAAATAATTCATTAAATGCGAAATTAAATTGATCCCATCTTGATTACAAAATAAGAAATAAATTCGAATAATGTAACAAAATACAATTAATGAAATAATTCATTTCAACGAATATTTCCAAATTTTACAAAACGAGAAGGAAAGGATTTAGTCTTGCCCTTTGCAATTTAAATAAAGTATTACAAATATATTTTATTATAAATATATCTAAAAATATAAATTCGAAAAATAACATTTCCATCAGTGCTTTCAAAAAAAATCACTTTTCTAAACACTACTAAGAATTATTTTGTAATTTAGCGCTTGAATTTTCGTTTACAACTTTTATATTGAGTTGATTTATGACAGGATATAAGTGTAAAAAACGAAACTTTTTAAGGACGAATTTAAATATTTTTTTCATAGTAAAAATCTCATATATCCTTTAATGTAATGCAAAATAAATAATTTTAGACAATTTTATTATTGATTGCGATATCAACGGTATTAATCCATAGTATAAAGATATACATATTATGTATATCTACATAAGTAGCATATATCGTTTTTAAAACTTGTTTCTGCACTTCTTATACCTCTACAATAATGACACAATTTTAATATCTAGTTCCTAAAACGTTTTTTAAAAATAAACCTTCAAAAATCTATTGAATTTTTAAAATTATTACACATAGTTTAATCGAATCTTTAAATAGATTTGAATATATTTGGCAACTAAGCCGCAATCTAACTTATTTGAATGGATTCACTCTATCGGAAACATACACTCAGAGACAGACAGACAGACAGAGATACAGACAGACAGACATTTGAATCATGGCGGTTTCCCATAAAAACACATTAAATTTTTACGCTTCGTAGAATAAACAACAACAAAATATTATTAACAAAAAATAATGATAAATAATACGATAATAAAAACAAATATAACTGGGGACTATAAAAGTCCTTTTATTTACGAAATTTCAGGCTGTTATTGTCATGAAAATTTCAAGTTAGAATGGATTTTTTATTTACACACGTTTATTCGATCGAATCAAACTTGTGTTGTTTCTTTTTCCATAATTTAGATTTTATAATTTTATTTTGGAAAAATAAACCTTTACGGGTTACGATTTCACTAAAACCAAATTGACTTCCATTTTGTTGTAAACAAATGATTTTACAAACTAAAGTCCTGTGTGCCACCTCATTTTTTTTTCTTTCATCGTCGTATAATCAATCTTTATCAGAAAGGAAAGCTTGTAAACAAAGTACAGGCAATTCTAATTATAATTTGATAAAATCTTACACAGACAATTTTTTGGTAGTGGGACCATTGCTATTGAAAAATGTTAAAAATGTACCAAATTTCGTTGAAATCGGTCCATATTTGACCATAGTTCCCATACATTACCTTCTGTCAAAACCCTACAAGAAATTAATGACCGAAACTAACACATACAAAATTTGTTTACTAATACATTTTTACAAAATTGTGAATGTAAGAGTGAAACAACAGCAAAGTTTGCAGCTGTTTCATTCTTGCATACATTTCAACATGATTTGTCAAAATTATAATTTTCACAATTTTACCAAGCGTCGTTGTAAACTGTCGAAAAATAAAAAATTGCAAAAATATATTAAATACTCTTTAAAATCAAATCAAAATTTAATGGAAATTGTAAAAAACTTATAAATAAATAAAACTGTCATCATTTTAAAAGCAGGTAAGTTTTTTTATTTAGTTTTATGCAAATTTTTTTCAGAAAAAATTAGCTAACAAAAATTTTTCTAAAGCAAAGTTTTTATAACTAAAATTTTGTATTAACTTAAATTTTTTCTTTAGAAAATATACTGTTAAGTCCACAATATGATCAGACCTCACAATTGTCGGTAGTACAACGTTTGAAGCAGTTATTCAGGAATAGGTAAAGAATAATTTTTAAAGGTGTACATTAAATTTATTTTTAACAAAATTTTAAATTTTCCAGAAGGCTCTATGTCAACCAGCTTTTAGTGACGTGTACCCAGTTTAAACAGCACTTTCAATCGGATGAAAACGCCGGAAGGAAAGTTGCAGACCAAATATTTTAATTTTTATCTGAATATGAAATTATTAAATAAATTTTTTACAACTTAAACTGTTTAATAATATTTTTTTTACTACAAAAGATATTTTGGTCACCTGTGATCGATATATACATTAAGACTGACTACTCACCTGTGACCGATATATACATCACCGTTGATAAGTAAAAACTATTAGAGTGAGCGGTTCGGATATACATATATAGAGCCAGAATAATACATGCATAAGAAAGAGAAGCAAAATCACATGCATACAAAAGTTTCGGTCAGCTTTTTCATATTTGCCTTAATAAAATGATAGAAACTGCTGACTGATATATTAGTCAGCACTACCAGTCAGTTGATCGGTCAAATGACTGGTCATGTTCTTGTAGGGAAGCAACTAAGTGCGATGAAAATCACAAAACGCTCGTAAATCTGAAGATTATGATAATTTTATGTTTATTTGTTGGACATATAATTTATATATAAACTGTAGTCAAACTGATAAATTTTCATATTTAACCCATGCTCCCATATATAAGGCCCAATAACGGAAATAGCTTAAATATGTATTTACAAGTCTTGTAAAAATGTTTGTATCATATCATAGCAAATACCTATACGTCTTTATGCAAAAAAATTCACATATGGTTGGACTAAACCGACTTAAGCAATATCTTACTTGTTTTTAATTAAGTTGGTAACAGTTCATTTCACTTACTTTGTAACGTGGTCAAAGTAAAGACTCTATAACTGTGGCAATTCGGAAGACTTAAGTCTTGTGTAATTTTTCTTCTTCTTAATTTCTGCGAATAATTTATGAATTAATATATTAATAACATCTCTCTTATGTCGACTTAAGCTACTCTTTCATATTGCCACAGTTGAGATAAAGATGTTGCGCCTTCATACATTGATGGTCGTATGGTCGTTTTCAAAACTCCATCAAAAATAAAGTATATTTTACTCTAATTCGGAAACAACGATTATCCAACGAGGGAAAACAAAGGAAAGTAAATATGTAACAAATTTTATTACTTTTTTCGAACAGAAATATTTTATGTGTTTAAAAAAAAGTAATTAAAGAACAGCAAAATGCCATAAAAACATTTTTTTAATTTTCCCAAAAATAATAGTGGTTTGATATTTAACGGCAAAATAATTATAAAAAACACGTAAGAAAGTATTATAGCCAGTAAAGCCGGCTATATGATCTCCTACATAGTAGACAAGCTAAAAAGTTTATTTTCAATGCTTAGAGACATATAATTTGTGAAAACTTGAAGTCGAGAAAGTCATCGCTGTGGGAGGTACCAGAAATAATAAACCAATTTGATTCCATTATAAATAAAAAATTATGATAAATTTCATAAAATTGTCTTCAACAAAAAATGAGTGACTGTTTACATCATATGGTTTCTATACGTTACATTCAGCAGCACAAACTTGTCTATGGGACATAGGGTATAAAAGGGGCAATTGAAATTAAAGTTGTGATTTTGATAATGCGGTACAAATTCCAAAAATCTTTTTTTTTTTTATTAAGTCCCGCAATATTTCTTTGAAGAAAGAAATACAAAATTAAATTCATTTAAAATTAAAATTTAAATTAAATTTTCTCTAATATAATTTCTTACATTTTCCCACAACATCCAAACAGACAAACAAACAGAAAAAGACGAATGACTAAGAAAAAGGCGTAAGAAACAAAAAGTTTTTGGCTTTGAAAACATTAATAAGGGGTAAAGAAAAATGATGTTGATGATACAGGGAATGCTTCAGGAGATAGATATTCTTAGTAACTCAGCGCAAGCTAGGGCGCGACAACGGAAAGAGTAAAAGGAGCTGTAAGAAGAAGAAGAAGAAGAAAAAAAGCATATAGCAATGTATTTCATATTTAGTTTTGTTGGGTTCTTTAGTTGATGCCTATGTAGCTGTTTTGGCTGGTTGGCTGTCAACCAAGCAGCAATTCGTTGACAGTGGTTCGGTGGGTTATGGTAATGAAATGATGGTTAAGTTTAGTGGTTATGACGGCGTGGTTAGAGGTTAAAAACTTTTGACACATAAAAGAAAGAAATAAAACCATAACATAAGTAGAGTTCCACGCCACACCATACGACACTGGGTTATCATCTCCGCCAGCCATCCAAGCCAGCATTTTAAACAACAAACAAAAGAAGAACTGAAAAATCATTATTCTGGTTCATTTTTTGTTTTTGGCAAAATTACCAAAAATAATGTCATTATTATACATTTAACTTAAAAGGTTTAATATTTTGGATTATTTGGTATGAGTTTCTCGTTGTTTTTCTCACAATTAAAAAGTTGTAATAAGGCAGAAATAGTAACAAAATCATAAGATTTTCTTAGCCCTTGGAAATAAAGCTTGTTTTTATTGTTCCAGATGCCCATATTGTAATTTTGTAAGTTTTGTAGTAAATATTAAAAAATAGCATTTTATTCAAAATGTTTAATAAAAATATTTTTGAAAATTCAATCATTTAAATATCATCAACTGAATTCGTTGAACGATCTTAAAAGTTTTTTGCGTTTGTTCAGAGAAGAAAAGGATATGAGAAAGAAAACAAGTGAAATTATCTATTTTTGTAAATATATAAAATTTTATCACATTTTATAAGAGAATTAAATAAAAATCAGGTCATTTAAGTTTATTTTATGCTTATATCCTCTTATAGCCTTCTTTTACTTTATTTTTTTTGTTTTTTTCCTTTTTTATACCCTTCACCAATAGGTGAAAGGGTATTATAAGTTTGTGATTCCGTTTGTAATTTTTTTATTAGTGATCGTAGACCCCATAAAAATTATACCGATCAACTCAGAATCGGGAGGAGAATCGATTAAGCGATGTCCGTCTGTCTGTCTGTCTGTCTGTCTGTCCGTCCGTCTGTCTGTCTGTCTGTTGAAATCAAGTTTCTGAAGCCCCTGGAGGATGGACTTACATAAATTATATATCAGATTTTAGGAAATTCTCCCGCAATGAACGCTATTAAATTTCATTAAAATCGGTTTATAAACACCGAAAATATCGAAAAAATACCAAAAATTAGACGAAAATTTTAAAATTTTTGATTGAAACACACTTTTAAATAACAAGAGAAAAAAGATACTCCTGGTGTACATGTGATAATATGTTATATATCAGATTGTAGAAAATATTTCCCTAAAGCACTCTGTAAATTTTATCAAAATCGGTCCATAAACAACTGATATATCGCTAAAACACTGAATTTGATGTATCGCAAATTGTCCAAAGTACACATTAGAGAATGTTTGTTGAAAAAATTAAATGCAGAAATAGGAAAGACTATCCTCCTTTAGTACGGACCTACATAAATTTTATATCAGATTTTAGGAAATTCCCCCACCAAGCACGTTATTAAATTTTATCAAAAGCGGTCTATAAACAATTGAGATATCGCCATAACACTACATTTGATGTACAGCAAATTGCCCAAAGTACGTGTCTAAGAAATTTTTTTTACATTTTGTAAGTATTGTTTCAGCGATATCTCAGGTGTTTATGGACCGATTGTGATGAAATTTGACATCGTTCTTTATGGGAGGATTTTCTAAAATCTGATATATATACTCCACAAATCTGATTATGAATACCATTCAAATTGTACCGATCAACTCAGAATCGGCACAAGAATCGATTTCGCGACCTCCGTCCGTCTGTCCGTCCGTCTGTTTGTTTGTCCGTCCGTCTACATGTCCGTCCGTCTACCTGTCTGTCCTTTTTTCTGTTGTAGTCAAGTTTTTGGAGCTCCTGTTTTGTCGATATCTCAGATGTTTATTTTGATGAAGTTTAATAGCGTCCTTCGCAGGGGATTATCTAAATCCTGATGCATTCTGTAATTTGTGGTAGATATAATTTAGCGTTTAAGCGATGGTGTTTTGATCGACAATGTTGAAATTCAGAGTGCGACAATTCAGGAGCTCCACAAATCTGGTTTTAGCAGACAGACACACTGCATTTATCTTAATTTTGTGTCTGACTTTTGAACATTATGATAACATTTGAGAATGTATTATATATCAAATTATAGGTAATCTTCCTAGGAAGTACAAAAATGCAGCTAATTACATGATATCCGTTCAAAACCTACATATGTATGTAAGTATCTCACATATCAACAAAAATTTAAATTTTGTAATTGCAATTGGGAGAAATCCGTTCACGTTTGACAATTGATCCCGTATAACTTCGCCTAAGGCAATCTCTTAGTAGCTAATAAATGACAAATTATAATAGATACGATGATGACATTAAGTATAAAGACGTTGTACAATATTGATATTCAGGACAATAGCGCCTAAAATAAACTTTCTAGAGGGACAACATTTGACAAAAGTATTTCTGATCTCTTGAAAAGTTCGATATTGAAAATGGGCGAGCTCTATTCACATTTAGTGAAATCTCCCATATAAACCCGACCGGGAATCGATTTAATGCTGATAAATTAAACCACATTAAAATTGCACAAAGAACTAGAGCAAAACTTTCCAAACATCCATCGGACAGATCGAAAGAACTATACATCCCAAATATTATTGATGAAGTGTTCATTTTAATTAATTAACTAACTTCAAATTAATAAGTAAACTTTTCCGACAAAGCTGATAACCATCCATTCAAAAGCTATATATTTCACGTATGTATCTAAAACTAAGAGTGTATACCCTATAATTTTAAGGCTTGCATACATTGACAATCATTGTTAAAGCTTTGACCTAAATCAGTCCGCTAACTTCAGAGTTTTACATAACTAATCAAGAACTTTTACTAGTTGGATAATTCGTACGAATTAAAGTGTACAACCCTCACTGGGCACAGCGTTTTTGGGTTGCATGTCAGAATACTTAAACTTCATCAAATCGATGTGCTATTGCAAATCTAAGGGCATCTACATTTTGAAGCATCTTTTCTGCATGGTTTATCTGGTCTATCGAACTTTATTAAATGTTCGTAAAATATGTGTCTATTTTATTTCGAAGCTACTGGCTGGCTTAAATATGCATTCTCTACTTGTAGTCTAGTAATCATTATCTTCCACAAAGGGACCACTTTAGAACCCAAGTGAAGCTTCCCTAGACATCAGCCACCTGCCCAACCTTACCTTTGGGTGCATAACTATTCTAGATGATGACGCCACCGAAAAGGTTTTCGTTTTCCGACTCTTAATTTTAAAGACTCTTTGCATATAATACTAGTATAACCAAATATTGCTACGAATTACATTAAGTACTTTTGGAACACCATTGGTGAAGGGTATCCAAGATTCGGCAAATCCGAATATACCACTCTTACTTGTTTTGTATTACATATTTTCCTACCTTAATAACATTATTTTAGACATCGTTTTATATCATCATTATCGACAAAATCTTACTCATCGTCATCGGTTTATTGGCAAAAATCGTTTTCTTTTTCTGCTTTTTATTTGCTACTTTCAAATTGTCATAATGGAATAAAATTGTAGACTAAGGGAAAATCGTAAAGCACACAGACGACACTCACACACACAAACAAACTGAAATTTCCTTTTCCAACTTTCTTACCGTTCGAAGCTACAACATTTCTCGTTATGCTCTTGTCAACAAAAGGATGTGCAATAAAGGAGTGATTTTGTTTGGTTTTGCTTCTGTGTATGTGGAAAAAGAAAATGTTTTTGTCTGTATTGGATGTTTATTGCTGGTCCCATTCTGTATGTTTGTTGTTGCAAGTATTTAAAAAGGGGTTAAAAAAAATCCAAACGAAATTTAACCATTGCGGCAGTTAAAGTGGCGGAAACGGAAACAACTATCTGCAAATGACATCTTAATGTTATTGAAAAAACATTGAGTCAGTAGAAAATTTTACTTTGATTTTTTTTATTATTACAGAGTATATAGAAAATGACATTTAGCACTCGTATGTTCTATTGAGAATATATTTACTTTTTTAGTTTGACATAATGACTGTTTGCCATATAAATATGTATGTAGGTATGTTATGTTATGTAAATTTTTAGCTTCTGCGGTTCGTTGGAAACCAAATTTATTTTTTTTATTTTATTGCAGATTTTATATGTATAAAGATTGAAACAAACCCAAAGGTTGAAAATAAAGTTTTAATTTAAAAGCTTTTATAAATATTAACTGAAATTTTAGGTATGTAGTACAATATTCCGATATTTCATTGATTATATATATACATACATATATTTTTTTTTAAATCTTGTACCATTGGAAAATGTGTATTTTTAAAGCACATTGATTTGTACAAATACCATGTCCTAAAATAACAAATAATTTTTATTGGTTCAGTTTAATTGGTACTATTCGGAATTTTCTTTTAAACTCGCGATTCTCCAGACTCAAAGTGATACTATTTATATTTTTTGACGACTTTGTTTTAGTTTTTTATATCAAATCAGAACAAAATAAGAGTTTTTCACAGTAACAGAATAACATACACAAACGTAGAAAAAAAAACAAATCTAATAGATTTTGCAACTGACAATCCTACTTATTGTTATTGTCAACATCATCATCGTCCTTTCACTAATTGCACTCAAGTTGATTACAACGACTTTAACATTGGTAACGGACTATCAACATTTACGCCGTTTCCTTCTAACGCTACTTCCAATACCACCAACAACAAAAAACAAAAACGACAATGAGCAGTTCTCAACCATTGGACAACGAAATTTGTCAATAAATGAAGGTTACAAAGAAAACGTTTATAAGGAAGTAGGTTAGTAGCTGGAGATGTTTTAAGCCCATTAATGTGCTGAGAATCTTGTTGTTGTTGTTGCTGCTGATAATGAAATTGTTTACTTATTCTTATTATTCAGAATGACTTGGATGGGCCGTTACTAATTTTAAAATACTTATTTGGATGCGAACAACACATTCATTTATTCATTCATTCATTCATTCCTTCATTTGACTGTTTATACTGTAATTTTACTGTAAATAAATTGCCTTATTTACACTTGAATACATTTGTTTTTTATTCTTATTTTCCTGTATAAAAATTCTTTGGGTAAAATGTATTTCCTTAGATTTACTCAAATTCAATTATTTTATTATTTATCAAATAGATTCTTATTTTTTAACGATTTCAAAAAATTATTAATTTAAAACATATTAAAGTTTTTGTTGACTTAGAATGTGTAGTTGTTTTTGTAAATTTCTATTGGTATAAAGCGCATAGAAAATTTGGCCTGCGGTCCACCTTTAAATACATATGTATACCGATATACTAAGACTCTGAGTCTCAGAATCACTTTCTGAGTCCTTTTAACGATGTCCCTCCGTATTGACTTTCCGCAATTGATACAGATTTATGTGTTTTTTTAACTTTTAATTCAAGTTTTTGCTAAAATTTTGAACAGAACAGCCATTCGAAAAGACCTAAGTTTCTGTATCACTCCCGTTGTTAGAAATGATATACATAAATATACTTAAGTATAGGCAAAATTTTTTGCTAGTAGTAATATAATTCTAGGTCATATTGGTTTTATTTTCAATTGTTAACACTGATTCTAATACTAAATAATGGAACGCTGCGTATATAATGCGCCTTTGAGAAAGATGCTCATTTTAAAAAGACTCGTTAACGGCCAGTAGCGAAAGCCAGCCGTCTAGGCACTTATGTATTAGTTCATAAAATCATAGAATAAAACTATTATGTGATTTAATGCCACCGAGGTCATAAAAAAGAGCGTATTTTAGGCAAAAGGTATAATAGATCAAATTACTGACTTGAAAGCCAATGTCAGAATTAAAGCCAATGACAATTGCCAATATGAAAGTTATTCGTTACGTTAAGCGGTTGCATTAATTTTTAATATCCGTTAAATTCAAAATTAACGAATACGTGTTAGATATTTCTTTACGTTAATCGATTGCGATATACACATGAGTTTAAAAAGTACGGAAAATTGCTTTCAATCTTCATGTAATCCATGTAATCAAAGTACAGGTCGCAATTCTTAAGATAATTTGATAAAACTTGACATTTTTTTTAAATTCGTCAAAATTTGAAATTTAAAACAAATCTGCTTACTTAATAATTTTTTTTTTTATTATGTAAACCAAAATCACTACCAAATTTTGTTGAAATCGGTCTACATTTGACCCTATGGTCAAATACAACTCTTATGTCATACAAACTCTTCTGTCAAAATGCACTAAATGAGACAAAAATCTATAAAAACGCTCATAAATCTGAAGATAATGAGAATTTTGAGTTTATTTTTTGCATACAATATTTTTGTAAAAACTGTAACCAATTTGCCAAATTTCGAGATAATCGGTCCACATTTGACACTAGCTCTCATATAAATCCAAATGACTGAAACAGCTTAAATATATAAGTTTTGGGAAAATGTTTGCATGATGGCAAAATTTAGCAAATATTTATTTGTCTTTATATAGGAAAAAGAACACCTTTGACCTCAGTGGTGAATGGTATCGTATGGTCGGGCTACTATAGCACTTTCTTACTTGTTTTTTTTTTGTAACGCGTGTTGCATAAGTTTTTAGTTCGCATCACTGCTATATTTGACAACCCATTTAACAGCTGATAGTTGCTTTTTGTTTAGTTTGCTTTGAAATTTCATTATGAATCGACTTACAAAAGATCCAATTCCGTGAATGGGCTAGAAGTAGGAACACAATAGGAACGAACGACTAATTTTTCGGATTATTTTCTTTAGGGTTATGTTAAGACACTTGTCTAAATTGTCGTTCTAGATTACGCCTTTTACGTCCCAGCAATGCTCCCAAATGAATAGAATTTAATTTGACATTCTTCACTAAAATGATATGAAATATACATAAGATAAGGCAGAAAACTCTATTTAGTTATACATCATTTTTATTAATTTTTTATAACATTAAAAATCATTCTTTGTCAACGCAATGTTTCGCATGTGTTAATCGGCTGATAAGTTCAAAGGTTAATAAGAGCATATTTAATTTTTAATATTCAATTATTTTTAAAAGTATGAAACCAAAGCTTATTTTTTACTACAAATACAAGAATGAATAAATTAAAAAAAAAAAAAAAAATGATTGCTACTTTTTATACCCATCATCAGATACATATGTAGAATGGGGATATATTGATATTGTCATTCCATTTGCAATTTCCATAATATTGGCTTAAAAATCAAAATTGACATATGTATATTCTGAATCCTTATGAAATTCTAAGAAGATTTGAGCAATGACCTTCTGTCTGTTGTCTGCACGATAGGGCCTGAACGACAGGGGGAGGTTATTAAAATTTAGCAAAAATATTCCTCATTTATTTTTTTCTTGGAATATACAATAAAAAAATATTAATTTGTATTAAAAAATGTACTTAAAAATTCTACTGCAAGTACATATCTACTACTTATTCTTGTACATTCCTTTATATAATATGTCTACATAAGTATGTATTTACTCATGATTTATACATGAAAATATCATCAAAAATGAATAAAACTCATAATAAAAAATCGCATATGTTCGCCCTTTTTGAACAAAAAATAGATAGAATGTCTTTGATTTAAATAAATATCGACATATGTATAAAGAGGACTTTAAATCGACCACAGATATAAATAAAATTGCCTTCCAGTTAACAAAAATTTGCAATAAAAAAGATCATAATAAAAGGTCTTTTTTATTATTGCATAAAATATTATTTTCGACTACATATTGCAAATTTTATGACTGCTAAATATTTTTTATCCTTTTGAAACTCTTAAAAAAAAAAAAAATAGAAAGCAGCATTGCTGGTTTAACTAAATTTCTATATTTCAAAAAAAGTAAAAGTACATTTATTTCCCAGTAAAAATATTGTCAATATTGAATTGAGAATAAACCTTTGAAAAGTAATCATTTTTCAAATCATTCTAAAGATTTTTTATTCTCATGTGTCGGCCCCCAAAAATTTAGATAGGATGCCCGTACGATGTTAAAACGTTTTTAGTTACTGATTTGGGTTACCCTAATTCGTTTAACTGATTGTGTGTTTCTTATGTTAAAACATTCACATACAATTTATTGGGTAAATTTTTAGGTATTAACTTTGCCACTGGGTAAAAAAGTTATACAAACACAACAAATCAAATAAGAAAGTCCTATAGTGGATCACCCTCGACTTTTTAATACTCTTTATCACTACAGTCAAATGTGGAAAATTGTCCACATCCTTACAAGCTTATATTATTTATTTTTTTTACAAAATCGGATCACTATTTCGGGTAACTGCCATCGAGCTGTCTTTGGGGAATAAAGTTTTTGGACCGTTTCAGTCACAAGTTTTTTGTATTTTAATCAAATTTTGCATTAATATAACTTATGGTAACCGAAAACAGTGTGTCAAATGTTCATGGGCCCATATTTGATGATACCTTCCATACAAAACATCTTTAAAATGAAATATAAATAAACGTATTTAAATCTATAATAAACTAGTAAGAAAGTACTATAGTCGGTCAAGCCCGACCATACGATACCCTTCACCACTAAGGTCAGAGGTGTTCTTTTTCCTATATAAAGGGAAATATTTGCTAAATTTTCTCATTATCTTTAGATTTACGAGCGTTTTAGTGATTTTTGTCTTATTTAGTGCGTTTTGACAGAAGAGTTTGTATGAGAGCTATGGTCAAATGTGGACCGATTTTAACGAAATTTGGTACAGTGATTTTAATTTTCATAAGCAGTATTTGTTTTAAATTTCGTGACAAAAATATTGATATTTGTGGCCAATATATCAATTCCGGGAAGTGGGACCTATGGGAGGTACCATTAATAATGGACCGATTTTGGAGAATTTCAATAGCCATGTTCCCACTATCAAAATTATCTGTGCCAAATTTCATCAAATTATCTTTAGAATTGCGACCTGTACTTTGATTACATGGTTTACATGGGGGTCCAGCCAGCCATCCAGACAAACAGACGGACGGTCTGACATCGCTAAATCGACTTAGGAAGTGATTCTAAGCCTATTGGCATACTAAAAGGTGGTATGCGTTACATACATCAGCACAAACTTATTATACTCTTTCCACCTATGGGGGTGAAGGGTATAAAAAATGCACGTATGAAGGTATATATGTATGTCTCTAAGGCTTTAGAAGAACTTGTAAAGTTGTTGATCCATATTTAAGCTTAAAGTTGAAGGATATCAAATAGTCGGGTTTGACCGACTATAGCCTCCAGAGGTAAAACTTGTTAGTTTTACCACTAAAGTATTTTCTATATATTTATATAAATTATAAGCCACGATTTCTTAAATTTTAAATTCCTAACAGTAGATACATTTCAAGTAGACAAATTCATTTGTATGTTTGTTATATACTCGTATTTGCGTAAAGTTTAACTAACATTTTTTCTCCCTTTCCATGTTGTTAGTTTTATTACAGGCCCAATATCGTTTGTTATGTACAACAACATGTGCCTAAAATAAATGTGAGTAATATGTATTTGTTTTAGTAGTTTATTTACACAGTGCTACAAAACTGTATGTTTCATATTAAATTATTTTCAATATTATTGTTAATTCCAGAAAGCTTTCATTTCGGTATGTGATGGAAATCGATCTATTTCAGGTATATTTTTGAGATAATTTTCGGTTATTTCCCAAAAAAAAAAAAAAATCGAATAAAACAAGTAAGAAAGTCGGTCAAATCCGATCATACGATACCCTTCACCATTAAGGTCAAAGGTGTTATTTTTCCTGTATAAAGACAAATATTTGCTAAATTTTGCCATCATACAAACATTTTCTCAAAACTTATAAATTTAAGCTGTTTCCGTCATTTGGAATTATATGAGAGCTAGGATCAAATGTGGACCGATTTCATTTGATACAGTGATTTAAGTTTACATAAGCAGTATTTGTTTTAAATTTCATGAAAAAATATTCATATTTGTGGAAAATATATCTATTCCGGGAAGTGGGACCTATAACAGGTACCATAAATAATGAACCGATTTTGACGAATTAGCCATGGTCCCATTATTCAAAAAATGATCTGTGTTAAATTTCATCAAATTATCTGTAGAATTGGGGTCCAGCCAGCCATACGGACGGACTGACGGACTGACATCGCTAAATCGACTCAGAAAGTGATTCTAAGCCTATTAGTATACTAAAAGATGGGTCTAAGACAAATATTTCTTTGCGTTACATACATCAGCACAAACTTGTAGGTGGAAAGAGTATTCCACCTATGGTGGTGAAGGGTATAATTAAAGATAAGATATCAGTCAAAAGGATTAAAGCCAAAATTTAAATTTTTTAAAGAAATAACCGAAAATTATCTTTAAAATATATCTAAAATCGATCGATTTGAAAAGATCGATTTCCATCACATACCTGATTATAAATATTTAGGAAGAACAGTGTGTATACCCTCCATTAAACTGTAATAAAGAAAAACTTTATATTTCTCTGCGGAATATTATAAAAAATTTAAAGTTCTTTTAAATTTATGCAGCTCTCGCTAAAATATGACTCGTATAGAAAATCGTGGGATTAAATTTATTTGCTTACAAAAACGTTAATATTTCTAAATATTATTTGGACTCAGAACACTGTTCTTCGCAAAGTACGTACGTACGTAAAGATGGTTCAATAAACGGAAACTAAAGTCCAAGCCAACCATATAGTACCAACAAAATTCACCAAAATTATTAATGTGGCCATATATTTACGTTATTTCTTTTCTAAAACAGTCAGCCATTCATTTTGTTTGTATGTTATATGAACACTTAAATACACATACATATACATATCTAAATACATGTGTAGATACACATGTGCTGTACATAAATACATTCATTATTGGTGCCATTTGGCTGTAATTAGTGTAATGATTTTTTTTTAATTTTTTACCAAAAGATTTTATTAGAAAAACTTTATGTGGTTGAATGGATTGGCTGTGAAAAATTTAACATTCTCGATCTTTTTTGTTTAGAAATATAAGGGAAAATGTGTAGTATTTATGTATGTATGTTTGTTAATGTGTATGAGAGAAAATCATTAATTTTCAAATATGATAATTGTGATTATTTGTTATACAAAAAGCCTCTTATGTATTTCACACAAAAAGGTTTTTTTCATATG
The DNA here is from genome assembly GCA_933228675.1 of Stomorhina lunata. NCBI lineage: Eukaryota > Metazoa > Arthropoda > Insecta > Diptera > Rhiniidae > Stomorhina > Stomorhina lunata. The sequence goes on from OW121744.1 coordinate 118,956,729, forward strand.
TATTTAGTTTTGACGAAATATTTCGATCTGTCTGGAATAAAGGATACTCCTCCTGTTGATGATGGCCTAATTAACCTTCTAAACGCGCCGAAGAATAGTTGACCTTACAAAAAAAAAAAAAAAAACTGTTTACTATAATAATAAATAATTAAAATAAATTAGCAGGCTAGTGCAATACATTATGTAAATGTTAAAAAATTGTACGTCAAAATTTAAACGCTTCGATTACAAGCCAAAGGTATTTTAATCGATCATTTACCTTTTGTAAAATTTCTACCTCATTTTTCTTATGCATAATAAAATATGAAAATAAAAAACTGTTTTAAAATCTTCATATACATAAAAAGTTGTTGGTTGAATTTGCACTACTGCAGTACTTAACATAATTTTCAAAGTATGCTTCTATACATACAAAGAAAAAAATCAATAAAATATGTGTCAAAATATACATACATACAAACATATAGTTTCCTCATTTATTATAATATGTTTTAAATGTGTGTGTCTTAGATCGATTAAATCGATTTAAGAGAGAAATGAGTTATGTACGTTTTACAAAAAAGTTTTCATAAGTAATTAATTCTTTTTAATTATAAGTATCAAAAGCTTTTAATTTACATTGATAGGTAAATACGGCGATTTAATGGTATTAGTTATATTATTACTTAATAAGTTTTGCCATATAAGATCCAATGTCGAAAGTCATTTAAATGCAGAAAATCAGAAAATACTACCAATTACATGTTTATTTTTTGCACACATACATTGCGTGTATATAAAGTAAAATTAAATAGATCAATTTTAAGATAATCGGTTCACATTTGACCCTAGTTCCCATAAAAATATTTACAGAAAAGATACTTGATTTTAGTGGTGTAGGGTATCATATGGTCGGGCTTGATCGACTGTAATTTTTTTTACTTGTTTAATATAAAAATGTTATCTTTATTTTAAGTTCAAGGTAACATTCTTTAATGACTAAATTAAAAATTAGTTTTATTCTATACTAGACATAAAGTCACAACAACATACAACGCATAAATACTAATTGCAAAGCTTTTGTTCGACAATCTTACACAGTTTTAAAATAATGGTTTAACAAACGCATAAAGTCATATTCGTAGTATCTATCGTCATGCTGAAAAAGAACAGGTACATAAGTACATACGTGTGTATGTATATTGTTAGTATATAGTAAGATGACAACCCATTTATTATCTATTAACATATTTTTAGAAAACGATTTTCTTTGTATCAAATCAAGTTCGTTTTGTGGTTTTTGACTTCTTTATTTTATTTCTATTTTGTTTATTAAACATTTAGTTTAAAGTCAAACTTACATACTTTTTAGGATTTCTTTTTAAAGAGATTGAGATAAGAAGAGCAGAAAGAACCAAAGACTCGGAAGTAAAAAAAATCTAATTTATTTAAAGATGAAAATCTTCTTTTGCTTTTTGTAGAACTCAGCCTACATAATCTTTGCAAATGTTTTAGTATTGAGTAGGATTTTCTTATTTATTTTTAATTTTATTAAAAGCTGCCAAAGCAACAGATATCTTTGTATATATGTATGTGTGCGTATTTGGAAACAAATAAAATAAAAGCAATACAGACTTATACAAAAACATACATATATTATTTTCTTTTTATTCAGACAAATAGTCGAAGGATTTTTATCAGATTAGAATTAGAAAATAAAACGATTGATGTTGTGTTTATTATTGTGTAAATTCTCTTCTAATTCAAGCAAATTTAAATAGAAATTCAGATTTAAAAATTTAAATTAATTAAGTAACAAAACTTTTAAAAATGTACTGTAACTTAGCAAAAGTTTAACATTTAGTCTTAATATATCATTTTATTATACGAGTTCATACTCAGTTTGTGTTGGTAAGAGATACTTATACATATACTTATTTATCCGTCACATTAAAACTTTTTTTTCTTTTCGTTTGTAGAAATGTCAACAACTGAATAGAAATTAAATTTTACTCATTTTAATTTTGGTTACATAATATTTCCTTTTGGTGCTAAATTTAAAATAATCTAAAGGATACAAGCCGACATATTTGTTTTCGCACATTTAGTCATAAATCTTAATGCTGCCTTTATTTTGTTTTTATATTTTTTCTTTTTTTGTTAAGGTCTTGGTTGAGTTTCTTTCTTTTTTTCTTTTTTACACGTTGTACGTCTTTTTATTACTTTCATTCATTTGTTCAGACTTTTTTTTTATTTAACTCTTGGTTGGAGATTTTCCTTTTGTCCTATTTGTGGCTAATTTCATATGCAAAAATTTGTTTCAAACAAAGTTTTATTTTACATTCATTGAAACATTCATACATTTTACTTTCTTGTTCTGATTTTAGGTTTTCTCGTGCTCGAATTTGTTACTTTCAATTTTGGGTCGTTTTTACATGGCAACCGGAAATACTTAAAAGTAAAATTGAAAATTGTGATTTGTCCCTGTATAGGCATAAATTAAATAGGACTTTTATTACTTTCTATGGATGTTTTATTTAAGTATTCTTTATATTCGTAAAGCGTAAAGTTTTTGGCCCCGTTTTTTCTTCTCTTGGCCAAAAGTGAGTGTAAAACATTTCAAATTACTTCAGAACATAAAAAAATGAAAAAACAATTTATGGTTGTCCATTAAATGGGTTTAAAATGTTGTTCTCTTAAGCAAAATTAATGAAGTGTAGGGGATTTTAAGCAGCAGATAAATACATTAAATTTCAAAAATATTAGGTTTTTTTAAATTTCTTTAATTAACCTCAATGTAACACTTTAAGACTTCGAATATTAAATGTATAATGTATTTACCTTAAAAGGTGTATATTTTGCGATTTTTCATTTTATCTACTTTATTTCATGTGATTTGCAACTGATCTTTTTATGTTTTTTTGACGACTTACGATTTGGAGGCTGGAAAATATGAAAAAGGATATGCTATAAAAAATTGACTTTTCAAAAATTGCAAACTAAGATATAGTTAATCATTTTAGTACCTGTAAGTACTAAATAGTTTAATTTTGTTAATTTTTTTTTCTAAGGCCGATTTTAAAATTTTGTCTTTTTTTTAAATTTTGTTCAAGAAATATTAGAAATTTAGAATTTGCTCGTCAGTGTGTTAAAACAAACAAATGGCAGCACAAATCTAAAAAACCGTACCTTAAATTTTATGAAAATATTAGTTTTTGGTTATAAGTTTTAGTATTTCCTTGGTAAATTTTACTTGTATTAAATTTAAATTGATATAATAATGAATGTTATTGCTGAGCTTATAAATAATCTGTTCAAAAATGTTTTTTTTAATATCAGATAATATTAACCCTTTCTTTCCGGGGGTCAAACAAATTTTGATGTTTTTTATGGCAAATAACGAAATTTTATAGCAAATTTCGACAAAAATATATACAACTAATTAATTTTTACCAGAATTAAGCTTTTTATATCAAAGAAAAAAGATTTAGCCCTAAAATGACATTTGGACTAAAATGTCCCACATTTAGATAAGATAAATCTTATTTTGGTGTTTTTTAGGGTTAATTTATATTTTTTTTAACAAAATTAATTAAATTAATCGCTACAAAATTTATAAAAGTACATAATCTTACAGCGATAAATTACAATTTTTAAATTTCGCTTTTGGCGCCGGTAAAGAATGGGGTTAGGGTTTAATATCAAAAAAACATTTCACTATAAATTTTTATACATTTAGCAATAATATTCACTGTGTTTTTTTTTATCAAAATTGAACAAAAGTAAAATTTATCAAGGATTTACTGGAGTTATAAACAAAAATTTACATTTTCTTGAAATTCTACGATTTTAAATTGCAGGTACGGCGAGACGGTTGATGATATCGACTTTAACTTTGAGTTTTGTGCTGTTATTTGTTTGCTTTAACGCACTGTTAAGCAAATTATAAATTTATAATATTTGTTAAATAAAATTTTCAAAAAACTATAAAATGAGTATGAAAAAAAGTATGTAAATTTGATTATATTTTTATCAAAATTAAAATATTTGGTGCTAAATGTTACTAAAATGGTTTTTTATATTCTAGTTTTCAATTTTTTTTTCTAAAGTCAATCCTTTTTTATCCTTCCAAAATGATGAACCTCTTAACGTCATCTAATCTTCCTGAAATTCGGTATATTTATATAACTTTTATATTACCGAGACTCGATGAAGTGAAATGAAAAAATTGTTAAAGTGAAACACCCTAATGTATGTGTACATATACAAAGCAAAAACTCCTGCTAGATGATAGTTTATCATTTAAAAACAGCAGCTTCCTGAAGAAAAAATTAAAAAAAAAAATAAATAAATGTGGCATTGTGTACCAAATGAGTTAATTACAGCATTTTTGTGACCCAGATTGAAGATTTGACAGAAGCACAGAGATAAAAAGGAAAGCCTGCAAAAAACAAAATATAAATCTAAAGCCTTCATAGACAGACTACATACAATATATAAATAAGCCAGCACATAAATACATACTTGTGTAGATACTCCTAATTACGTACAATACTCAAGTAAAGTGAAGGAAAAATACGTAAATACGAGTACACAACAAACCCTGGCAAACTTGTCTTTTCTTGTGTGTAGGTAGTGTGAGAAATAAATAAATCTTGCGTCTACCATTTGGAGTTGCATATATAAAATTAAATGCACATTTATTTACACTTTACTTGGCAATTTTATACGTCTACTACAAAACGACAAACAAGAACTTCATTCTCGTACAATTAAATGGTAGCATGGCTCACCAAATGATAATGAACATACAATGACGAGAAGGTTGGAGGTAACTAAACTATTTTCTTGATGTGCATCTACTGCATTTTTTCTGCAGTATTTCTACGTTTATTCTTAATTTAAAAACGTTTATTTCAAAATGACGCCCCTTTCGTCGGGGAGGTGTAATAACTATACCACTCATTCATATACATATGTACATACACCTATTCCTCATTTTGAGTTCAACCTCGCTAAAGGTTTTACACAAGGCCTTCCGGTCATCTTTTTAAAGAAGTTTCGTTTAAAACAACAAAATTGTTTAATAAAAATCTGTTGCCTTAACATACGAATAATCAACTCCAGCGGTGAGGCTCGTTCCTAGATAAATACGAGTAGGTACGTAAACAACATAATTATCGAATTGGTGACGATACTATTACACATGAGATTCAAGAGCTTTCAATGTACTCTCACTGTTTGGAGTGGAAATTTTTGTGGTTTTTCAATAAAAAAATATTTTTTTTTGCAATCAAAAAAAAAAAAAAAAAAAAAAACACGACTGGTCGGATTAAAAAATAATTGGTGTTTCTGAAAGATACTTTTATTGGCGAATTTTGATTTTTTACTTAGTTCAAGAAAATAAATAGTTTTCGAGTTAAGCGAATATTTATTGCGCAACCTCCTCCATTTTTTATAGGGCTATATCTCGAAAACTAGAGCTAACATAAACAAGTAAGAAAGTGCTATAGTCGGTCAAGCCCGACCATACGATACCCTTCACCACTAAGGGAAAGGTGTACTTTTTCCTGTGTAAAGACAAATATTTGCTAAATTTTGCCACACTCAACCAAAAAACTTCGTAAATACTGTAAAACGGCATGTAATAATGAAGAAAAGTAGGTTATTATACAGCTAACAGAAATTTTATTAAATTTAATGGATTATTTTTTTAATTTAGTAAATGTGTTGTTTCAAATAAATTTTCTTTGTTTCTACTAAACATATTTGTTGTTTTGCTTAGATATTTTTTATGAAATTTTGTTAAGCTAAATAAAAAAATTGTTGAATATACAAAAATTTTTTATTAAATTTTTACTTACATCAAAGAATTTTCTTCAAACTTTCCACAAAATGCAATCGACTTTTATTTCATATTGAAGAATTTTTATTAAAATAAACTAACAATTTTAACTAATTATTAAAATTTTTTTATTTATTATTACAGGAAACCAAAATTAATTTATATTACAATAATATTATCTTATAAAATACATAATTAGATATTAAATAAAATACGACATTAGTGAGTCATCATCGTAAAAGTTGGTATGTTGCCACTTAATCACAGTCGCTTCTCTGCACATGGGAGGTCCCTTTATTCAGTTGGGATGTCCTTGTGTATCCCCCATATAGACATGATTTACTACCTAAAAAATAAATATTTGATATAAAAATAGGAAATATTTGATATAAAAATCGTAGGTTTCCTATAAAAATAGGAAATTTTTGACAAAATTTCCTATAAAAATAGGAAATTTTTGACAAAATTTCCTATAAAAATAGGAAATTTTTGACAAAATTTCCTATAAAAATAGGAAATTTTTGACAAAATTTCCTATAAAAATAGGAAATTTTTGACAAAATTTCCCTATAAAAATAGGAAATTTTTGACAAAATTTCCTATAAAAATAGGAAATTTTTGACAAAATTTCCTATAAAAGTAGGAAATTTTTGACAAAATTTCCTATAAAAATAGGAAATTTTTGACAAAATTTCCTATAAAAGTAGGAAATTTTTGACAAAATTTCCTATAAAAATAGGAAATTTTTGACAAAATTTCCTATAAAAATAGGAAATTTTTGACAAAATTTCCTATAAAAATAGGAAATTTTTGACAAAATTTCCTATAAAAATAGGAAATTTTTGACAAAATTTCCTATAAAAATAGGAAATTTTTGACAAAATTTCCTATAAATTTTTGACAAAATTTCCTATAAAAATAGGAAATTTTTGACAAAATTTCCTATAAAAATAGGAAATTTTTGACAAAATTTCCTATAAAAATAGGAAATTTTTGACAAAATTTCCTATAAAAATAGGAAACTTTTGACAAAATTTCCTATAAAAATAGGACGTTTTTGAAAAATTTCCTATAAAAATAGGAAATTTATGAAAAATTTCCTGTAAAAATAGAAAAATTTTGAAAAATTTCCTATAAAAATAGGAAAAATTTCATATTTTTTTAAAATTTCAAAATATCTTATTTTTAAAAGAAATGTCTTTTTAATAAAAAAAAAATTTTAAATTCCTTTTTTGGAAAATTTTTTAAAATTTCTTATTTTTATAGCAAATTTTCCAAAAAGTTTATTTTAAGCAATTGTTTTTTTCATTGTATTTTTTTTAATTAATAATTTTCTTTATTTAAATGCATTTGTTTAAAAGTCTCTTATTTTTAAAGGAAAACTTAAAACAATTTTCTTTAACTAAGATTTTAATTTTACTTACCGTTGTAGTGAATTTTCTTTATTTATTTTCTTATAAATCACGTTTATTTTTCTTGCAAATTTGATAAAATGTTTAACACTAAATATTTTAAATACGCTTTTTTGAGCCTTGTCCATTTTTTTTAACAATATTAACGAAAAATTATTAATGTAATACAAATATTTTTGTTAAAAGAATCTATATTTTCTATAATTATCTTTTGGAATACACATAATTTTTTTTAATAGCAAAATTAAAAAAATTTTATTAATATTACAAAATTATTTTGTTGAAAAAATCTATAATATCTATTGATACAATTTATTATTTAAATTAAATAATTTTCTTTAGATGAACGAAAATATTTATTTGTTTAATCATATATAGGCAGGTATATTCAACGAATTTTATGTGTAGATTTTTTTACGAATATTTACTATATTTTCAACAAAATTTCGTTGTTTTAAAGTAATTATAGTCATTTTATAACGAAATTGTATTAAATAGAACGAATTATTTTTGTTAAATTTTAACTCAAATAATTTCTGTAGATTTGAAAAAAAATTGTTCTTCTGAATAATTTTTTGTTAGATTTGAAAAAAAATCTACTGATTTAACAATTTATATTCGTTAAGGGTCTACGAAATTTTTTCGTTAATATTACTGACTTTTTTGGTTGAGTGCATACAAACATTTTCTAAAAACTTATATATTTAAGCTGTTTCCGTCATTTGGACTTATATGAGAGCTAGGGTCAAATGTGGACCGATTATCTCAAAATTTGGCAAATTGATTACAGTTTTACAAAAGTTATGTATGCAAAATATCAACTCAAAATTCTCATTATCTTCAGATTTATGAACGTTTTAGTGATTTTTGTCTCATTTAGTGCGTTTTGACTCAATAGTTGGTATGGGAGCTATGGTCAAACCGATTTCGACGAATTTCAATAGCCACTATCAAAAAATGATTTGTGCCAAATTTCATCAAATTATCTTAAGAATTGTGACCTGTACTTTAATAACATGGTTTACATGGGGGTCCAGCCAGCCAGCCAGACGGATGAACATCGCTAAATCGACCCAGAAAGTTATTCTAACTAACTACTAAAAGGTGGGTCTAAGACAAATATTTCTATGCGTTACATACATCAAATTGAATATTTTATAACTTTATATGGCCACTTCAAATTTGTATTGTAAGAAGAATATTTCAAGTATCATCAATGAAGGTTTTGTTTGTAAAATAAAAATTAAGGAATTTGGAATTGTACTCTGTCACGGAAATATTACGGTAACAACAAAATGAAAAATTCCTAATGTAGGTTTTTTGCTGGATTTGTGGTTTTACTTAACAAAGTACGTTTTTGGATAAAACTATAAAAGTTGGTGTAAATAGTCAGACTTATTTCATATTCATTCGACTGCTATTCTTAAAATTAATGAGGTAAGACAATATAATATAAATGGACAAATGTCTATTTTAAAATACCTTTTAATAAATTTGTTGGGATCTGTTAATATAGTTTTTATTTACACTAAATATTTTTTTGTGGTCTAAGGTCAATAGTATTAAGTAAATAAAAACTAAATATGTTCGGAAAAGGGTTTCATGTTTTCTCTTTAGTTTTTTTAATTTTAATTTTTTTAATTGCTTGTATCCTTTTTCTTTTATTTTTTTCATTTTATCTATTGTGGAATTAAAGTGATTTAGTTCTATTTTGCATACGGAAAAATGACTAAAGATTAACATTTAAATTTGTTAAAGTTCCCAAACTATCTTGACCATTTGTAAAATGTTAAAGGACAAGATTTAGTTTTTAATTCTTTGGATCTGTGTGAATATTTGTAAATGTTATTTATCGTTAGAAAATACATATGTAAGTACATGCATCCATACATATAAAAGTGTTAAGGTGAATAAAATTTGTAGCTTTATTTTAGGCCATAATAATGATAACAAAAACTTTAATAGTAAGTATGTATTAAATTTTTCAAAAGAATTTCAAACAAAAAGGCCAAAAAATAAACAAAAATAAAATTTCCAAGAAACCTTTAGAATAATTTTAAAACCAAAAGTAAAAAGTAACAAAATGTCAGACAAACGAAAGAATCAAAATAAAAATCCAGAATATTAAACAAAATTGTTAAGCATCGATCTAAATACTTTGTCATATTACCTAACATCAATTTATTTATGTATGTATTAATGTTTGTACATATGTATATTAAAAACATTCTTACGTTTGGCTGTAAATACCCTGTAGTAACACTGGAATCATATGGCTCTATGTCAACACTTTGTGTTACATCAGTTCAAATGTCCCCAATTATAGTTCAGTACTGAAATAGTGAATATATAGAGACTACTATTCTGGTGACATTGTCGACGAATATGTCTACATATATGTATCTCAATAGGCCCCAATTTGATACTAATGTCTCTATTTGAACCAAAAGCACTACTAGGTCAATAGTAAGTAAATAGTGGTAAAGTCTAATGGTAGATTTCGTAGGAACTTATAATATTAAATGTCAATAGTAGATAACATCGCATGGGGCAAAATAGGCTGGTAGTACTGGAGACATTTTCAATAGCAAAACAGTATTGTTTCTCTGTCGGCATTTACTGCAGGGTATTTATCAATGTCGATTAGATAGATAATTTACAGAAAAAAATCTTAAAATTACAAACATCTATTTACAGATGTTTTGCTGTTTTCTTGTTGGTTTATTTGTTTAAATGTTAAGAGTCTCTTTTACTATATCCTCATCTTCATAGACCTCTTTTCACGGCTTAAGGTTCACAAAAATGTTGGTGTCTGTTTTGAATGAAAATTCCTTCTGTTTTATTAGTATTTCTTAAATGAACTACATTCTGACAAACATGTGTACTTACATTTTTATATAAATATGTAGTTTTTTGCTATTTTAACAAAGTACATGTACTTCTAATTATATATATGTATGTAGGTATTTCTAAAAATAAATTCGTGTAAGAACGATACTTTGATGCGACTTTTTTCAAACATATCCATGTCAATTAACAGAATTTAATATAAAAAAACTAAAAAATCTAGTTTTACAAATGGATAAATAAAATATCTTGAGTATAGATTCTTTTCTTATTGTATGAAATACAGATACGTTCACATTATAATTTAATCGTACTTCCAAAAGGATAAGATATTATAGTTTTATACATCCATGAAATATATAAATGTAGGAATTACCCATATGTTTGTACATATATATACATACATATTACAATTAGAGTATTGTTATGTTTGAATCAGAAAATTTTTCCATGTATGGGTGCTTATAATATACGTGTTGTTGTGTATATTAGTTAAATACTAAATTGTATATAGTAATATACATATATAAATATAATATATGCATACTTCGAGCATTAGACAGATCCATAAATTCATGTTTCTCTTAGATGAAACTTATTTTTTTTCTTTAAAGTGTTACAAAAAGATAAAAATTGCAAAAAGACAAAAATGTTTTTCGAAAAAGATAATAAAGACACAAAGTCTATTTTTCCACCAGTCAGGTTTCGTTCATTAAGTCTTGAGTTTGTATGAAAAAAAGCTAACAGAATTGAAAGTGATACTAATATAACTGTACTATCAAGTTTACGAAAATTTGTATGAGTTTTAAGGAAAATAAAATGGAAACTGATAAAAAAAAATTGTTCGTATGTGAACGTGAATGCAGATTCAAAGAAATTTTGAGAAAAAACTGATCAAGTAAACCTGATGTGTGTGAAGTCGCATAAACTATAACATATAACATATCGCACTTGTTCAACAAGAGGGTATTAAGTCAAAATTTTTAAATTTTCACTTTTTAAAAGAAATTGATGTGTAGTAGTCTTATCTACCCACTGTAAATCTGACATCATTTTCACTATAATTCCACAAAAAAAAAAAAAAACTACAGTTTTACCCCTCTTCCTTATATGAAAGTAGTAGTAAAATAAAAAAGTTTGTTGAATCTACCGAAAATTTAAAAATTTTGAGTTAATACCCTCTTGTTGATCAAGTGCGATATGTATTAACATAAATACCCATAGGCATTTTTCGATAAATTTTTAAAGCTATATTCATACATAGTTTAATAATTTTTTACTTTTTTTAAAAAAGTAAATTTTAGTGTTCAAAAACAGAAAAAATATAAAATATCTAATTGGCAGCGTTTTTATCCCTAGTTAATTTCTAAGTATGTAGCTATAAATGTAACTACATACTTATAAAATTTATATCAATTTAATTTTGTACTGAAAATTTTATATAAAATTGTTCTGTTGATTTTAGATCCTAAGGAACATCAAAACAAAGCTAATACCAGACAAGCTTATTGATTTATGGGTCAGTCTAATGTTAATATAGTATACAAGTACGTACATATGTATGTATGTAAGTATGTAAGTTTGCCTGTATTAATAAAATCTACAACCCAGTAAGCAGAAAAGTTTATTCTAAAATTTGGTACAATTTAGAAATATATTTGAAATGTTTAATGTTGTGCATTATTTTTATCCATTTTATATCAAACATGTTTGGTACAAAATTAGTTAAACAATTAAATTAACTTTTATATTTAAACTTTATATTGATTATGTTTGACATTTTTGAATTTTTTTTTGAAAAATTTCTTTTAATAACTTGAAAAATGATAATGATACAATTGAGAAACATGTTCGATATCAAACCTAAAAGTCACAATTTTTACTGGGATGTGTGTGTATGTTTGCATCTATTTTATTTTTTTAGTTTATCTGAATTTCTGTGTTTATATTTCATTTAATGTTTATTTATAATTTACAGGATTGCCTTTTTGTTTATTTGTTCGTTAGTTTTTGTCCTTCTTTTATGGCTAATCCTCTAATAGTAATTACATAAATAAATCAAAGACAGGGGATTAGCAACGTGTTTATATAAAAATGTACAAATGTACGTATGTATTGTATGAATGTATGTATGTACTATATATGTAGTTATTTTTTACACACATACTTACATAATGTATTTATTTATTCTTAATTAATACAATAACAGCACATTGCTTATGTATGTATGTATGTGCATATGTATGTGAGTACTTAAATAAGTACAAATTAAAATTCACTTATAAGTACAATTTGCACATAAATGTATATAGAAATAAAATATACATACTTATATACATTTGTACGAAGATATTAAAATACAAAAGAGACTAATTAATATTTCTATAAGATTTGTTAACGTCAATAAATCTGGATGTTAAACTAAAGATGCTTTAGTTTGATAAACATACATATAATCGAGAGTTGGTATTCTATTACAAAATATAAATAAGTACATACAAACATATATAGTATTTCCATATGTATATACTCCTATGTATACATAAATATAAAAAAATATATATATTACTCAGTTCTATGGTGACCAATAAATATTTGAAAGTATAGTTTGCTTCCTAAATTTATATGGTACGAAATATCTTAAAGTATGTATGTATATTACTTACGAGTATTATCACAATTATCGCAAAAACGGGATCCTTAAAATGTAGAACATTTTAATGCACATTAAAACCATTCGGTAGTTAATTTCCTATCGAAATAGTTTTGGATTCTATATTATGGGTGCTCAAGTAGGGGTCCACGACCCCCCTGGGGTCCGTACGAACATATGAGGGGGCGCGAAAAGCTCTAACAAATTGCTTGTATTTTTTATGCCAGTAAATTCTATTTGTAAAAGCGTTTTTAACAACATCAAAAGGATAGAATACGGAATTACTGAAATGTATGTAGCAATATCTCGTGAAAACCATTTTTCTATAAATTCCCAAAATTTGTATATGTTCTAAATTATTACAAAACACGATTTTTGTACCCTTCACCACCATAGGTGGAAAGGGTATTATAAGTTTGTGCTGATGTTTGTAACGCATAGAAATATTTGTCTTAGACCCATCTTTTAGTGTACCAATAGGCTTAGAATCACTTTCTGAGTCGATTTAGCGATGTCCGTCCGTCCGTCCGTCCGTCTGGCTGGCTGGACCCCCATGTAAACCTTGTAATCAAACTACAGGTCGCAATTCTAAAGATAATTTGATGAAATTTGGCACAGATCATTTTTTTGATAATGGGACCATGGCTATTGAAATTGGTCAAAATTGGTCCATTATTTATGGTACCTCCCATAGGTCCCACTTCCCGGAATTGCTATATTGGCCACGAATATCAATATTTTTTCATGAAATTTAAAACAAATACTGCTTATGTCAACTAAAATCACTGTACCAAATTTTGTTGAAATCGGTCCACATTTGACCATAGCTCCCATACAAACTCTTCTTTAAAAACGCACTAAATGAGACAAAAAATCACTAAAACGCTCGTAAATCTAAAGATAATGGAAATTTTGAGTCTATTTTTTGCATACATAATTTTTGTAACAACTGTAATTAATCTGCCAAATTTCGAGATAATCGGTCCACATTTGACCCCAGCTCTCATATAAGTCCAAATGACGGAAACAGGTTGAATATATAAGTTTTGAGAAAATGTTTGTATGATGGCAAAATTTAGCAAATATTTGTCTTTACACACGAAAAATAACACCTTTGACCTTAGTGGTGAAGGGTATCGTATGGTCGGCTTGACCGACTATAGCGCTTTCTTACTTGTTTTAATTGAAATCAGTAAGTCTATATTTGTTTCAACAAATAACACTGATTAATTGGACAAATTATTCAAAAAATAAAAAAAAGTAAAAAGTGGTTTCATTTCAAAACAATTTCGCTTTCTCTTTCTATAGAAGGAAAATACGGAATTTATTCCATTTCCGAACGGAATTGAGTTCTGTGACATTGTTGATATAGTAATATATCTAATTTCGGTTGATTATAAAAACATTTTAGCCTGAGTACCGAATATGAGCACAAAATATATTCAGCTTTACTAATCCTAAGTTAACCTACTTTATCTGTAATAAAAACAGTTTATGATGGAATTTTATGTATATTTAAACCAAAAATAAAACAGGACAAAAATAGGCTTAAAGATATATTAAAGAATAAAGGATCCCTTTGTATTTTTTTCATTTCTTTTACACGAAAGATTAGAACATTGACATTAAATAACCTAATCAAATAAAATCTTACATACAAAAATATCGCACATATAATTCAAAAGTGCGAAAACTTAAATATGCAATGCCGTTTAGATTGTCTCGGACACAATTATTACAAAATCATTGTTGCCATTTTGTCATTTTCTTTCTGTTAGATTTAGCAGAATGAGTTTTAAAATTGCAGAACTATTTTTTTCTTTTTTCAAATTAAGACTTTTTATCACAATTGACTATCAAAAATAACACTTTGAAGCACCAAAACTATTTTTTGATTTTTACGATTAAAGTCATAACAGCTACGGTCCCTGGTAAATAAATTTTGTAATTACATTAAAATTTTGAGTTGTATCATTTTTGAAGTCCGTGTGCGATAAGTATAAATAACGCCTAAATAACTTTTTTCTTTTGGCAATGAATTTTTATACCCTTCACCACTATAGGTGGAAAGGGTATTATAAGTTTGTGCTGATGTATGTAAAGCATAGAAATATTTGTCTTAGACCCACCTTTTTGTATAGCAATAGGCTTAGACTCACTTTTTAAGTTGACGTCTGAACGGCTGGCTGGACCCCCACGTAATTTAATAACTACCGATCGTTTTGATTAATCTTTATTTACAATCTACATTAATTATTTTGTGGTACAAAATAACTTCGACAGTCCGGACATGCTCTGGCCAGAGCACTTTAGTAATTCGGGTACATTTTTATTTTGAGCTATTTAAAACTTGTTCGTCTAAAATTTTTTTATATTTATATTCCATTATTTTTTTCAAACTTGATAATACGGACTAGCCTAAAACTATATATGTCCGGATTTCGAGGTTTTACTCTACTTGTATGATAATTCTAAAAAGATTTTGAGTTTTAGTTCTAATTTAATAAACTTAAGGAAAAACTAAATCTTAATGCCGCAAAGATTCCAAATAGTAATGTATCTGTAAGAGTTTTCGACCCTTTTTGGAAATAATAGTTTCAAATGCTCTTATTCTTTGGAGAGCTACAAATGACAGGGTTCTTTTTATATACCCTCATCACCTACCCAAAAAGATTGAAGAAGAATAAAATACTTAGAGATCCAAACTCCAAACAAAAACATTGTCCTAAAACCGTAAAACAACACTTTTATAGACTCATTAGATAATATGGGAAAAGGGAACCAAATCAAAAAATGAAAAAAAAAAAACGACAAAAAAATATACCAAGTTAAAGACAAATATTTTGTGAAAAGGAAACACTGTTGAGCAACAGACAAGGGTGAGTATTTGCTAAAAGAATAATGGGGATTCAGATAAAAAAAGGTTAAAGTATTTTAAAAATATTTAAATAATACATGACCAAAAAAAAAAAAGAATCCTTCACATTTGTAAAACAGCAAAAAAAGGACATTCTTGATGTGTATTTTTTTTGTTTTGTTAAATGCGTTACTAAATGGTTGTTTTATTTTTGTTATGGTTTTTCTGTAAGATTTCTACATCCTTGTTTTTATTTAGTATCAAATGATAAATGTCCCTTTGTAAAATAAAAACTTTACAATGTAAATAATAAAGAATGAACAAACCGACAAACCGACAAACACCAAACCCAATTTTATTTAATTTTAAAATTATTTTATTTTAATTAGAACCTTTATTAAAAAATTGGCCTTGAAAGAGCACCAAGTAATTACTTGATTATTTTAATTGTGTTATATAATTATAATTCTAATTAAAATTATTTATTTTAAGTATATTAATATCTTTTAATAAGAAGAGATTCTTTGTCGTATTGCAAAATATTTTAGTTTTTACTTAGGACTTTATTTGTGACTAATTGACACCCCAAATCACAAAAAAGAAAAAAATATTGATATTTTTTAACTTAAAATAATTATATTACTTTCTGCTATTATACAACAAATATTGTTTAACAATTTCGGTTTCTTTTTTCACTTCTATCATTATCTATTTATATCTCTCACCACCATAGGTGGAAAGGGTATTATAAGAAAATGTAGACAGCCCATGCCACCAGAAGCCGAACACTTTTTGCATTTTTCGTAAATATCACGATCATTAATGAAATTCGTGAAAATGAGTATTAAAAGCATTCAGTTGGAATTTGGATGTTAGAAAGTTCGGTTGGTGCCGCTTTGCCGCAAAAACAAAATTCACAAGAAACAAAATCAATATCAAATTTATACATGTTTTGAAATAACAATGAAATATAATCTCAAACATTGTTACCACGACACTTTTATTTTTGTACACTTTCAAATAAATGTAACAGAGTTGGAAATATTTTTCGAAACAGAAATAAATTCTAATATTAAGAAATTTTAGATTTTTATATTGTTTAGAAAACAATTTGTATTCATTTGTATTAAAATTTTCGTTAAAAATGTTTTTTTTTAATTTTTCTATAAAATTATTTTTTTAAGAACATTCTTCGATAAATATTTTCTATCGAAAAGTTTTCGATAAACATTTTTTTCTAATTTGCCTTATAAAAATATTTCTTTATAAAAAAAATTTCAATAGAAATATTTTTCTCTGATGACAAAATTTTGCAAATATGTTTTTGGATTTATGCAAGAAAAAGATCTGCATTTGATCTCATTGGTGAAGGGTATCATATAGTCGGTCTTAATCGACTATAGCACTTTCTTACTTGTTTTTGTTTAAGTCCCGTTTCACACGAATCAGGTTTACTTGATCAGTTTTTCTTTAAATTTCTTTTGAACCTGCATTCACGTTTACACACAAACATTTTCTTTATCAGTTTTCATTTAATTTTCCTTAAATTTCATACAAAATTTTAAAATTTTCGTAAACTTTCTGTCAGTTTTTTCTCATACAAATTCAAGACTTGATAAGCCAAACCTGACAAATGTAAGAGTGGACTAATGTTCTATATCTGTTTTGATTTCTGAAAAGTAATAAATAATCAGTTGTGAGGTGACAATTTGTGACTGTCAGTGTGTGTTTATAATATAAATTCCCTTTAAACTCCAATTACTTAAAAATTAAAGAGCTATAAGTATTGTTGGTCGACATTCGTATAAAATATTTTCTCCCACTAGTAATGTTGGAAGATTTATTTATTTATTGCTTTGGTTCCTTTTCAGAACCACATCTCAAACAGACAAACTATATACCACAGTATGTGACATGTTTTCCACCTATTTTTTTCTCTTTTTTCGAATTTTTTGCTGAATTTTCTTAATTAAAGTTCAGTTAACTTTTGCTCTTTTTTATTGCACAGCAGGATATAGTCACAAGTTCATACATACGAATAAGTACATAAATACATACCAGCATATATTTACAATGCATGTGAATGTATGTAAATATGTATGTGTGTCTGAACTCTCATTCATTCATTCATACGCACATGCATATTATTTACGAGCTTATGTATGTTTCCACTTGAATGGTATTGTATTTAAATCCTACAAAAACACTCGGTAGATAAATATGAGTGAATGTTTGCATGCAAGGATATACTTTATGTACGTACATACATATCTATATACACTTGTATGTATGTATTAGTGTATTTATGTGCTTTTTACAAAAACAGAGCTCTTTTAAAATAAATTTTCATTTGTGACTGATACTTAAACCCGAAATGTCTCTGACAGGAGGTACCCAGTTATTAAAAATCTTATTATTTTATAACGAGTTGTAATTACTCTCTTAATTAGCTTCAATTACATCAGGTGTATAATAATATAATGCCTATCCTCGATTAGAAATGAGTAACATTTGATTGGTATTAAATGTTGGTTTTTGTGTTTTACCTTTAAACTTTCCTCCTGCACCAATACTACTACATTCTTCCCAAGCTACTACAAATTAAAACAGCTGATGCAGAAAGTTTTTTATAAAGACATACGACAATAAGTACTATCTGCTTCTTTATTTTTTTATGTTTATTTATAATATACATTATATAGTAGTCCTGGCTATGAAACGACAAAAATATTGAAATAATTTTAGTGAATTAAATATTTACATTAGGGTGACAGTCATTTTTTTAATAATAAAAAGTGTTGGCCGAAATATTGTGAATGTAGGTCTAAAATTTTAACGAAATCAGACAAAGTTTAGAACCCATTTGTATGGAGAAAAATAGTTTCAGCGAAATTTGTAACCAATTACATATTTTTACAAATATAAAAAAATTGTTAATGTAAAACTTTTAAATTATCCGAAATGTTTAAGTGTCCGAATGGCTGGTGTGTTCGCTCTAGGGTGAAGTCTTCCTAAAAAAGTTTATTTTTAAAATACAGCCCTACTTGACTTCTATTCAGATCCCCTTCAAATCAGGTTATCTTGGGCTAAAACCATCTCTACATTCAGAATTTCATTAAAATCGATTAAACAGTTTTTCCGTGTTTGTCATAAACGTTGTATGACAAACATACATACAGTCACTCAAATTACTGTCCCAATGTTTTTAAGTTCTTTACGAATTTGAGTGTAACAACAAAGCTGTTGACTCGGTCTCACTGATATTTGGTATTATTGTATATTGAACTCGTGTTAACAACTTTAATTAAAAAACATCATTGTGATACTTACCGTTAAAAAAATAAATAAATAAAACAAAAGCAAATTTTTATTGGGACGGTTTTTTGACTTTAGATTTATTTAAATATTCTTAAAGGAAAAAGTAATTTTCCAACAGGACAATGACCTCCAAATCACCGCCAAACTAACACTAAAATGGCTCAATGACAACGGGTACAGTGTCCTTGACCGGCCGCCCCAGTCACCCTATCTTAAACCCATCGCGCATCTCTGTGACATTATTATGAGAGGTGTTGTCGGAATCTCTGATAATTTAGATGAAATGAGGGCAGATGTGGTGAAAGCTTTGAACAGCATTACTCCAAGTGATTGTAAACATTTACTAGAGAGTATACCGCGTCGTATAGAAGCCGTTATTACAACAAAACATTAAATTAAAAAAAACATGTAAATAAATCTAAAGTCAAAAAACTGTCCCAATAAAAATTTGTTTTTTTTTTTAATTTTTTATATTAATGGTAAGTATCACAATGATGTTTTTTAATTGTAGTTTTGAACACGAGTCTAATATACAATAATACCAAATAATAGAGAGATTGAGCCAACAGCTTTGTTGCTACACTTATATTCGTAAACACCTTAAAAACATTGGGATAGTATTTTGAGTGACTGTATATTTTATTTTGTTAACATTACATACGAAGATAGTTTGTATGATCTTAAGTATGTAATAAACTTATAAACTCTAATAAATACCTGTGAGATATTAAATCACTAATTACGAGTAGTTTAAAAATTAACATAATAATATAATAAGAGTTTTATAAAATAAACAATTCAAAATAAGGTTGTAAATTATAATGTTAAAATTAAAATTACCTTTTAAAAGATATTTTACTGAAACGGAAAAATAAATAAAAAAATATATTTTATTAAAAATTTAAACAAACAAAATATTAAAGTAACATAAAATAACAAAATAAAAAATAATATTAATAAATCATTAAAGTCAGGTCCAATAGTCAAGTAGTTAAAAAGTTTTAATGCTTTGAAACATGTTTATGCTAAATTTAGTCATCATTCAACTACTTTTAATAAGTTAAATTTCGACCCCCTTTAACTCAGAAACTTTTTGACCGATCTTGCTGAAAATTGATTTTTAAACTACTATCCAATAGGACTAACGTTGTTGTAAATTTCATCCAAATCGGAAGATATCGAATTAATACCGAATTAATGTACCTCCAGTGTTTCGTAATGAAATTTTTAATATTATCGTTGAAGTATAGAGTTTTAGTGAATGAATATAGAGTTTTGAAGTAAAATCTAAATAACTTTTGTGATTTGTTGTAAAGAATTAATTAAACTATATTTTAATTATTATTATAAATAAATAGTATGAAATGGTTCAAATTTAACTTTTGCTTCCCAGAAGTAAGAACGTTCTTAAACAAAAAAACAAATTTTAAACAATTTTACCCTAGAATCACGTTGCGAAAATCCATTCCATAGAACACTTGACCTTTTAATTGTTGTTATATTATTTCCTATTTAATGGAAAAAGTTTTTGACTGTACAAAAATCTGTTTAACAATATAAATAAAATAAAAAGTTTTCCTAATAAAGTCGGTTTTAATAAACTTCTTGTTATTTTCATTTAAGACAGAAAACAACAACAATAACAAAAACAACAACCATTTACATTAATAATTCATAAATCCCAAAGAAAATTCTTTGTTTATTTTATTTTTCCCAACTCATTTCGGTTATTCCGCATGAAGAATAAATTATTTACGAAATAAACACTTTGACGATAAATGAGCCCAGAAATGAACAAATATCTTAAGAAATTTACCTGCTTGTAGAGGAATGTAATTAACAATAGAAAAATATAAATTACATATTATTATATTGTAAAAACATATGTATATGTACATTCTTCAAGAAAGTTATTTTTTATTAAAAGAAACATAATTTTGAAAAGCAATAAAATAAAACAGCAATAACAAACATTAAAAAGGGACATTTTAATGTTATTTGTCATATAAAGTTATGTTTCATAATTTTATAGTAGTTTTTGTTTTTTTTTTCTAATAGAAACTTTTTATATCTTTTATCATTTCATCTCAATATGAATGTGTATTTTTTGTCCCACGCTCTTTTTGGCTTAACAAATTTCATTGACTTTGCAATTTTTTCTAAAAATTTCCTTAAACTTCATTTCTTAACTCATAAAATACATTTGTTGCCATTCTAGTATATGTTTTTTTTTTTGTTCTGGTTCCATTTTTTTATAAAAAGTTAAACCAAAAACTTTTGTAATAAAGATTCTTTTTCTTTGTCGTATCACACACACATTTATTTTAAAGGAAGAGTTTTTGCTCCTTTTCTAAACTTAAATACAATTTGTTACTTCTGACCTTGATTAAAAGCGTGACAAAAAAAGTCCTTTAATAAAATATGAATAATAAATCTGGAGACTGGGAACTACAAACATTATATACATACCTTCAGATACATACGTATGTATGTGTGTATGTTATATTTATATTAGGGCGGATGGAGGGTTTAACAAAAATTCTAAGAAAAGAATTTTAAACAAATTTACCCAGTAAATTATAGGTTTAAAATGGATATCAAGTTTTCGGTAACTTAATGACGTAAATTTATATCAATATTTTAGTAGCACATTTTTTTTTTCATTCCTCAAATATATTGTAGTTATCGAGTACAAACCAATGATTTTTTTTGGCAAAGTTTAATTCTTGATTTTAGGCATGTTAAATTTACTGTTTTTTTTACAAAGAAATTTGAAAATAAATTATTATGCTAAATTATAATTTAGCATAAATTAAAAAAAAAATAAAAAATTTTTAAGTTTTATTTCAAAATGTTCTTTTACTAAATTGATTTATTAACCCTAGAATAATAAGCTAAGCCTATCAGACGTATGACTTTTTAAATTTCTTCTCTGTCTCTGTTGTTTGTTATGAGAGAATTTTTTTTGCTCAGTATCAGGGATGGCGAACATGGTACAATTATACTTTTTTTGATACAGTTTTAACCTTGGTACCGTGGTACTACTGCGTCCTATTTGATACAATTTTCAATTCTTAAGTTTTTACTGTTTAATTATAAAGTTTTTGGAAAACTGAAAATGTAAACTGATTTTCATAAGTAGCTACAAAACACAGTTTTCTATCCTATTGGCCTGATGTTTGTAACATATAGAAATGGGTGTGAGATTAACTTATAGTATTCCGATTGACTCTAACTTGATTTTAAGTTCAAGTGCAATTTTTAAGACATTTCTATTGAAACTGAGTTAAATAAGTTTATTAATTTAGGTACATACTACAGGACAGGAACCCTGTAATTAAGATGTGGGCTCATGACCGCCACAATTTTTTGAAATTTCACAAAATTTAAACAATAATATACAAAGGATCACTGTAAGTAACTTTATCATATATTGTTTGGAATGCTTCGCATTTAACCATACCTCCGAATAAAGATCTTCATTTAAAAATCTCTTAAATATCCCGTGACATGGTCCATACTTGACCCTAGCTATCATACTGGAAGATATTTTTCTAATAGGGAATTTACCTAAAATCTAGTAGATTTGATTTCAAATCTCAATCAAAATCTAGATCGCTAAGACTACACTTTGTGATGTTAGCTAGATTCTATTTTTACAGAGAAATAGTTGACTGATATGAAATGAAAAAATATATTTTCAAATTGTTTTTGATGTTTAATTTATTTTTTTCCATTTTTTATTCAAATTTAGTTTAATTAATATATTTAATTATTTTTTCGGCACTTTTTTCTTTTGTTTTGATTTATTTTCAATTGATATGTCATTTTGATTTACACAGCGTGGTATTTTTTAGTACTTTTTGGAAGAAAAACATGGTTGCATCATTAAGTACTACTAGATTTTAAGTAGATTTTTGCCAAAATCTACTTAATAACTAGATTTATTTTTGTATGGGAAATCTAGTCGAAATCAAGTAGATTTTGGACAAAATCTCGTAAATACTAGATTTCGAGGTAATGTAAATGCCTTATAAGCAATACAAAATCTTCAAATATGTTGACAATCGCTCATTGGATCATAGCAGTTTAGGCTACCATAGAATCGGTCGAGACAGATAAAAATATATGATTGTAATAAATTGGGATCTTAGTGCAATACACTACAGTAAATATTTTTGATTTAATGTTTGATATCCCTTAATTTTTGAAAAATCAATTGTAAAATTTTAATAGATTTTCGAATCAAAAGTGATCAAATAAGATCTATTCTATAGTTTAGAATTTGATACCCTTCAAATGAGTCATTTTTTGAAGTCGACATGTACAATTTATAATAAAATATATTCTGTGTAAAAAATGTTATCATCATCATCTAAAAAGTACAATTTGTTTTTATATTTGGTACAAAATAAAAATACTATTTTCCATCCCTGCTCATTATTATTTTATATTTGTTTATACAATTTGTATGTTATTAAAGAGAAAACATAATAAATGAAACAATAGAATAAGAGAAATATAAATTTTTTTCTATAAAGTCTTTAAAAGTATGTGAAAAGCCTAACGTGTCTCATTACCCTTAAAGTATTTTCAGTAATAACTAGGTTGGTTGTTTGTGTAATTAAACAAAACTACATATTTATTTATTTTTCAAAAATATTATTTTTGATCAAAAACCGATTTAAAGAAACATTTCGCTTTCCTTTTTGAAAAAAGTAAACAAAGTAAAAAAACTTTCAGGAATTTGTTGACAGTTTTTGTGATTTTTACATCTGAAGTAACTAGGGAAGAATTTCATGGTCAATATATTTTTTGCTTGTGTGAAATATAACAAAGTTTTTTTGAGTAAGAGAAAATGGTTTTGGACTTTTAAATTCCATAATTTTTAAAATTTTTATTTATACCTACATATGTACTATTTTTCATATTCTGTGTTTTTTTCGTGTGCTTTTTGATTGAGCTTTAAAACTTACCATTTTCCTCCTCGATATTACGTGTCATGGCTGTGGGTGTTATGCGAGCACGTGTCGATGTTGCATGTGTTGCACAGCATACAAAGAGTATAAAAATCCAGCATAATAAAGTTGAGTAGAACAGTTGCAAGTATGATGACAGATCCATAGTTTAGACAGTGTGTAGTGCCAATATACTATCCGATGGTAAAGAAATCGAATCAAATCGAGTCGAATGTAATTTTTACTTGAGATGTATTGTTAATTAATTTTGTTGCTGCAAAATGGTTAAGTTCGTATTTCTTTAGTTAGACAGTTTTGTTTTATTCAAGTGACAGTGTGAGAGGGAAATGAATTAACAAATAAAAGGAAGTAAAAATACATGTTATGTATGGGATTAGTAGAAGGATTGGTTAAAGTTGATGTTGACAGAAGCAGAGGCAGGAGCAGGAGCAATTGTGTGCACAACTGCTGGTTGTGTTGCAATGAATATGCAAAGCATGTAGTCTCTGTGTTAATTATATTTATTATGTAATTTTATTTTTTATTATTGTTGTTAATGATGATATTTTCTTGTTTCAGCTTGTAGTTTCTTTTTTTTTTTAATATTTTATACTGAAGTGTTACGAGTACACACGTCGTTATAGTTTCTGTTGTTTTTCATTTTTTAGTAATATTATTTTTTTCTTTCTTTTATTGTTTATTAAGTTAACTTGATTTGAACTCAGTATAAATTTACATGGCCATGGGCTCTTGATTATTGTTTTTTTATTTTATTAATTTTTTGTACCAGCAAACAGCATTACCAAAATGGAAGCACGGTATCTACAACCACCTGTATTTGCTTTGGACCACAAATGGTTAAACACTTTATATTCAAGGAAATGGTTTGTCGGCAAAACAAGCCAACAAACAATAGAACGGAAAACAATAGAAAATACAATAAAATTCTGCAATCTCGCGTTATTGTAAAAATTTAAATTTTGGCAATTAAAATTCCTTCTATTGTTTCTTTAAATAACATTGTATTAATTTCCATTGGAGCGACTTAAAGGCAATCTCTTTTTAAGTTAAGTTAACTAAAGTTTTCTATTTGTTTTCTTTATTTATTTGCAAAGAACAAATTTAAAATTGATTTTTACAACATTTCTCGGCATCAAATTTCACATTTCGTAGCACTTTCTTTGTCAAGTATTGCCACTTGAAATAAAATATACTCATACATTTTTTACATTCTTGAAATGTCAAATTCTCAGACTATTTTCTAAATTAATAAAAAAGAAAACTTCAAAAACGGAGAAAAAGCTGTAGTTATTGAGGAAAATATTGTTGGGAAATAGAAATCCAATATATCATATAACAAACAAGATACAATGAAAAAAGGAAAAAATTGTTTATATATGAGTTTAGACAAACACACACAATCTAAAACTTATAAACCCAGTAGTTTTAAAATGCCAAGTGTCAATTTTACTACTGATATATTAATATGGATGAAATATTTTAGTTTCTGAGATTTAAGGAATATTTTTCGTTATATAAAATTACATTAAATTGCAGAAAATTCTATAAAATATGCATATGTCATTGAATTCTAACTCATATTTATGTAATAAAGAAAATCAAATACAATCGAATTCATAAATTTAGAAATAATGATAAAGATATCCCACTGTGTTGTATCGTTTTGCTTCTGGTGTTATCACATCTGAAAGAATGCTCAGACGAATATAATACATTAGGGCATTTCAATTTTACCAAAGGAGTGATTTTCATTTGACTTCGCCCCAAGTCTCTGCAATATAAAAGTTAAATACATAATTTTAGGAAGATTGGATGACGTTTAGAGGTTGAACATTTTGACGACTTACGATTTTGGGGCCGGAAAATATGATAAAGGATAAGCTACAAAATAATTTACTTTAAAAGAAATTACATTATATTTTTGTTGCAAATTTTTATCTTTTCCATATATTCCATCCTCCAAATCGTAAGTCGTCAAAATGTCCAACCTCTAAATGTCAACCAATCTTCGTAAAATTAAGTATATACAACTTTTGTATTACCAAGAATCGGAGCGAAGATGAAGTTATATGAAAACAAACCTTTTATAAAATTTAAACACCCTAATGTAAGTACATGTACATCAATATATTTTTTGTTTGCGTTATCGTAAAGAACAGGAATAAATTCACTTGAATGTACAGAATAAAAAGTATGATTTTGGTACATTATGCAAACAAACTTAATACCCACCAGTTCAATAAAAAAGATTAACTTATCTTCTTATCTAAATTTACTTAAATTTATATTAGTTTTAACAGATTCATGCCATTGACTTTAAACTAACTAAAATAGTTTTTCTATTAATAAATTAGTAAGGTTATTTTATAATGACTAGCTTACATAGTTTTTAAGGCTATCTTTCTATTTGGAACTGCCAGATACCAAAAAATGGCAAACAAATAAAAAAGAAGGAGTATAATCTCGCTTTAACATAAATCTAAAGAATAAGGAAAAACGATGATATAGTTTTACAAAAAAAAGATAATAGAATCTAAAACAAAACTGAAACCGCTTTCATTGAAGTCATAAAAATAAAATATCCAATGTGTTGTTTTAGAGTTCTTGCTATTTTTTCCCGAAAATTCGTGTCCAAGACGACATGCCTAAGGATATGCAGCCCAAAGAAAATATTTAGAAAAAATGTAAATAAGGATATGACTTACCATTTCAACACTTGGAAGTACTAAATAATTTAATTATATTCAAATATATATTTTCTGGTTATAATTTGAGAAGATATATTTAAAACTTTGGCGGCAAGGGTAAACGTTATCAAATCGCAGAAATATATCACATTTCGAATATTGCGTTTAAAAGGAAAAAACTAGAGGGTTTGCACGCCTTATTTCGAAAAAATGTCACCATACAAGAGTTGGATAGTCTAATGTTAGCATTTCACATATTAAAAACTATTTAAATATGCATGTAAATACTTATGATACTTTTAGTTTCGAAATCACATTTCCAACCAAATTTGTTAGTTGGTTTTAATGGTTTTTATAATCGAAAATTATTTTCATCTAGTAAATTTAGCCAAAACTAAATTTAAATTATTTTTTCATATTTCGCAGAGTTTTTCAAAAGTTAATTACATGCACAAAGTTCTACCTAGTTTTTAGTTTATTTTGATATTAGTATGTATATTAATTTAACCCTATACTTTTTTCATTATTCACAAAATTGGTAAAGAGTTTTGTTTTGTAATTGTAAAATGAAAATCAAAACTTTACCGACTATACCTGTACCAATATCTCGCATATGTTCCCGTATCTCCCCTGACACGGGAACATAAATGAGAGCGATCATTGCAAAAAGAGTACAATTTTTGTTACTTATACTAAAAATGTGTAATAATTGTACGTAAGACTAAAAAAATATTTGTCATAAAATCTTTTTATCTACATATGATATTTCGGTCCTGTTGTGTATTAGTTTTTCGAGTAAAGCAACTGCTAGGCTTAGAAAAAAGATTATCTTACTAGTCGAAAGTAAATAAGTAGAAAATATTTATGCGTACATAAATACTTATGTTTGCGAATAGCTTGAAACCACCAAATCATTTTTTTTTCAATTCCATTGAGTTTTAAAATGAAGTAACCATTTATTTTACTTGTAAACTTCGAAACCCTTTTAAGAGGCTACATAATGCAATAAATATGTGTGTATATAAAATGTATTTATGTATGTATTTATGTATGTATATATGTATGTATATGGTAGCATGAGATAAAGTATTTATGTTAGTAGAAAAGTATTACAAAATTATTGTTTAAAATCAATGTTACTTAACTTTACTATCACAAAATATTTTCATACATAAGTAAAAATGTTCACATGAATGTAAGTAATGAAACTTTCTTGTTCTTTATGTTGTCAGCATTTTGTGTGTGTCTTTAATGATGTAATTAAATGCTGTTAAGGGCTAAATTTACGATCTACTACAAAAGAACAATCTACAAATTTTCTAAAAATTTTAAAGATTTTGGTGATGTGCGAAAGCCGGTAATACTTATAATCTTTAAAATGTTTGATTTTAGTTCAGTATCAGAAGCAACATTCGGAATAATAGTGCTTTATTTCAACTCAATATAAATTAGTTTAGAAGAACAATGGAATCATCAAACTCAAATCTGGTGGTAAAATTTAAATTAAAATCATTTTTGCTATTCTTCCCATGCCCCATCTCCAAAACTAAAAATCTATTGTGATTTTTATTTGTACGAACATTCATTATTTTTTCTTTTTATTACAGATTTTGCATCAAGCAATTTATTTTGTAGACAAGCGGGTTCGAATAAGCAAATGGGTGAGTCAAATACAAAGAAATTCTTACGTATGTAAGTATGTACATTGTACATACATACATATAAAAAACATTTAAGCGCTTCTAGGGCAAACTAAAAAATGGCTAAAGTTTTACGCGAAATACTTTTCAAATTCATCATAATTTACAATCCAAAAAGCAAAAAATTGTACAACAGAAGCAAATTTCGCTCGTTTGTAGTTTTTATGTACAAATGTAAGTAATTGTGTATGAGAGTGTGTGTGTGTGTGTGTGTGTATGAGAATAAGTGTGAATCTGCATCTAGTTCAAATCATGGATCAACGTACAATTTAATCATCGTAATCATTGCGTGACAGTGATTTGTTTTTTAGCTTTTCATGGTGCTGATGATACTTTTCACGATATCCATACATACATACATACATACTTTCATACATAGTTTCTGTATGAAATAACTAAAAGTGCAGAGTTAAGAGGTTTCGTTTTTGTTTTATTTTTGTCTGGCCAGTTAACGTATGTAGATTCATGCATATGTATATATGTATGTACCTATGAATATGTATAGATATCACTATCCTCGAGTGCCAATGTCCTGTATGAAATTTAAGAAACTCTACCATTGTATGTACAATTTTTAATGCAGAGCTATATGATAGGGGAAGGTTGATAATAATTTGGCAAAACAATTAAAAAACTCGACCTACCCTAATGTATATATACGAAGACTTTTCACTTCTCGAAATATATGAACGAATATATATATACATACATATGTAGAAAAATGAAAGCATAAAAAGTAATAATAAATGTGTAAATTTGTATTCATAAATTTTCATTCATTGTAATCATTCTGACTTTGCTGTGATACTTTATTGTGGTATAAATAGCTATAAGCAAATAAGTTCATATACGAGGTATCACAGAACAAAATTTACTTTTTTGAATTTTATATGGTATTGAAATTGTATTTAAATCTATTTGAATTTATATTTTTTTTAAGAAAATAGAGTAAGTGGTGGAAATGTGGTATAGGTTGAAAATGTGGTGCAGTAACTTTTTCTTAAGCTCACAATATAATAATATCGGATATCATGCGGAAACATAATTTTGGTGTACTCTAGAGAATTAGGAGACTCATTCTGGGAATCTGTCGAAAAAATTTAATTTGGCTTCTGATCGATTTTTTGTAATTAGTGTAAACACACAAATTTTTATTTAAAAGATTTTGCACTGAAAGGTTCAATAATTTTTAAGTACTAAATAAGAGAACGATAAAAGCAATTAATCCGTATTTGCAGCAAGTTTTTTTTTTGAAATATGTAAATATCTACAGTAAATACAGTTAAACAGAGGCTTATATTTGTAGGAAGCAGATTCCGCTTCAGGACATCCAACAGTGTAAGCCAAATGATGATGTAGATTTTTAAGTTGGACTCAATGGCTTAGATTGGTATCTTGCTTGTTACCCTTATAACTACTACTTCTATTTCATTTCCTCACTTCTCTACTCTCTTTTTTTACAAAGATCACAATAGACTCATAAGGGTCTCCGAGTGAAGGTGTCATTCATTTTGACATCGTCAAAATAACAACAAGATATTATTAGCTGGTAATGAGATTTAAGCTGGGCATGTAGTGTACCACATTTAAAAGTCTTTACCAGGATTTAAAATATTATCTTATATATTTCCAAAAATGTTGGCTTAGCCTGTTTTTCTGACAGTAAAAACAAAACATTACCCGTATTTTCTCTGTATGAGATATACAAAGAAATAAACTTTTAAGTATTAAATGTTCGTTATCTGGGAAAAATATGTTTAAATTGTAGCAAAATACATTTTGTTCTGCTAAATCTCTTATTCAAATTTAATTCAAATATTTAAACTAAATAAACTCTAATGTTTGTGTATGTTTACGAAAAAGCAGTCAGGTAATGTAGGCATTTATAAGTGACTTTATCATCAGTCATCATAAATTTAAATATTAAATATGCATTTTCCCCCTTTTTTGTTGAAAGCGTAAAAAATATATACATATCATTTTTTGCAACATTTTTCAAACATTTAATAAAATAAATCGTTTTAAATGTGAACACATACACAAGGTACATTATACAATAATATTTTTATTAAAAACATTTACAAAATAATAGTCAACGAAAGCCAGGCCTTTGATTTTTTGTGAATTATATAAAACAATAGAATGGATCAAGGATATGTATTTAATATGTTGCGCAAATTTTGGTTGGTTAAGTAACTTGCATCCAGAAATCGTGAATGAGCGCTTTTAAACACAGTTCACTCATTGCAATTTAATTGGCTGTTTATATAACACCAGCAGCTGACAATTGGGTGAATTTTCATGTGTTTTGTTATTGTAACAAAAACAAAATGCATTAAATTTTACTCAATCGTTAGCCGCTTGTTTTGCATAAACAGCACGTAAGTCTTTAAAATTATCTTTAAACATTTTGTTTACAGACAGTTTTCACGTATTGTTCGCATTTAAGTTTTTTTTTTGATTTTTTATATAAAGTAATTGTATACGATAGCTACTTTAATTCAAAAATAAAGACAAGGAAATAAACATATGTTCTTCAGAATAAAATGTTGATCCCAAATTGTAGTATTAAACATAATTTTCATTTGCCTTATTTTATTGGCCGATATTTATTTTACATGTGCAATTGATAATTACTTTGGTTTAAATGCCATAAAACATTGAATACTGCGATTTAATGTTTATTTAATATTCGTTATTTTTATAAATTTTTAAAAAGTTTTTTTTCTATGAATTTAAACTATTGAAAAAAGGCAAGAAAAAAGTAGTAGCAATGTACACAATATATGAACCTAAATTATATATGATTATTAAGGCGGGTCAATATATGAAAATGATTTTAGAAAGAACTTTAAGTAAACAGAATGTAATCTTGTGAAAATTAAAATTATGTTTTCAAAAACCTTAAGTTTATACAATTATTTTACATGATAATTTTGACATAGATTATTTTAAGTAACTTGCTTCCAGAAAACGTGCTTTTTTCACAATGAACAAATTGCAATTTAAGTATTCAAAATTATTTTTAAACAGTTTGTCTGGACCTATTTTTGAGAAGATTTCTTTTTCTAATGATTTTTTAATTTTCACTTAGTAATTCATCAGCCCTAATAAATATAATATTGAATTCAAAATTTTCTGTAGCTAAAACGAAAAAGTCTCATTTATTATATTAACTTCAAATATCAACTAATTAATTATGTATCCAATTATAAATATTTATCATGAACAAAAATAAAACATATTTTAACTAATTAATATAAGCATTTCAACTAAAATATATATTAAAAGATTTAAGTTTTTTATCATCTTTTAAATCAATCATTTATATAATACAATAGATTACAATTTGCTAAATGCATTACAATTTCCACTTTCATGGACGATTAGTTAGTTATCCAATTTAATAGCTAAGAACGAATACAGTTTGGGAAATATTCTATTTTTTATAGATTTTTATAGAACTTTTATAGTTCTACTTTTATGTAAGAAATATTGGAAAATAATGTTAAAAGTCAATTGAAAAAATTTTAAAAAATTATTTTTTTTTACTAATTCAATAAGACTAAAATCAAATGAAGCGATTTTGGTAATGAAATTTAATAAAAAATTGACGACATATTTTAACTTTTTAGTTGACGATATATAAAATTGCATTTTGAGATTTACATTCATATTTGCATATGCACATAATTGTGAGTTTGTGAGTGAACCTATGGAGATATATGTATATATGTATATGTACATACATACATACATATATAAATACAGATACAATACATGCATTTATGTATGTGTGTATTTAAAAATGCATAAGGATTTCATGTTTGTTTGTTTATAATAAATATAAAAAATATTGATTTTACTTCCATTCCTATGAATGAATGAGTGAATGAATGAATGAATATTTGTTTGCTCCTTTCTCTACATCGAAGTATATTGAATATTTTAAACTAGATTTATTGTTTTAAAGTGATAAATTGTTGTTGACGATAAAAAAAAGAATAAATATAACATGTAAATAAATAAATGAATAAATAAATAAATAAAAAATACTGAACATGACGTTCTTCAAACGATAAATATTTGTTGATTTTTATAATGAGGTTAATTTAAATGGAAAGAAATTGTTGGTGGTTTGTTTGCTTATTTTTTTAAGATTAATATTGAATCTACTTGTACTGTTTTCGATTTAAATGATTTTGCCAGACCTTTTATATTTTTATGCAAATATTTGTCTTTACTGAATCTATCGAAGTCTTATAATAACTATAAAATTATATTTACAAATGAATCATTTTCAAACCAAATTATTTTTGAACAAAATTAAATTATGTAACTCAAAGATTAATTTGTATTTTCATAACAAATTTAAATAAAATTAAAATACTTATATCTTTTTCATAACTAAATAGTTTAAAAGCTTCCTGCTGCATCTATGGACTAAATAAATATAATTTCCCCAAATAGAAAATAACTACCTACTAAGAAAAACGATCGATCGCACCAAAACGTAACAATTTAAAAAACAAAATCAGATTTTTATTAGAAATGCTCAATACTGCCATAAACAGAACCTGGCTATAATTAACAATTTATAGTGGAAAAAATGTATCCTCAATTTACTCTAAATGATTTATGTTGAAATTGTTACATTTTGATGTGAACGTCTACAAATAAAAGTAGTATTTTAAATTTCCTTAAAACATACACTGCCTTTCATATGAATAGTTGCAGAGTTTTATCTATCAATTTAAGCTTGATGCTCTTAAGATAATTAATAGAGAGTATTATCTTGTTTCTGATATTAAAAGTTCAAAAGAAAAGTTAATAAAGTTAAAATTACCTGAAGTTAAGTAAAGTGAAAAAACTATAAGCAAAAGCAAATAATGACCTCATCAGCCTACGAAAGGCAAACTAATGGTCAGTGGAGGATAGTAGTTTTCTAATCAAACTCTAACCTTTTTGATAACTCTCGATTAAGCTCTTTTAAGTTAAATGTTTCTTGCAAAAATTCAACCGTAAATCCATATTTGTTTTTTTATCTTTAAAAGTAATTATGAAGCCTTTTAGCTTTTTTATAAAAACTTTACTTTAATACCGACATAAGGAAATTGTTTAACGATTTTGCAGAAAATAAACGATTGGTATTCTAATAAAGAAAAATCTGTATTTTGTCAACCCTTGCTTTGAGCAACGCTTCCAGTCGGCTTATAAATATTTATGTATTTATACATATCGTTACTTTAATATAGAAAAGTCCTAACTAATTTTTTTCTTACATTACAGGAAAGGGAAACAAAACCTAAATAAAATCTTAAATTTTGAAGATACAGAAATTTTTCAAATGCAGTTTTTTACAAAATTCGCTAAAGAATTTAATGCTATAATTATGTTTTTTAAAATAAAAGATTTTCATAAAATTATATCAGATAAAGCTTTAAAAAGCTGTTTGAATAAAAAACGACTTAGGGCCTTTCTATATTAAAGTAACGATATATACACTACTTTTATACTTGAAAAGGTATAACTATGTTCCAACTTTTGGCAAGAAAAAACTTAATTATAAATATCATAAAAATTAATAATATTTTTTCAATGTTTAAACAAATAAAAATTTAGTTCTTGGTTTTGAAATGTTTTTGTCCAATATAACTTGTGAAAAATGCAATATTAATTGCTAATTTTTAATCTAATTTTTTTTTCTACGTAGTAAAATAACCTATTTTGTTATATCTCTAATGAAAAATTTCAATCGGAGTGATAGATATTGAAATGCGTATTTGCATATTTACATGATATTGTTCTGGAAATTCTGAATAAACTACTTTATCAAATTATTAACTGCATTAGTATAATGTTAAGGAAATTTGTACAACCAAACATTTCACATAAAAGGAAAGTCATAAATTACACAAATCTCAATCTAATCATTTCAAGTATTGGAGAATTAATGTTTGAATTTTACATGAAATATTAAATTTTGTGTACAAACGATTTGAAACGATCTAAATGAATGAATGAAAAATATTTTATTTTTTAGAGCAAAAACCTGATAAGAAATATTTTTTGGTATATGAAAAAAAAAATTCAAAAAATTCGCAAAATAACCGACAAAAATCAATACTACCAATTAGGAGTGTTATATTCGGCTGTGCCGAATCTTATATACCCATCATCAAATTGTATTAAATTAAGAAACATATCTCATATATCTACGAGGGTGCAGCTAATTCAAAATGTGGACCAAATTCGAAAAAAATACTATGATAATTGGTATTGTTGGTGAAATCTTTGGACGAAATTCGGTGGCAACATATACATAGTTCAACATTTAAAAGTGGTTTCTCTGGTATTTACTTTGAACAAAATTTTGTCTCATAACCGGGTATAGTTTTTTTTTTAATACTTTTCGTTGTGCTTAATGTGTAGTTAGGCCAAACATGTTGAAAGTCCATATATTTTGTTAGGAGTTCCTAATGCATCCACTGTAAATAAATTTTGGACCTAAAACTGAATGATAGCTATCAAATTTTGTAGGTACAATCTTAATATACTAAATGTACCTTTAAATCTTTTTGATTTTAGATATAAAAAGGGTATGTTATATACATATGTAAAACTATAGTTAAATGTCGACCGATTGTTATAAAATACACTAACTGGTATATATATAAAGCTTATTTATGCAAAATTTAGTGGCAATACCTGTCATAGTTTATAATTTAATAGCTTTTAACTGGCCCTTGTGGCATTTTAGTGGTTTTCAAGACTGGTTATCATAGTATGGTTATAGTCAAACATGGACCGATTCATATAAAATTTGATATAATGACCAATAGTTACATAAAACTTCTCTAGTCTGAATTAAGCTGTCATATCTATTACAATTGGATTATTTATCAGCATAAATGTGTTTTCCGGGGCGGGGTTATATGGGAGCTCTAACTAAATATGAACAGATTTCACCCATTTTA
The DNA here is from genome assembly GCA_933228675.1 of Stomorhina lunata. Lineage (NCBI taxonomy): Eukaryota > Metazoa > Arthropoda > Insecta > Diptera > Rhiniidae > Stomorhina > Stomorhina lunata. Next base: position 118,991,983 of record OW121744.1, read on the forward strand.
CAGACGGACAGAAACGCCCTTTTTTGAGAATTTTTGCTATGATTAAATGGTGACCGATTGTGACATTTTGCACACTGGCTGATATTGAAATAAAACTTCTTTGTTCTAAATTTAGTGGCTATAGCTGTTAAAGTTTGTCATTTGAGTGTATTTTAGATGGAATTTTGGCTGTTTCCATTAGTATTTTGTATGGGAGCTATGACTGAATGGGAACCGATTTCGATGAGATTATATGCTAGGTAGTGCTTATATAAAACTTCTATATACCAAATTTTATCATCATAGCTATTATAATTTGACATTTATTAACAAAAAAGCTATTAGCCTAGGTGAGGTTATACGGAAGCTATGGTCAAATGTTAACCAATTTTGCTCAATTTCAAAAAAATTCAAAATTGTCTCAGAAATGAAGAATATCTTTGCTAAATTTCAGTGATCTAGCTCCATTTGTTTAGGCGTTATCTCGCTTTCAACAGACAGACGGACATCACTCAATCGTCTAAGAATTTCATAAGAATTCAGAATAAATAATCCTTTTGGTTTTTGAGCTTATATGAAGGAAATTACAAACGGAATGACAATCCCAATCTCCCCATTCTTTTAAAAGGTGGATATAAAAATATATCGTCAACTAAACAAATACAATTTTTTGATAAAAATTCAACTTTATAAAAATTGTTACCTTTTTGTAAAGAATTGAATAGCGTTTTTAGAAATATTAGTTAATGTAACTAAAGATACCAGTATTTAAAGTGAAACTGCATAATTAACTCAATTTTTTTTTTTAAATTGAATTACTACGTTTTGGTGCGAATGTCTACATATAACCTCGAAGACTTCCACAAAATTTTTTAAACTTTCAAATTTAATTTAATAGGAAATTATTATTAATAGTTTTATGAAAGAGTTAAAATTTTGTAAAAAAAATATTCCGCACAAAATCTTTAAAAAATGAAAATATCTCTAAGATATGGTTAAAATATTATGCAATTTGAAAGTTATTAGCAATTGAAAATAGATTTTAAACTGAAAAATCGTATATAATAATATTTTACTTTTTAAGCCAAAAATATTTTGTGAAACAATAATTGGGATTTTAATATTTCCTTATAACGTTTCAAATTATTCTCTTTGTTTTCTTGTAGATTTAGTTTTACTAAATTACGGAAATTGTAGATCAGTTTTTCATTTTATTGATTTGCAATTTTTTTTTTAAGATTTTTTAATATGTAAATGACTCTCGTTATTTAAAGTTTTGCTTTGAAATGTCGAATCAAAAATGTTTTATACAAATATTAAAATTTTTTAACTGAGGCACAAAAATATTTTTTTTCCGAGCAATATAATTAAAAATTTTGTAATCCATTGAAGTTTTTATAAAAAATTTTATTTTATCTTATTAATATGATTAATTATTTAGCTTCGTTCTTAGTATATATTTTTTTAAATAAGGATTTCATATATAATTGATTATTAATTAATTTTTGTTTAAAAATAATTAGAACACTTTTTTTGAAAAATAAATTGTTTTTATTACAATTTAAAATGTAAAACCGACGAACGTTTTTAATAACAAAATTTACTCAATAAAACATTTTATTTAATTTATACTTTTTTTATTTTTTTTTTATTATATTTATATATTTATTTTTTTTCTCAATTTTTTTTTTTATTTTTTATTTTTTAATAATCTTTGTTTAAATATTACATTATCTGTTATCCTTTTACAAAATAAAATTTAAATATTCACAAGCGAACACTTACTTCACCGGTTCGAAATCAAAATTTATAAACAAATTATTTTTAATTGTTTTAACGAATTATTTACTTTTCAATCTTTTTTTTTAATTAAAATCATAATATTTTAAATACCATTTTGTGTGAATACTTCAAAAGATTTATTTTTTCTTATTAAATTACACAAACGGATACATATATATACGTGTTTATATACATATGTACATATATATTATTATTGCAAGTTTTAATAGCAGAATAGTAGTTGTAGTATTTAGGGAAACAACAATAAGCCAAAGTAAACCGTATCCAAAAAGTATCCGTAAATGTCGACCGTACCCGCGGGATCGCAAACTCTCACTGAACAATTTTTGTGATGCTGACAGAAATGAATGCTATTCGTTATTCGCAAAATACATCACAGAGTATTATGAAACGACTTCTGCTAGTAAACAAAAGCATCATCATCATCATCACCAACATCAACATCCTCACAGCATCCACACAGCTCCAATTTTATAGTCAGATGGCACAAGAACTGAAAATGTGTTGTAAAAAGCTATACCCAAATGCTCAAAGTACAACATTCGTGCGTTTGTGTGATTCCAAGTTTTATTTTGAAATTTGAAATTCGCAAAAAGACCTACCACCACCCCCTCGTAAAAAAGAGCATAGCATGGACTATGTCAGCTTCATGTAACGTAATAATATTTAGTCGTAAGGAGATGCTAAAATTAAGTAACGAATATAAACGAGGTTACAAAAGAGATGCTGGTGTATAATGATTTCAGACAAGTAAAGAGAACAACTAGAAAAAGCTTTTTCGGAAAGAGTTTTTTATTTTATGCGCATTTTATTACTGTGAGCACATGAAACTTAAAACGTGAGAGAAGATACATTTTTAATCAAATTATTTATTTACATAAAAATAATATTGTAATGATTATAAATGCATATGTTTATATGTAAATATTTATACTATTATAATTTGAATGGTTTCATTAGTTCGTTTGTTTCTATTAAGAATTTTAAAATTTGTTTGTTTACTTCGCCACTTGCTCTCTATTTGTTTGAGAGGACTTTTCTTTACTCTTCTGTTTTGTTATTCAGCTGCTGGATGAGAAAAGCTTAATTGTTTACATGGACCTACCTTAAGGATATGGGTACAATGTTTGTATCAATTGTTATAAATTAAACAAACAATTAACAAGAGATTTTACACATTAACCAAAGTTAATACTTGAGTTATAAAATATTTTTGGTTTATTTTCGATTTTTAAAAATCAATTATTCATAAATTTAAAAGGAAAAGTAAAGTAAGTGTATAGGTATGCATGTATGTATGTATGTATGCTGATCTATATTTTGTTATTTAGTAGGCTTAACATACTTTTAGGCATTGATTCATTTAATTATTGCAACATTTAAGATTTACTTGTATACTTGCATGTATATATGTATGTATTTTATATACGATGAGCAAACATGTGTACAGAAATCGTTAATCACTCATTTTCGCATCACAAGTCTCCCGAAAGCAAAGTCATTTCTCTTATTAACTTTTGTGACTTTTTTATCTGGGTGCTAAATATTTAGCAACAAACAAACACACTCCAGCTCTCGTCTATATATAAACACCAATACACACATACATATACATTCATATATATGTTTGTATATATTAAATAGAAACTATAACTAACGTTTATAGGAACGCTGTTTGATCTCTGTAAAGTTTTATAGCAGATAAATGTTTGTTGTTTTTATTTTAAACATTCGTATTATATCGGATTTTCAATATATTGTTTTAGTTTTCTTAAGACATTTAATATAAAGAAAACAAGGAAAAAAGTATTATGTTCTATCAAGCCCGAATATGTGATACCTTACGTACAAATCTATTTATACAAAGTCAAATAATTAGTAGTAGCTTTTTTGTGTTTAGCCATACCTATTCCAACCAAATTAGGTAAGTGATTTTTACTTTATATCCTATCCTACCCTACCAATAGTCATAGAGATAATGGTATAATGACATTTTAATAGACACAAACATTTTTTAACCATTAATTTTTTGTCTTTATTGTAAAGTTATAATTTCAATTTTTTATAATGGATTAAAAAAAATGTTGGTACTTTTTTATTCGGTACTTTTTTGAAATATGGCATAGAAACAAAATTTTTACCGTACTTTTTCGACTACTGGGGTAAAAACGGAAAAGAATTCAGGTGTATTTTATCTGCTTAACCTCCGTGGTGTAGCAGATTAGTCATACGCCTAGTATACCAGAGATCCCAAGTTCGATCCACGACCGGACCAACTTGAAAAAATAAATTTAAAAAAGCGGTTCACCTCACAACTCAGCTAGCCACTGGTTATTGAGTATTAGGCTATGTAAACCTTCTCTAACTAATGCATAGCCGTTCGGAGCCGGAGTTAAAACGTATGTCCCTTTCAATGAGTCTAAAAATGAAATCGGATGCAACTCATTGTCTGAGAGAAGTACCCTTTGTTCCAATTGGAATGTCGTGGGAATTATATTTAGAAATATATTTTAAACATTATTATCACCCGGGCAACGTTGGGTCCAAGTAGCAAGTATATATAAATATGTATATACTCGTACATAAATAAGAGTAATTATGCTAACAAAAATTATTTCATTTCATTCTTAATATTATAAAATATTGTATTTTATTCTGCCTTCATGAAACACGATTAAATGTTTAGCCTTAAGCTGTTTATTTTAAGATTTCATATTTTATAGTATACAAATTTAAAGCCATAATGAAAGCAATTAAAAGTTATATATGAGTGTAAAATCACTAAAATATTTGAGAATAGTTTGAATTGTATTTATCCCGTATATAAACATAAGTCTTCCATATATAAATTTACACATTCTAGCAATGGATATATTAAGGAACATTCTTTTGTTAGTGCACACAATTGACATTTTAAACAAAGATCTGAGATACTTATTTTATACCCAAAAACATTTTCAAACTTAACTACAGTTACTAACAAAACTTTAAGTTGTGAGTTTATATTAACATAGAGCAGACTCAGTTTTTGAGACAACGAATTAAAAATTGTTTTCCCTGCTAAACCTTGTCCATACTTATTTTAGAATGAAATGAAGAACTTCCGCAGTTCTGATCCAGCTTTTTCTAACCAAACTCTATAAGAATGAGGGTTTTATTATTGTAAAAATTCAATTATATGCTCCTATCCTGCTTATTTTTGACCAACCTTTTTTATTAACCGATCTTACAACATTTAGTTCAAACTACTACTATTGACTACAACGGTTGCCAGTGGTTTAAGAGATTTACATACCTTAATACCATGATAGGCAAGTTAGCCCTCAGGGGCCGAGCACCAATCGTCATTTTCACATACACAACACGAACCAGAAAGAATAAATAAACTAAAATACGAAAAATACTTATTTGTCGCTTTATTTTAGAATTTGCAACAACAAAACACATGCAAAAGAGCACAAGAAAATATTTATTTTTCTTAGTCTCTTAATTTGTAAAATCACCAATACATTGATATTTTCTATGTTCTCTTTGTGCCTACCATGGCCTTGATATAATGATACTCGAAAAAAAAAGTTTTATATTTGTATAGGTGGCGAAAAATATTTTTGTCTAAAGGCTGGCCATTGGCAAAACATTTACTTGTATTAGGTTTAAAGTTTCTAGCTTCTCTAGTTTATGATAAATATTGTTAAGACCCCTTTTCGGAGCAGGTTTTAAAATAGGACATGGAGTAGTTTCTATTTGATTCAGGAAAATATTTTTCTTAATTTTCTTTTATAACATAAGTGAAATAAAACAAGTAAGAAAAGCTATAGTCGATCAAGCCCGACTATATAATACCCTTCACTACTAAGGTCAAATATGGACCAACAATTAAACAAGTTTTCCTTAAGTCTTATTTACATACATACATATACTATGTGCTATTTTTTCAAAATTTCGAGATTTATATCATTTCCGGCTAAGGGCCTGATATGGGAGCTAGGGTTAGTTGTGGATCGATTGTTACCAAATTTTGATTATTGGTTTATATTTACAAAATATTCATCTGTGCAAAGTTTAAGTAATTAAATGCATTTATCTTTAGAGTTATTAACGTTTTTGTACTTTTATGTGTATATAAACGTCTTTTGAGAATGAGTCTTGTATAGGAGGTATGGTCAAATATGGGCCGATTTCTACAAAATTAGGAACACTGATTAAGATTATGATAAGAAATATTTGTGCTGAATATTATTAAAATACAACTAAATTTGTGGCTGTAAAGGACCAAAAACTCTATTCCGGGAAGGCATCCCTATGGGAGGTACCCGAAATAGTAATCCGATTTCGTCCAAAAAGTAAAGGGATTGTCCTTGGTCAAAACAACTCAGGGAGTGATTCTAAGTCGATTGGTATACTAAAAGGTAGGTCTCAGACCAATATTTCTATGCAATATTTCACCACCTATGGTGGTGAAGGGTATAAAAACGATTTCTGCTGGTTTCAATAGCAATGGTCCAACTACCAAAACAAATATCTTTGACAAATTTCATTTATGTTGATTGCAAGCTTTGTTTGAAGGAGGGACGGAAATAGTTAAATCGATCGATCGACTTACTTCCTAAGTCGATCGATCGATCAAAGGTGGGTTTCAGAGAATTTTTATGCATGATAAACATCAGCACAAACCTTTCAACATATGGTAATGTAGGGTATAAAAACTTATGACCCCTAATTTTTTGGAAATTTGTTTATTTTAAAAACTATAACTAATTTTATACAATTTTTTCCACCACTGTAAATTGAGTAGAATTTCTGCATTTAGAATTCATGTCATCATAGAGTATAAAGTGAATTTGTCTACATATTTACAATACAAAATTATTTCTTTTCCATCTATTCATAAAAGTAAATACTCACAAATAAATATTTATAAATGAATTGTTTTAGAAAACTTTGAAACATTTTTATTATAATATAAATCCAAACATACATACTCATAAGTGTGAGCATGTATGTAGATGTGAGTATAAATATAAATAAATTGTAAGGATGTACTAGAATAAAAATAAGTACTTATCTATAAATAAAAATACAAATATTTCTTATCACCACAAGTATTTTTTTTATTTTTTTGTAAGGAAAAATTTTCCAAACGATTAAATTTTTATTTGATTTTTATATGATTTTGTAAGTTTTTTTTACATTTATTCCCACTTACTGTCTGTTATAAATGATTTTTGATTTGTTTACTTCTGGAGCTTTAATTCAACATATACATACATACATACATGTATATGTAAGTATGTATATAAAGAGAATGTTTAGCAAGGCTTTCACTTAGCAGTCATATTTAGGAACTTTTAGATGGTTAGGTCTAGGTTTTCCATCTCATGCTATCTTCTTAGAAAACTGATTTATAATAAACAATTTAGGTATTAATCCGGTTTTATTTTAATAAAGGCCTTTATATTCTTTTCTGACCTGACCTTATTGTATATATAAATGCTCATTCCCGTCTGGATAAGATGTGGAATTATAGGAACATAATACTAAATACATGCTTAATATTAGAGCATAGTTTAAATGACCAGTAAATCAATAAATTTAAAAAATATAGAAAAAATCATACTATATCTAATTGAAAAGGGCCATCGGGCTATTCAAAATTTTAAAAGTCCTTAGTTATTAACAGACTATGTAAAATAGACTTAAAATAAACAAAAAAAGATAAACTCCCATTGGTTTGACCATCTTTTGTATTAAAACATTGACATACACCAACCATTCTTGAACACAAAATCAATGTATGAAATTCCCATGTTAAAATATAAAAAAAACATAAAGTAGAATAAAATACCCATGAACCGGCATAGAAAATCCATAAACGGAAAAATAATTCTTTGTAGAATAACACAAAATATTCAAACATACACCCAAACTCAGACATATTCATACATTGTACTACGTTTATATTATTTTTTCGATATTTTATGTTTAGCCTTGCCAAATATGAATGAATATGTATTTGAAATCCTATACAGAGAATACATTTAGTGAATATTAATTATCTTTTCGAAATATTTAATTGAACATTTTGTAATATTAGATATTGTGCTCTGAGAAAAAAAGAATTTTTATCTGATAAAAACTTTTGCTATCTAAAATTCTACTCTAAGAATAAATTGTTCATTTAATTCCAGCAAAAGTTTTAATTATAAATATCATTTCATTTAATACTTCGAATACGAACTAATTACACATTATTTTAATTGGCGGCAAAAACTTACCGTATTAGATTACTAATAGGCTCTAAAGTTTGCAATCGTTATTGTAAAACAAAGAACAACATGTTCATGTTATTTAAATATATGCATACCAAGTTTAAACTCTCAATGGTAACACTGTTTATGGAAACAAGACCAATAAAAGCAGATATGACAATAACAAAAAAAATCATTCAACCGAATGCACAAAAGCAATGAATTTACTAGAAGAGAGTTAGCAGACAACAGAGGATAACTCCCAGTACATTAACAGTAACAATATGAAATCAAACGTATTTATAGAAAAAAGGTTACAATATATCTCCATAGATACGCATTCATGTACATATACGAGTATATTCTTCTAATACACAACCAACTAAACAAAAACTTACGATTGATTACGAACACTTACGTAGAAATAACAAGCTAGAAGGATTAACTGTGTATTTCAATATCTAACATCTACGAAATAAGCGAATCGTAGGAGCAAGATTCTGATATTTATCTGAATTTTTACCACAAAATATCTATAATTTTTTGATACTGTCCAACAGTTTAAAAGAATTTGAATTGAGTTCGTACAAAATTGTTTACTGGGTATTTGATACCTATTCAAATCCTTAAGTGTAATGACACACATGTAAATAGATATAAAGTAAAGTCAATTTTAGTTGACTTATTTGATACATGACCTTCTTCTTACCAAAAACTGGAATATACTAATTCATTTTGGGGTGAAATCAATAAAACTATTGCCATTAAATAAAATTATGCACAAAGCCTTTATTGTTAACAATAAACTATATTATTATAAACAATTTAAGTCGGCTAAAAACACTTTTGGTTAGAACAGAAAAATTAAACATTAAATCGTTTAAATTTGTTTACTACAAAAAGTCGTAAAACAACAACAATACCCAATTTAAAAGGCGTCAAATAAATGTTTGCGCAATGAGTAAAAATAACATCAATAATCGTAATATTTTTGATTTTATAATGTTTTATGGGTGTTATCCAATGAAAATGAAGTATTCTTTCCTAGCCACTGTAGATGAATATTTCTGTTTTACCGGTATATTTCGGATTACTTCTTGGGACACACATGATCATTTTTCACTTAGGAGTTAAGCCCCTAGTGCTTTAGTGCCACTTTTTTCAGGCGGTTTTAATAATTTTACTTTTAATTCGTATTGTATTTTATTTTGGGCTGCATGGTTACCCTTTTAATTTCAATATTCTTTCGTTTTCAGCACGGAATAATGTCCTAACCATACGGAAGAACATCTTAGCGATTTTCCTGGCGGATTTGCCCTTATAGTGATGGAAATACGCTAATTCTATAACGCCTTTCGAAATAAAGTAAACAGTTACATTAACGGCATGTGTTAAACAAAAGAAACAAATTTTAACTTTTTGATGCTTAATTTTAGAAATTTTAATTGCAATTTCCATATTTTTGTTTAATGCAAACAATTACTTGACAAACCGTAAGTAAAATCGCAAAACACGTCAATAAAATTCTTTACCAAATGGTGTTCAAAACGATCGATCGCACAAATAGGTATATATTTGTATACCCTTCACCACCATAGGTGGAAAGGGTATTATAAGTTTGTGCTGATGTTTGTAACGCATAGAAATATTTGTCTTAGACCCACCTTTTAGTATACCAATAGACTTAGAATCACTTTTTGAGACAAAAAATCACTAAAACGCTCGTAAATCTAAAGATAATGATAATTTTGAGTTTATTTTTGTATACATAATTTTTGTAACAACTGTAATCAATTTGCCAGATTTCGAGATAATCGGTCCACATTTGACCCTAGCTCTCATATAAGTCCAAATGACGGAAACAGATTGAATATATATAGGTTTTTTTGAGAAAATGTTTGTATGATGGCAAAATTTAGGAAATATTTGTCTTTATACAGGAAAAAGAACACCTTTGACCATAATGGTGAAGGGTATCGTATGGTCGGCTTGACCGACTATAGCGGTTTCTTACTTGTTATTAATGTTTTTCAAAAATGTTATGAAAAATTTAAGGCAGATTGCATCAGAGGAAGGCGTGCCGTATCCGCCCACAAACTGTAAAAATTATTTGTATGGGGAATAATGGGAGTATTTTTGGTTTTGCCGAAATTTTAAGCAAAACGAATTTAGTTTTTAAAAATGCCTAATGGAATATCTATATTGAAAATAAAAAAATCATAAAGTAGTTTTGGGGTATTTGCCTAAAACTATTTTATTATCTTGGAAACACTTTTCAAAACTAGCGGGATTTCATTACCGATAAGTGTAAGTGTAATAAGATAAAACTATATGAATAAAATGAAATGTCAAACTAAAAAAACTAAAAAAATACAAAACAAAACCATTAAATATTAAAAATCATACGACAATAAATAAGAATTAAAAAACAACTTAACGAAATTGCGTGATTACGAAAGTTTTATTTGTTATTTTTACGAGTATGTGAATGTATGCAATATTATTTTTATTTTTATTTCATTTTTTCCCTATAAATGTGTGTGATTGTTTATTTGTCTTTAGGTAGTAAAAATAAAAATAATGGTATTGACACTGTTCTTTATTACAAATCTATGTAAAGCAGAATCAAATAAACAAAAAAACAACATCGACGACGACGACAATAATCGCAATATATAAAATATGAAAAAGTAATAACCGACTGAAATCACATATGAAATATTGAAATATGACAACATGTTAACACGCACTTACAAACGATACAAACATCAATACCAATACAAATATCTAACAAGAGTTTTTAGATGAACATCCTCCATCCATTCATTCATTCATAAATCCATTCATTTATTCATTCATATTCACACATTTCTAAGTGGAGACAATAAGTTCGTGTTGGGTTGAACACATTATTATTATTATTTTTTATGTTTTTTATGGCAAGTCAGAAAACAATAACATCAGCACTACATACAAATAAAATGAAAGTAGATACCAGAAGTCTTTAATATGTATATCTGAACCTCAAAATATCCTACAATACAAAGCTCTCTTTTAAAATTTTACAAAACACAAGGATCTGAAATATTATTAATTTATATACGATTACATACAAACATACTTGATCAGAGTCCTGGGATTATGATCTATTCATCTTCTAGAATAGATCTCACTAACATAATACAAGCCAATAGCTAAAGTTAATATTTTATCGGACATTAAACATAGATATACGAATACAATAATTTTTTTCAATGGAAAATTTGAATATTGTCACAAATCGTATGTTCAAATCAAATAAACATTCTGATAACACATTCAATATTAATACCGCTCAAGTAAATACATGTGTGTGGGGAACGAATAAAAAAAGGGCAAATTGTTTACACGCATATTTTCATAACACTAACAATAGTGTGTAAAATAGAGTTTATTTTTTATGAACATCACACCAATGTTCTTTTTTTTACATATTGTACACACAAACACACATACATATTTCAATATTTTTATTTATATTACTTATACATACGATTGGTGTGCAATAAAATCCTGGTGCTGTCTTGTAAACAAGAACAATAATAATATCTTGTCCTATCCCTACTCAACCTCCATTTATTTTTTGCTTCTTCACAGTGAAATACAATAACCGACATTTTAGCAACATTCAGCCAAAAACTTAATGCGTAAGAATTTAACATTACTAAATGTTATGAATGTCTAAAACCCATACAAACATTAATACAAACCCATACAAACAAATATACAAACGCACATACAAAAATAATTTTGAAACGAGTACTAGGAAAAGATATAAAAAACACTTTTATAGCAAAATCACACATTCACAAAAATATGTATAAACTCGGAGGCAAATAAAACTACTATAAATGTTTTGGCATAAATATTAAAACTAACTAAGCGAAAACAAGCTACTACCAACACCATAATACCAACAATAACACAACATTAAATATTTTTCATATACATATGTACATTATTAGGGTGTTTCATTTTTACCAATGTTTTGTTTTTCATTTGACTTTGGCTTCGCCCCGAGAGAAGGCGAAGGTTATATATACCCAATTTTACGAAGATTGGATGACGTTTAGTGGTTGCACATTTTTACGACTAACGATTTATAGTCTGGAAAAGATGAAAGATTATATGTTATAAAAAAAATTATTTTAGAAATAGAAAATTGCAAACTAAAGTATAAATAATCCTTTTGGTACCGGTTAGTAATATAATAATAGTACGGCAAAATGGTTCATGATATCGACAACAATTTTTCTCAGTTTTGTGCTGGCTTTTGTTTGCTTTAACACATTGATAAGTAAATTCGAAATTTCTAATATTTGTTAAAAAAATTTAAATAACTAAAAAATAAGTTTTGAAACCGGTCTATGAAAAAAGTACCATATTGCAGTATGAACTATTTAGTACTTACAGTTACAAAAATGATTTTTTTTATCTTAGTTTGCAATTTCTTAAGTAAATTTTTCTGGAACGTAAGCCCTCAAAATTTACAAATACTAGACGTCATCCAATCTTCCTAAAGTAAGAATAACTATTTTATAACCGAGACTCGGGGAGAAGGCAAAGTCAAATAAACAAACCTTTGGTAGAAATGAAACACCCTAATGTACATACATACGTTGATATTTGTACATTCATATATTTACATGCATGTGTATATATAACTTTGGAGTCGTATCGAATACCAGTTTAACGAATGTGACAAACAATTTGTTAAGAACTCTTTTTTTTTTAATACCAGTAACCCCTTAAACGTATTTTTAAAATCGTAAATTCTTAATATTAAGAATTTATAAAATTTAATATTGGCATAAGTTAGCCAATGCGAATATTAGTTTTATATATACGACGTACTTTTACGAATAAACATATTCAACTTTTAATTTCATTTCCATTTATTGTATCACATCGAACACATATATTAATACAAACAGTTTTAAATAAGGTCTAAAGCATTCACTTTCGGAAAGGATACTCGAATAATTAATACTTCTATGTCGTCAAGGGTATATGCAATTCGGTTCGTCCAAATACATCTCTTACCCGTAGTAGTTTTTAATTCTTGCTAAAAACTCATAGAAACTACAACTCATCAAATGTAAGAACAAGTTGAACGAACATTTTCTAAAAATTGTACAATATTAATGTTCAGTTGTGGGTTTTTGTTGCCTTTCGGTTCTTTGGTTTAAATAATAAAAGCCAAAAAAGGGAATCAAAAAATAAAAACTAAACACCCTTTTTCATACTTTCTCCCCTATCAACATAAATCCGAACAATAAGGCGTTAAAATATTAAATAAAACTTGTTCTCATACTTTGTTAAATGGAGCAAGATATAGACAATAGCAAACAATTTATATTCGAATAAATAAGCAAGAAAATAAAAAAAGTATAAAACCGACTAGGTGATACACTACACCATCTAGTAGCATGTAAATTTATTACATGTAACTAGTTGTGAATACATAGATGTATGTATGTATGCGTGGAGGGTTTTAGCTACGAGCTATTGCATATTTATTCATATCTACATATATTAATAAATCTACAAAGAATTCCAAACAACTTCTTCGATATAAACCAGTGGATTTTCGTTATAAAAGTGAATTTTTAGTCGAAAATAAAAAATATTAATATACAGTAGGTGCGACAATAATATATACAGAGAAGTGTTTATGTACTCTTTAAGAAAAATCAATTTTTGGTATGAAATATGAGTGATCACAGATTTTCGTTATTTTAGCTCAAGCTTTCATATTTAACGAAATAATCGAGTTTAAAATTTTTAATACAAAAAAGTCAAAAAAGAAAAAAAAATCACGAACATCGTTATTTTGGCTCTAGCTATCATATTTAACGAAATAATCGAGTTTAAAGTTTTTCATACAAAAAAAAAAAAATCAATTTTCGGTATAAAATTTTAGTGATCACAGATTTTCGTTATTTTGACTCTAGCTACCATATTTAACAAAGTTTTCAAACTTTGTATATAAAAAGTTGTCAGGATAGGAACAGAGGGATTTTAACCAAATAGAAAATTTACAACAATTAGAAGTAAAGCCAATGATTTTAATAAAAACAACATTCTTATAGAGATTTGTTAAAAAACAAGCTGCCTTGAAAGCAGTTGATACGGTGTTCAGCTCAAAGAGAACGCCACTCTTCCCTTAGGGCTCATGGGACCGATGATCATTGAACTATTAGACTATCGGGAGAACAGCAACGTCAGCCAGCTTCAATAGTTGCGGTGAGGGAGGATTAAACCAATTCAAAACGTATTGCTCAAAGAGAACGCCAGTATTCTATAAGGGCTCATGAGACCGAAGGCCTTAGAAATATGCGACTATCAGAAAAACAACAGCTAAATAGCAGCAGAGACGAAGGACGAAACTAATTTACGCGGAGTCAACGATGCCTTGAGAACTTTATAGATGAAACCGATGCATTACACAAAATCAACGTCAGGTTGCAAGAAGATTTGTGGAAAACTACCCGTGCAACGCCGGGTACAACAAGCTAGTCCATACATATAACTCTTTAAATTGAAAATTAAACATAACTAAAAAAAGGCAAATGAAAGTTTAATTAAACTTAGTTTATATATTGCATACCACTAACTATTACATACATTATTATAACTCATATCAACTACTTATATTTAGTATCTGACTACAATTAGTTCATCACAAATTGTTACCATAACAAACAAAAATTGACACTTAATTTTTTGTATATATCGAAATTAATTAAATGTACATAAATACTTGTGTATATATATATAAATATATGGTAAAAAAATATACTTAACGTCAAGTGAAACGCCAAAAAAAAAACAAATTTAAAAATAAAAAATATTAACATAAAACAAAAAAATTTAATTGGTCACTTACATATATTTTTGGAGGTACTTTTGTATGTTTATTTGTTCTATTTATATAAGAAATATTGAAATTTGGTTAAGATATTTCCCATTTTTGTCAACGATATTTACTTATGTGTATAACGTTACATACGTATAAGTATAATATGCATAATGTGAAACCATTTTTACGTAAATTAATCGAGAGTAATGTGCCACACCAAATCAATTATTTGATTTTATTACATTTGATTATTTCGTTATGATAAAAATATAATTAATAAGCACTTTGTCATCTCAAGTGGACAAAAAAACATTAAAATAATAAGATTAATACGAATTAGATATAAATATACACACACACATACATACATATGTACAATGTACATTGTACATACATATGTACATATGTATATTTATGTTATTGTAAACACATTAAACATTATTAAATGGTTAGAGACATAACAATCAATAACAGACAACTAAACTAAACCACATCCTGTGAAAAATGGTTGTATGTACAACCACAAAACATTAGAAAAGGAGTTGTTGAAAAGAGTGAAATAGAATCAAGATAACTTTTAGAAATAAATAATGAACGAAATAATTTCACTTTGTATAAAAGCTAAATTACCATGGTTACAGTAACAGCGAATCAAATCCGCAATATCACAAATAACAAAATAACAACAGGGAACAAAATAAATAATATAAAAAAATAAAATATGAGCATGAACTAATGTTGCTACGAATGTTGTCACTACTATTAAATAAGTGCCACAAGTACCACATATGTATATGAGTACATACATACGAGTACAAAAGAATTTACCTTTAAAAATAGGGTTTGAGTTTCCCTTGAAATTTTTATTTTCCGAAAAAAGTGGTTAGGTAATTTTTATTATTTAAACAAAACTCCTTATACCAAAAGTTAAAAAAATTTAATTTTTCAAACTCAACTAGAATCTGGATGATATCGCTTCTAATCTGATCCGAGAGTTTGCTCCGATATTTTGATAAAAATATTTCTCATTCGAGGGTATGCAAGCATATACTAGTATGTATATATATAAGTATGTGTGAATACATGTATCAGTATTACCATTATTGTCGCAGCATTTGTGAATGTAATAGTCATCAATATGGTTATTATTACTGTCAATATCATTATGAAACCAAACATTATTGCCAACAAACAATATGTTTTTAATAATGGTTTCTAACACCAACAATAACATCATACATATCACTGACACAAATAACACTTAAAATAAACGATGTTTATAAACACACACAAATACACTTACAATATATATTTAAATAAATTTATATATACACTCACACGCTCGTATTACTGTTATCTGAAATGTTAATAAACCATATTATAAACTTACAAACATGTGGTTTTGTATAAAGCATGTAAATATCCCAACAGTTTTAGATATAAACTTGGTTTATCGGCACAAGATCCACATTGGCCTTATTTATTTTACGAAATTAAAATTAAGTCCATTTAAATAAATTAATAAAATTTCAAATCGAATAGATTTATGTAAAATATAATACCAATATTTTATAAAAGTTTTTATTTAAATTTAATCCGCTAAAAGCAATTTTTTTAATAAAAGTTTAGTAAATGTTTGGGAATTGACGGGTTGAAAAATACAAAATTTCATTGAATATTTCAAAGATATGACACTCTTCTAGAAAACATTAAGTTAAATAACTTAATATATGTATAGAATGTCCACCTAAAATTAAATGTCAGTTGATTTAATTAAAATTCCCACATATTTATTTTCGTTGATTTAAAATCTGTTCACTTATTTTTTATATGAAATCAAAAATAAATTTGTTATAAATTTACATATTAAAAAACAAGTAAGAAAGCGCTTTAGTCGGTCAAGCCCGACCATACGATACCCTTCACCACTAAGGTCAAAGGTGTTATTTTTTCTGTATAAAGAAAAATATTTGCTAAATTTTACCATCATACAAACATTTTCTCAAAATTTATATATTTAAGCTGTTTCCGTCATTTGGACTTATATGAGAGCTAGGATCAAATGTGGACCGATTATCTCGATATTTAGCAAATTGATTACATTCGTTGCAAAAAATAAACTCAAAATTTTCATTATTTTTAGATTTATGAGCGTTTTAGTGATTTTTTGTCTTATTTAGTGCATTTTTAAAGAAGAGTTTGTATGGGAGCTATGGTCAAATGTGGACCGATTTCAACGAAATTTGGTACAGTGATTTTAGTTTACATAAGCAGTATTTGTTTTAAATATCATGAAAAAATATTAATATTTGTGGCCAATATATCAATTCCGGGAAGTGGGACCTATGGGAGGTACCATGGTCGATGGTCAATAGCCATGGTCCCATTATCAAAAAAATGATCTGTGCCAAATTTCATCAAATTATCTTTAGAATTGCGACCTGTAGTTTGATTACAAGGTTTACATGGGGGTCCAGCCAGCCAGCCAGACGGACGGACATCGCTAAATCGACCCAGAAAGTGATTCTAAGCCTATTGGTATACTAAAAGGTGGGTCTAAGACTAAGACTAAGACTAAGATCTGTGCCAAATTTCATCAAATTATCTTTAGAATTGCGACCTGTAGTTTGATTACAAGGTTTACATGGGGGTCCAGCCAGCCAGCCAGACGGACGGACATCGCTAAATCGACCCAGAAAGTGATTCTAAGCCTATTGGTATACTAAAAGGTGGGTCTAAGACAAATATTTCCATGCGTTACATACATCAGCACAAACTTATATTACCCTTTTCACCTATGGTGGTGAAGGGTGTAATAATTATTATAAAAATATTTAAATTTTTCGCAAAACACATTTTTAAAGATTTGTAGTAAAATTCATGAAAAATTATCAAATCGAAATATGTTTGAATAATTCCTTTTGTAAAGTGCAATAATAAGTATCTAAATATTTTGTTAAATTTAAATCGCTTAAATCGTTAATGTGTACATATTGTTTTCCCGCTGATGCAATTAACATAAAAATATCATAGATTATAAATAAATAGACAAAATAAAAATATAAAATTTAAATGTGTTTCAAAATATCATAAAAATAGCAATAACGTTAGTATATTTTATACTATTGTTAAACAATACTCACTCATACATACTTACTTATGTTATGTTTCTTCATTAATATCAAATTTTTAATAGCATAAAAGTTTTATCTTTTTAATTGGAATCGTCCCACTTATTCAAAGCCAAGAGGTAAGCGATTACATTAAATAAATTTTGTTTCTAATGTTTTTATTTTTCTAAATGTAGAAAATTTTTCTTGAGATGTATATTTTTTCAAAATCTGAATCCTCGAAATTGACATTATCTTTAGATTTAGGATTTTTTTTTAGGATTAATGTCCCAAAAAATGGTTAAAATTTCTGCAAAATTCAATTCAAATATTCTGGAATTTATTAATAAAGGTATCTAAGAAACAAGACTTTATGCAGACTTTAATGAATATTTCAAAAGAATAGCAAATAAAATAAATTTCCTTGAATTTATTAGCCTGATGAAAGAATTATTGTTCTTAAGAATTTACCATAAAAGCTAAATTATTTGTTTAAGAAAGTTTTTTGTTAGTAAAACGTAATTATTGTAATTTCATAGCATCGCAAATAGATTTCTTTTCTTTCCAAAACAAACCAAAATTATTTAATTGATTTCTTATCAAGGAACAAATTTTTCTTGAACGTTCATGATCATTAAGCATATTGAAATTTTATGTTGCAAAAGATTAACCGAAATAACGTTAAAAAGTTATCATTACAATTTATCTCTGAAAACGCCAGAAGCGCCATCATCAAGTTCTTCTTCTTTAGCTACGAGTACAATGAAATTTAAACACAGGAAAAATCATTTAGAAATAAATAGAAAAGACAAATCAAAATGTCATTGTGTTCCCAGTCGGAGCGGTATTGAAAAAGGAAACTCGTCATTGACTAGAAACTTGTACCATAAAAAAGTAAAAAAAAATCCATAAAATAACGACGATTTAATTTTTTTTTTAATTTGTAGTTGCTAATGCTGTTATATCGCGTATTTTCGTTCTTTCGCTGTCGGTCTATCTTTGCCCTTTGTCATTTTACCACAGTCTCCCTAATTGTTATAGCTTTTTTAAAAATTTAAAGATATTTTTATGCATGGTCCCCTCGTCTCCTGGTCTCTGTAATTATCATTTGTTTTTTAACATTTTGCTTAGTGATAAATGCGTCAAATTATAAACGAATTTTTCATAGATTAATTGGGCGTAAACACCAACATTTTATATGTACGAACACACATTCGCAGAGCCAGTGGCATAACAACTTCAATTTGAAACCATTCTTTTATATACAAACCCAGCAGTTCTAGGAACACTATGTACCAAATCCATCATCCTATAATCCCGATACTACTACTACTTAGATCATTTTGACAATTGAATCAAATATTGTGCGATACGTATTCCACACTTTGAATTTTTTCATCATTTTTTTTATTTCAGTTATGACAAAAATCTAGTATCATGATGATCACATTATAATTGACAAATTATTTTGTATTGATATTAAGTTTCTAGCTTAAAACTTGGAATAGACATAATCCTAAAAGTCTTGAATTGAAGATACAAAATCTAATGGGTACTTTTGTAGATATGTTTGTGGTTTTATATTACGACAAATACACATGTATTTATTTTGGAAATAATTGTAAAAGAAATCCCTCTAACAATGCAATAAACAATTGAAAATACTCACATATAAAAATACATATATATATATATATATATATATATGTTGTATATCTGTGTTCATAAGCAATAACAACATAAGTCTAAAAATCATATTTTGTACACTTTACTCAAAAATTCCGTTTTAATTAGAAATTTGAATTTATATTTTGTCTACTTTCACTCTAGTCAGGTTTGGATCATCAGGTCTTAAGATAGAATTGAAATAAATACAAACCTGGCCGTACTATATTATGTATGAAATTTTAGGACAATAAAAATCTGATGAGGAAAATGTTCGTGTGTGAAATTTGAAGAAAAACTGATCAGGTAAACCTGATATGTGTAAAAACGGCACTTTAAAATAAATTTGTATGCGTTACACAATACATCACCACAAACTAAACAAATAAACTGAAATTAAAAATTTTGAGTTAATACTCTCTACCGGAGCAAGTGCGATATGTATGTTTGTAGTCGGTATCTACACGAACACACAATTTATTTAGTTGGAGACAGGGAAGAATGACAAATCTTATTCAATTGGAAAACATTGCTGTTGATGTTGTTTTTGCTGTTAGACTTTCTCGTATTTCAAATATTATTAAATGTTCACTTCTCAACGATTGTTTCTTTTTACATTTTACATTTACACACACACTGGGCAGAATTTAATCATGTATGTATGTTCATTAGGGTGGTAACAAGTAATTTTTAATGACATTTAAATATTGTAGAATGTAGATGTTACGTTTTTTGTAACATATGCATGTGTGTTACATTAAAATTGTTTCACATGCTATTAAAAACTTTAATACAATTTCACAAAAATTTGTATAAGGTTGTAAGAAAAAATTATATTTTATTTTTAATAATAAATAGTAGAATTAAAAACTAATTCACATTAACCTGATTTTTAAGTTAATAAATAAACATAACCACGTAATTATATATGAGGCATTAAATAAAATATAACCGGTTACGCTGTTGCAGTGTCGATCGATTTACAATGATCACATTAGGGTGAACGTTATTGCCTAAAATAGAAATTTCACACCTTAACTTTGAAACACTTTTACAGCTGACATAAACAGTTTTTCGGACTGTAAATTGTTATTGTTGTTTTCTCTTTATATTATAACTTTTTTTATACCTAAAATACCGGGCGTATGAATAGTTATCCTTTGCTGTATTAGCATTCTTAAAAGCATTATACTAATAAAAAATTGAAAAACTGAATGGATTAAAAATTAAAGTGTTAAAAGCTTAAATATACATACATAAGTACATACAGCAAAACCTTTTTTCTACTACAATAAAAGAAAACTCTGTCTTGTAGGTCTGGGAATCTCTAGTCTACATTTGATGTCTGTCTGCAAATTGTTTTCTGGCATTAGACAAAGACAATGTATTATAAATTTCACGATTTTCGCGTTTTAAATAATGCGTGAATCCATTATGTTGTTTTTTGTGGTTTTACATTGTACAATAATATTGTACATACATACATACAAACACACATATGAATGGAATATAGAGAACACGAAATGTTTGTTTTAGTTTTATTTCCAGAGGGATATTTATTTAATTTTTCATTTTTTAGAGTTTTTTGTATATTTTATTTGACATATGCTTTCAAATAAGAGACAGGATTCTGTTTTATACAGTCACCAAATTAAGAGGGGTTTTGATACCTAATTATTTTTATTTATCGGCAAAAACACATAAATGTATGTTGGAGATGTCTTAGGATGTTTTCAAAAAATTCCATGAATGTACGACTTTAAAGTTATATTTTGCAGAGTTTTCTCGCTGAATAAATAATAAATGGCATTTTTAGGATTTGCCAGATGCTCCTCATTGTCTACACTTGTACAACATAAATATCGCTAGGAAAAATACAAAACAATGTAACGTTTTTGTAGAATACAAAATATCATTTAAAAGTAAAAACAATTAAGAAATACACGGTTAATATTGATTCTTTGTCATTGAGGTCAAACAAAGATGGATTTTAACCAAAATTATAAGGTTCTTTTAATGCCTAAATTTTTCATCATGTAAACATTTTATGGAAATTAACATATTTCATGGGAGGACTGATTTTGGACTATTTAAAAAGCGATGTTTTGCACCAGGAAATAATTTTTTTTTATCAATTTTCATTATTTTATCTTTAAAACTGTGAATTGTACTTTGATAACAAGCCAGACATCGGGACGGAAAAATATCGAAAGTGATTCTAAGTCGATCGTTTATCCAATATATGTTAAAATCATTAGAAACAAGTAAGAAAAGCTACAGTTGGTTAAACCCGACAAACTACATGATACCCTTCACTGCTAAGGTCATAAATGGGCCAAAATTTAACAAGTTTTCCTTAAGTCTAAGAGATGTACATATACTATGTGCTATTTTTTCAAAATTTTCAGATTTAAGTAGATTGATGTCTTTTTCGGCTAAGGACCTAATATGGGAGCTAGGATCAATTGTGGATGGATTGTTACCAAATTTCGGTTATTGGTTTATATTTGCAAAATATTTATCTGTGCAAAGTTTTAGTAATGAAATGCATTTATCTTTAGATTTATAAGCGTTTTTGTGCTTTTATGTGTAAACGACTTTTGAGAATATGTCTTGTATGGGAGGTATGATCAAATATGAACCTATTCCCACAAAATTAGGTACACTGATTAAAGTTACCACAAGCAATATTTTTGCTGAATATTTTACAACTACATTTGTAGCTGTAAAGCGCCAAAAACTCTAGTCCGGGAAGACATCCCAAAAAATATAGGGATCATCCTTGGACCATATCTTTGAAGTTACGACCTGTACATTGATAACGAGCTTACATGGATATCCAGCCAGCCGGTCGGACATCGTTAAAGTAACTCAGGAAGTGATTTTGAGTCGATCGGAATACTTAAAGGTGGGTCTCAGATCAATATTTCAGATCTATTTCGTTTGATATAAATGAAATTTTAATTAAGGATCTAATTTAAAAGTACCCTAAAAATATTAATGAATTTGTTTTGGTATTATTTTCTTCCCACTATTTGGCCAAAAAAGGATTGAAGATGCCAAATATTAAAAGCGGAATTTTAAATTTCATATAACGATATACATACATGTATAATACATAAATGTACTTGTTTTTATCATATGTGTTTTTTATTTGAATGTATCTATGTATGTATGTATGTATGTGACTGTGCAAGTAGATATGTATGTGTGACTGAATGTATCTTTATTGTTGCTATTGCTGTTACTGTTCTAAGAAAATTATCATAATATATGACATTGTTGTATTTAATCGTGCGTATTGATTTTATTTCATTTTTATTTCTAATTTGATTTGTCGCTTGATTTAGTTGATTTCAACTGTATTAAATATAATGATGTTTCATTTTGCGGGTATTATTACACCAGACAATTTCCCACAAAGCTCATTGGATTTAATGCTATGAAATATTTCGTTAATAAATTGGTTTAAGAAAAATTTTAAAAACGAAATACATATAAAAATACGATATTGTAAAGTAAGAAGAACATTTTTAACTCGATAGAAAACTCGTGGTAAAAGATGTCAGAAAAAGCAAAAAATGGTGCTAAATAAAAAGTAGGCGTCAGTTATATTACGTTTTATTTTCCTTTTTAATTTCTAAATAAAAAGGTACATTTGAGATTTTTTAATTAAAAAAAGTACCACGCTCACCTGCTTTATTTTATTTCTTATAAGTATGTCTATTAATGTATGTAATATTACCTGTCGTATAAATGTTTTTATTAGTTTGTTTTTTATACTTCCAGGAACATTTATTATTAGTTTCATCCCATGTCATTTTACACCGTCGTTACTTATGTATATTTTTTTATCCTTAAACTTATATATTTATTTAATATATATACAAACATACATACATAAATGTAAGTACATATATACGAGTAAGCATGTGCGTGTATTTTTGTTAGTAATGTATGTTTTAAGATTTGGTGTTTATCTCTTTGACGTATCTGTTAAAAATTCCTTTTTATTTTCTGTGACATTCTTTTGCAACATAAATCTTTTCTAGCAGCAATTAAAAAAAAAAACTTTTGCACATACTCACATTACAACTCACACTCCAACAGTTCTACAACAACCCATGAAACCAAAAGTACAGAAACGTTTAATGTCAGACTTGTCAGCAACTTTTCTAATCAGCTTTCTTTAATTCTTAGTAGAACGAATGCGAATGCTTTAAGCCCTAAATGCAGAAAACATACCTTTTTCAATCGGCAAAATTTAATTTTGAATAAAATATCGGGTAGTTGCAGTGATTCTTGGTCAGATTTTGTAACGGACTCTAGCCAAATTGTTTCGTGGCAATGAAGATAATCACACATATACATAAGTATACATAGATATGTATGTAAGTATTGCCACATTTTACAATAACAGGAGCAACAACAACAGCAACACCACCAATTCCAATACCGAGTATTACCACTCAAATGTCATGTGTCGATATGAGAGTTTTGCGTGAAAGTTTTCTATGTAAGTTTTTTACTTAAGTTTTTATTTTATTTAACAGCGTTTCAAATGCCAAACAAAAAATATCTAGAGTTTTTTTATTGTTTTAGTTTCTTTAGTCGGTATTGGCGATGGTGGTATTAGAGAATATAAAAAAATGGAAAAAAATAATAAGAATAACTTTTTAATCTAAGTTTTAATATACAACTGTCAAAAGAACGACAAGTAAATTTCTGTTCTAATATATTCTTTTTGTAAGTGTGTTGGTATTAAGTTCTAACACCAAGTGCTAGAATACTTATTTTACGTTTATTCGAAAAAGAAAATCTCTCGCCCCAAAGATGAAAATTAATTTATCAAATTTAAAAGAATAAAAGAAATTTTAATGGTTAAAGGAATTAAAAATATAAACCATGAATTTTTTTACTTATTTTGGTGGTCACATAGACAAATATAAATTTTGAAATTACTTTTTTTAGTTGAGGTGTATTAAATTTAACTAAATTTTTATTTTAACTACAACAGTTGCGGACGTCCGCACCAAAACGTAAAAATTCACCTTTAAATAGTTAAGGCAAAATTGAAAAAGGATTTGTTTACTTTAAAATTTCAAATAAGATTCATTTAATATACCCATCAATGCAGAATTACTGTCTGATTATAAAAGTGAAACCATAATTCGAAAATAAATTTTAAATTTATTAAATAAATGCTATTTTTGACCATTATAATTTTTAAACTTTAAAATACGTCTAAATGATAAATCGTAAATGTTTGCAAACAATATTTCATTTTGTCACAGCTCTTGACCTTTAATCTGCTTATAAGTAATTGCTGTAGACATTTAAAAACCCCACAAAAGTCATGACATTGACCACTAGTAGCCAACCGAGAAGAATTAAAAAAAATTATAATAAAATAAAAAACAAATACCTGTAAGCAAAAACAAAAGTGTATGAAATGGAAAAAAATAAAATGCTAAAATTAAGTTTGTATAGGTAGTGAAAGTGCGTTATATGAAAATATCGGTTCTTATTTCATAAATTCGAAAAATAAAAGGTAAACAAGTAGACTTTGTCGAATCTTATATATCCACCATTAAGTAAAGTAAAATATTGACCGACCAATTTTGAGAAAATTTGTTAAGCTAGTCTTTATTTTAAAGTTAGTGCTTGGTTTAATATTTATTTGCATTTAGGTGGTTGTCATAATATTTATGTGGTACCGGGTGGTTAAAGTTATTTGTGACCTATGGCCAAATGCGGACAGACTATTACACAATTTTATATAAAGTTTGTACTGAAGCTATGGTTAAAATAGTTGGCCGATTCTTGTAATATTATATGCAGACTTATACATAGTTACATAAAACTTATCTGCATTAAATTGTATAGTCATTGCTTTTATAATTTAATATTTATCCGAATTGAAGTGGTTTCCGTGGGGGTAGAGTTGTGTAGCATAAAAGAAAATTCCTCTCACATTTCTACTATTGAACTAAGGAGATTTAAAAATACTAATATATATTAGAAAAAATCCTTGGAAGGTTATTCGTATTTTTGCGTCTGTATCTTCAATAACTACAATGTGTACAGACGTGGCAGGTATGCACGTTTTGATTTCATGTGGTTAAATAATATTAAATGCTAAATAAACTACAATAATACCAATATTCCCATACATCAGACACACGAGTATATACACACTCGACAGGACAATAACTTTTTTTTCTAACTTCTCAATTCTACCACATGATATATGTACTCGTATTTGTAAGTGTAAACGCATCTGAGGAGAAAAAAGAGAAAAGGGAGAAACCAACAAATGACAAACAGTTTATAAATAAACAAAGTTCATTTGATACAGACAACTCTATTTTTCTTACAAATAAAAAAACAAACAATAGTGACAATTCAATTTTCCATCAAACAAACGTTTCAATAACTAAACAATCATACACCATTTGGAAGCCAGTGCCAGGAATGAATTGCATTTTCTTCTCATGCGAGTCCATAAGTTCATACCTACTGACACACACTTATGTATTTATACATACATACATACATATAAACAAATACATATACAATTGTGGGTCAACAAAATACCATTCAGAGGAAACTCTGAGATTATAAGGCCTTTTGAAGCTTTCTTGGTCTTTTTAGAAAATCTCGAAGAACTTTTCAGAAATAATGATTTGAAAGTAGGTTTGCCAGGTCCGATTTTCGAAAAAGCTTGTGAAAAAATGTTGATTTATAAAAAAATCTCTAGACTACAAAAAATAAAAGCCAAATACAGTAAAAGCACTCATAGGTGGACACCGACCGTCGATGCATTTTTTTCCACCAGTGGAGCTTTCACTGTATTGAAGTAAAAAGTTATTTTTTAAATAACTTTTTTCAAATGATGCTTAAACCACTGTAAAAAAAACTTTTGCACCTAGGACCACCGTAAACCGTGCCAATTTTGCCATCATACAAACATATTCTCAAAACTTATACATTTAAGCTGTTTCCGCCATTTGGACTTATATGAGAGCTAGGGTCAAATGTGGACCGATTATCTTGAAATTTGACAAATTGATTGCAGTTTTTACAAAAATTACGTATGCAAAAAATAAACTCAAAATTCTCATTATCTTCGAGCGTTTTAGTGAATTTTGTCTCATTTAGTGCGTTTTGAGAAAAGAGTTTGTATGAGAGCTATGGTCAAATGTGGAACAATTTCAAATTTGATACAGTGATTTAAGTTTGCATAAGTAGTATAAAATTTCATTAAAAAATATTTATATTTGTGGTCATTATAACAATTCCGGGAAGTGGGACCTATGGGAGGTACCATAAATAATAGACCGATTTCGAATTCGACGAATTTCAGTAGCCATGGTCCCATTATCAAAAAAATGATGTGTGCCAAATTTCATCAAACTATCTTTAGAATTGCGACCTGTAGTTTGATTACAAGGTTTACATGGGGGTCCAGCCAGCCAACCAGCCAGACGGACGGACGGACATCGCTAAATCGACTCGGAAAGTGATTATAAGCCTATTAGTATACTAAAAGATGGGCCTAAGACAAATATTTCTATGCATTACATACATCAGCACAAACTTATAATACCCTTTCCACCTATGGTGGTGAAGGGTATAATTAATATAGGGTTTATATAACTCAAGCGGCTGACGATTGAGTGAAATTTACATGTATTTTGTTTTTGTTACAATAACAAAACACATGTAAATTTCACTCAATCGTCAGCCGCTTGAGTTATATAAACCCTACATAAGTAAATTGAAATTGCCCAATGCTATAATTGAGTTTGCATTAATTTTACTATGTAGGTCTGTCTCATGATAATGAAAAAATTGCATTAAATTTGTGTTCAAACATGGGTAAACAAATTTAATACAATTTTGTCTCGCAGTGTTCTAAGTATATAGATTTGCTCAAAACACAATTTAAAGAAGTTTGTTCATTAATATTTTTGTGTTTTTTAAAACTATATACAGGTTTTAAAAGAAATATATGTTCTTAAAGAAGAAGAATTTCTTTTTTGTTCTTTTATTTCAAGGAATCCAAAGTGAAAGCCTTGATTTTCTGAATGTTATACATGTTTTATTTTTGATGCTGATGTGTGTAATTTTTGTTTGCTTTTTTATGATATAGCTCTCAATGCACCTATAGTAGTTATCCCAAAGTGACCACATAAATGCGATATATTTGTAACCAAAATTGTGACATACTCGTATATAAAAAAAAAAATAAAATATTGCCGCATATTTCAAATAGCCCTTACACATACATATGTATGTACGAGTATATGCATGTTATATACTGCATATACATACGTTGTTATGTCAACACGAAGAAGGACAGTTTAACGTTTCACTGCAATAACTAATTTATTTAAAATTTTAAATATAATAAAAAGTAAACGAAAGAAAGTTCATGCAATGGAATAACAAATACGTTTGTGTGTTACATGTCTTAAAACTTAAGCAAATAATTCAAAAAGTTCATAAGAATAGAACAAAATAATTGTAGATATACTTTTTTTAATAACATTTTATCTGTTCATTTCCTTAATCTCAAATAAAAACCAATTTTATGTTCATGATATTAAATCCATTTGATGGTAAGAAAATTATTACCAAAGGCTTTAAATTTATTCATATTTATTGGTTTTAAAATTATATTTAATATTGTGAACATTTGAGGTTTTATTTAGTACTTGCATTTTTATGATGTAATTTATTTAATTCTCATTATTGTTCAGAATTTCATCATTTAATCCATATAATAAAATGATTGCAGATGTTGTAGGTACTTAAATGTCGGAAAATACGAAAAGAGAATTGCACATTATTCGGAATATTTAAATTAAGCAAAAGAGTAGTAAATAATTAAATCAGAAAATTATCATACAAATTTCTGTATTTATATCTATTAAAATATGATTATACTAGATATTAGGGTGTGTGTTTTTTTTAAGTTTAAAATTTAACAAAAACTACAGACATTTTTACATTCAATATTATTATTTTATATTATTTTTGTGCATTTTTGACAAGGTAACCTTTGGATAAATGCGAAACCTTCGTTGTGAAGAGCATTTGGGTATTATTGCCATAAACATTCGCCACAAAATTTATATTTGGACCTGTTAAGAGTTAAAATGGGACTTTCAAAGTTTGGTTTGAAACTATTTTAAATTCTTATATACAAAGATATACAAAGGCATATACTACGCCTGAGTGTTACTTTTCGTTAAAATTGAATTATTTTTCTTATTTAAAAATATAGAAATGTTAATATTTATGCACTTTTAATATGTATCTGTTCGTATTGACATTTTAACTAATTATTTGGTTATAAAAAAGTCTTCTTACTACTTTGTTGAAGTGATATTGATATTTTTTGGTGTGGAAATCTGCACTTCAGTAAATCCATTCCTTAATTTATGATTATCACGTTTAAAATAATCAATTTGTTCATCTTTTACTTTGATGTCACATTCTATTTATGTATTTTATCATTGTTTTCATGGAAATGTATCTGTGTATTATGGTTCATCTAATACTGTTGTCTCCTTTCCAAATATTATTGGAGAATATGTAACTAGTGCATAAACATGGAAATAAGTAGAAGAATATGAATATTACTCTAAATAAATATAAATAACCTAAATGGTAAATAGTGTTACCCTTGTGGAGTAAAGCTTCAACAGAGGCTGTATAATTATATATACATATACATATGTATATATATTTGTTTGCCTTATCGAGATTTTTGTTTGGAATTGGTCTTGCGAATTCACAAAAAAAAAATTGGAGGAACCTAAAATATATATTTAATTTACTTGCTTACATATAATAATAATTTCCACGACAATATTCCAATTGGTACTTCTCTCACAATGAGCTGCATCCGATTTATTATTATTATTTCTAGACTCATTGAAAGGGACCTACGTTTTAACTCCGGCTCCGAACGTCAAATGCATTAGTTAGAGAAATTTTTCATAGCCTAATACTCAATAACCAGTGGCTAGCTGAGTTATGAGGTAAACCGCCGCTTTTTTGAAAATTCATTTTTTCAAGTGGGTCTGGCCAGGGATCGAACTTGGAACCTCTGGTATGCTAGGCGGATGACTAAACTGCTATACCACGACGTTTACACTTGCTTACTTGCTTACATATACCAAATTAAATTAAAAAATTAAATAAAACAAATAAGAAAGTGCTTTAGTCGGTCAAGCCCGACCATATGTTACCCTTCACCACTAAGGTCAAAGGTCTGTTCCTTTTCGTGTATGAAGACAAATATTTGCAAAATTTTGTCATCATACATATTTATGCTATTTTCTTCATTTGGACTTGTATGAGAAATAGGGTTTAATGTGGACCGATTATCCCGAAATTTAGCAATTTGATTACAGTGTTTACAAAAATTATGTACGTAAAAAAATAGATATAAAATTGTCATTATTCTTAGATTTATGAGCGTTTTAGTGTTTTTCGTCGAATAAGAGTTTATAGTTTTTATAGAAGAGTTTGTATAAGAGCTATGGTCAAATTTGTACCGATTTCAACAAAATTTGATACAGTGATTTTTGTTTCATGAAAAATATTGATATTTGTGCCCAAACTATCAATTCCGGGAAGTAAGACCTATGTGAGGTACCATAAATAATAGACCGATTGACGAATTTCAATAGCCATGTTTCTACTAATAAAAAATAGTTTGTGCCTAATTTAATCAAATTATTAGAATTGCAACCTGTACTTTGATTATAAGGTGTACATGGGGGTCTAACCAGCCAGCCAGACGGACATGAAAGTCGAGGTTTTACGTGGACACACTACCGTACAGGCCTATTCCACGGTGCTCTCAACACCGGGTGGTAAAATACGTCCACCAGCGCCCGGATATACATCCGTACCAAATTGAAACCATGCTTTTTGGACAAGGTTTCCCCTTTGGTGGGGGCGGAGCTATCTAACCTCCTTCCGGTCTATGGGTACGGCACCCGGTTGCAATGCAACTCCACATCGAACTTACGTTCTACCCGCGATTTTGGGTATAACCACAGCCACCACGATGCTCCCAACTCGGGCCACACCAATAGTCAGACTGGAACCGAAATTCCAGGGGCTTCTGACTCCCGTGGTACCAGACAAAGTCTCTGGTCGGACTTCGTGGATAAGCCACTACCAGTAAATGCCCCCAAAAAAGGCTAGGGACTGGTTCCCTCACACACACATTCACACAACACATGACCACCTTATATATCCCGAACACATTTTTGCGAATGAAAGGCTACCCGGGATCCGTCCCAGCCCCAGAAGACCAGGTATTCTCCCAAGAACACCGGGAGGGCCGAGTCGGACCCCAAGGGAGCCTATTCACCCAAAATTGTATTACTGCCTAGCACTTGAAGAACGAATTCTTCGCCTACTGAAAACCTCTAACACATATTCAGCCACACTTCTCACCCTTTCCTAGCCAGAAGGACAGATGGACAGACTAATATCGTCCTGTGATTCTAAGTATATTGGTATACATTTTATGCGTTATATATATCAGTACAAACTCATGATAGCCTTTCCACCTAAGGTGGTTAAGGGTATAATTATATAAGGAATTTTTCAACAAGGTAAAACTATTTTCGATTAAAAATTTTTAAACAATCGGAACAATAATGGGAAAAATTTTGATGACAACTGTCTTCCCAATTTCAATAAAAATAAATGTAAATCTTTTCTGATATTTAGTTTGAGACAATAAAGAAATCAAAGGCAACACTGATGTTAAAATGCGAGTATGTGTGTGTTTGTGTGTTACAAACACTATGAACACGTATTATATTTGATTTGTTTTATTGTGATTGAATTTCAAGTTTTGGTTTCTTTTCATTTCAAATTGATTTTTTTTCTAAGGGTGACAAAAAACTTTTTTAATTTAACAAACTGAACAACGGCACAAAGTTCTATGTCGTTATATCTTGTGTAATATAATATTTATTAACGTGTCTCTGTGTGGTAGCACATTTTCCTTTATTTAAGCCTTCGGGCAAAATACAATATTGTATAATTTGAAAAATAAAACCCAAAAAGTTGTATATATATTTATAAATATGTAAAATAATGTCGTTTTTGTGGTTGTTTGGTTTTTGGTCATTATAAGTGTCACCTCATACAAAAATTTAAATATTGATTATTTTGACTGTTTCTGTATTATTGTTTTAATTATGTAGATATTCAATTTAGTGAGTTGGCTAGTAAGCTCAAAAACTTATTGCTTGATATTTGTAACACAAAGAAAATCGCGATATAAATATTTATTATTTCTTATACATATGAAATTTATTTACATCTACTAGGAAATTTACTATTAGTTCCAACGGTATATAAATCAAGAAAGCCAACTTAACATCAATATTCATTCTTACATTTTATAGCAAACTTATTTAGTTTTTTTAATGAAATTGCTTAAGTAATGAGTTGGGTATTCCAAGGCCTTGATTACAACATTTGTAGCTTCTTAGTGGGTGAGTACAGGAAATTTTGAAAATTATTCTTTATAATATAATACATAGTATATAATAGTATAATGTGTAACAAGACCGTTTGGTTTTTACCTTGAAACAGATTTAATATTTGAAACCAACCCAATTGAATTTTAAAAGTGTTATATATATCATGTCGTTTTATTAATCTAGTTTATAAAGGGTATGTAGAGTTCGCTTTTATAATAAAAAGTATTCATATTTTCCCAAATCTTTTATGTATTTTCTAACTAAATCTATATTTATGGATATCCGCCATTTATAAAAAATAGTCATAATCCAAAATTTTAAATTTTAAATTAAAAGTACAAACATTTTTGAATAAAGCTACTTTAATTTCAAAAATCTAACTTACTAAGAAAAATTAATTCGATAAATTATGTTTCATTAACTTTTAGGTCAGCTATAACATATTTTTTGATAATCCGATAAGTCAATTAGCTTTAATGTACTTTAATAAAGAGTAAAATATCACGAAACTTTAAAGTCATTTTACTCGAAACTAAAAAGGTTTTAATACCATGACCTTTTTCATGACTTATTTTGTAGAAACATTTGGAATAAAACATAGTCTAAATTTGTTCATGATTTAAAATAATGAAAAAAAGTCATTAACATAAACATATGTATTTTTTGTGTTATGACGATGTTAGATCAAACGAGAAATGAGGATAATATTTATTAATAGTACATGTGTATGTACATATGTATGTATGTATGTGATAACTCTACCATTCATGTATGAGTTTTGCTTCCACTTATATGAGATTTTTGAAACGATTATTAATTTTATAGAAGAATGTTATACTATAGTTATAGTTGATTTTTTATGTGATTCTCTTGTATTATCCCAACAACTTTCCAATGTTTTAATATATTTTACATTATTCGCTACATTGTATTTGATTATGAAAACTCAGCATTAAAATTGCTAAAAAAGAAATCTATATATTTCTAAGTTTTATATTGTAAAACTGAATAGTAGTGGAAATAACTGATGATGTGATGCTGAGCAAAAGTTATATAGTTTTTAGATGTTTTTCTATACTTATTTTCTTACTTTTACATTATTTTTTGTGTTACTTTTACATTTAGTGGTTTAGAAATGTAGTGAAGCGTTAATAATAAATGATGAAAGTTTTAATTTTTTTTTCTTCTGCCTCCCTTAAACTCTAACTCATTTGTAATAGAAAAAATAAATATTGAAAAGGAAAAGGAAATAAAAAAATATTTTATAGTGTAATGTAGAATCTCGTTACTTATTTATATAACTAAACGTTTTGGAAACTTTACATGTGGTAAAATTTAAAAATCTTAATTTAAAAGAAAATATTTGACAAATTTTAAAGTAAACAAAATGAACAAAAATGAGATATGGGTATTAAAGACTTTTTTTTTACAGTGTACAAACAATTTATGCAAATATATTTATTTTATTTCCTTTTCTATCCAAATCCACACCTCAAAAAGGCACATCCTAACAATATTTAACGTCACTGTTCAGACCGCATGTCTGTTTGGCGAATATTATTCCTTTTTCCTTTATCCAGTGTCTCACTCCCGTTACCTCTGCTCTACGACGGTTCGTGTTAAAATTTTTAACATAAATAATAACAAAGTTAATTTATGAGGCAGCAGGTTGTCATTACGCTAATAAAGTGTGGCGGCGTACTCGTCAGTAGTAGCACCATCACCATCATCATTATTAACATCATCATCATCATCATTATCACTGTGTCAACATGGAATAAGGAACAAAAAGTTTACTTCTCCCTACAAGCCAAATAAAAGAAGTGATACTAAAATATAGTATTACGAATAATTTACCTAAATAAATATTTGGGGATGTTTTGTAATGGCTTTAAAGACCAAATGGCAAAAAGTAAAAATACAAAAATTAGTTTAGGTAAGTCACACGTAATCCCGATTACGCAACTTGGGAATATTCGACTATTCATAAATGTACATTTCTACAATCTACATAAATACTATACATATCTATACATACAGACATACATACATATCAGTTAAATGGATTTGTAATATAATTTAAAATTTAAAGGTGACTTTAAATATACGTTTTAGCCCAAAAACTACTCGGAGTGAAAATTTGGCATTTCTTGTAATTGTTATGATAAATAAAGGTTTTTCAAAAAACAAAAGATATCAACCGAAATATTATACCTTTAAGTAATCTACTAAAATTTGTAACCAATCTTTTTTAGATACCTTTTATTATAATGTCAAATTTTTAACATTTTTAAAATGAAAACAAGTATGAAAAGCTATAGTCGGTCAAGCCCGACTATATAATACCTTTCACTACTAAGGTCAAATATGGACCAACAATTAAACAAGTTTTCCTTAACTCTTAGAGACATACATAGATATACTATGTGCAATTTTTTCAAAATTTCGATATATATATCATTTCCGGCTAAGGGACTGTTATGGAAGCTAGGGTCAATTGTGGACCGATTGTTACCAAATTTTGTTTATTGGTTTATATTTACTAAATATTTATCTGTGCAAAGTTTAAGTAATCAAATGCATTTATCTTTAGAGTTATTAACGTTATTGTGCTTTTATGTGTATATAAACGTCTTTTGAGAATGTGTCTTGTATGGGAGGTATGGTCAAATATGGGCCGATTTCTACAAAATTAGGAACACTGATTAGGGTTATGATAAGTAATATTTGTGCTGAATATTATTAAAATACAAATATATTTGTGGCTGCAAAGGAAGGCATTCCTATGGGAGGTACCCGAAAAAAGTATAGGGATCGTCATTGGACCAAAATATGAGTCTGTGCCAAATTTCATCAAATTATCTTTAAAGTTACGACCTGTAGAGTGGTAACAAGCTTACATGGATAACCGGCCGGCCAGCCAGCCGGACGGACATCATTAAAACAACTCAGGGAGTGATTCTAAGTCGATTGGTATACTAAAAGGTAGGTCTCAGACCGATATTTCCATGCGTTACAAACATCAACACAAACCCAATATACCCTTTCCACCTATGGTGGTGAAGGGTATAAAAAGAAAAATATAATGATTCCTTACAAAATATCCAATTTTATTAAAAAGCAATTTAATTAAGTCTTGATTTAAATATTTCCATAATTTATTTTTGGCAATATTTAAAACTATACTTTTGGGAATGTAATCCTGCAATACAAAAAATTCTTGTAGGAACTAAATAAAAATATTTCAAGTAAATTAAATTAATAACAGTTTGATGCTGCAACGCGCTGTTAATATTTAAATTAAACTAATATTCCACAGAATTGTAGTCATGGTTACTTAAGGCCATCACTTGTTAACTTTGTAATGTGAGCTTCCACCCAGGATAAAAGCAGGGAAGCACCATAATCGAGCGAACAATACAAATCAAGAAGTAACATACACGTTAATCCGCCTTTTGAATTATATTGTTATGTTATTTTTTGTATTATTATTTTTGCTCCTTCGCCAGCTTCTTTTGGTACCGAAGTGACAAATAATGTTGGGAGAATTATTGTACTTACATTCAATGTATTATGCCTTATGCAAGCCTACAGGGGATGCTTGTTGTATGTTGTTTTTCCCCAACAACACAAAAAAAAATTGAAAAAAAAAACTGAAAAAACACGAAACAGAAATCATACTTGGCATTTTCCATATAAGTATGTATGTGACAAGAGTTGCTGTTATGAGAATAATATTGTTAAGGTTATGCCTCATTTGTTTCGTGAATGCCTTAATTTTGAAGCAAACATATAATACAACAACAACAATACCAACAACAAATACTTATACATGTTTGTATGTGTACAAACAAAGTACTATACACTCGAACATATCCTGTGTTTTTGTATACAAATAATCGTTGGGGTGTTTTACTTTTTGACATATAAAAGCAGATTAATTGTTGGCAATGTGGTTGGCAATTTCTGAAACATAATTTGGACCTTTAAAGCTGGGACATTTCCTAAGGACTATCTATATTTTTTTTCTTTTTCAATTAAAGAGAAATTGCCAACATATTTCCTGAAAAAAATACTATAATTCTTCAAAAATATATCGTCAGCCTATATCTAAAATGGCTTATCTGCAAAATACTGATTTTTCAGGAGAAGCAAAAAACTCTTTAGTTCTCTTATTAGTGAGTTTTTAACAAAGTTATATTTTTTTCGTTTTGTCTTCGAAAGCTTTTATATAAATGTCTAGATATACCATTTTTTTCGCACTGGATTTGTATAACATAATTTAAGAAATTTTAACAATTCCCTATTATAGAATACTCCCTCATGATTTGGGACTCTTTCATGTATTTGAATTGTACTATATACGACGTTAATTACATTTTATTCGTAATAATTTATTTTTTGAAAAAAAAAAAATGCATTTCTCAAAATGCATTTTAGGATTTTTCATCTTTCCTATTTGAAAGAAGATATCTTCTTATTGTTAGGAGTTATATAATGTATTTTTGGAAGCTTATGCGTAGTTATTGGCCTTTTAAACATGACTAAAAACATTGCATTTTATCGCATTTTCCGTTGAACAGTTTAAAGATAGAAGCATTTTAAAATTACACTTCAATTTAGGGTATTAACTCTCATCAAAAAAGTTAAATAAATTTTAATAATTTTACTTTTCTACACAGTTTTAGTTTACAACTTCTATGACTATTTAGCAAAAACTATGTAGATAAACCATTTTGTCTTCGAAAAAAATTGTTTATGTAGCCAAACAAAAAAAAGTGAATAAGTAGCGAATAAATTAACATCTTGATAAAAAATTCACAGTATAGGTAAAGCGCGTTATACGGTATCAAAATCTAAATTTCTAAAATCTGCAGATAAGCCATTTTAGATATAGACCGACGATATGTATATGGTTGATGTCTCTATTGAATACACTCGTATAATCGCAATGCACAGAATTATGACAAATTCTTTAACCATTCCGACCAACAATTTAAATGAATATTTTAAATTGTCACAAGAATAATTTTCTTACTTATAATTAATCAAAATTTGTTCCTCCTATAATACAGATAAACGTAAAACATGACCTTGTTCATATTTTTCTCCCAAAGCTACTTAAACACCGTGTGGGGGAATTACTTTTGATAAAAGCTGACTTTTAACATTAATGATTCTAAAAAAGAAAATATATGTATATATTTGTTGTAGGACAAATTGCCAAATATCGATCATACATTAGTAATTAAATTAATCGAATAACATAATATGAAATAGGTTTTACACAATTGTTGTCTATTGTAATATAACATGATACAATAATATAATCGAACTTACAATCCTGAGGTATTTTATATCCGAACATTTTTTGATAAATCTTTTTTAACACCTGCTCGCACTTGTTTGTTTAACATCAAATGAAGAAATACTATTTTTTCATAAATTTTAACAAATATAACGGAAATTATATTGTTTCCTCTTGTTTTTCCTGTTTTCTTTTGCACACACATGAACAGGTTTGCGTAGAACACCCAAACACTAACAGAGACTGGAGTGGAAGTGCCACGAAACAATTTGTTCAGAATACGTTCAAGAAATCTGATAGACATCCTAGACAAACATCAGAAGACAGTACCTTTTCTAAATAGGAAATTGATAAGATCTGGATACGGAAGTATATTTAAACACTGACAGACCATTTGATCGAATGTGGTATTTTTGGTTTGCTGGGTAATAACAACAACGATAGCAACAGTATGTACATAGCCACTTGTACAACAATGCACTGAAGTAATGAATAACATTTCATGTTTCAGTTCATGTTTCTCCTGCGAGAATTTTGGATTTTCTTTAGAAATGTTGGGGTGGCGAGAGAGTGTGGGTTGTACGGCTTTGTTCTTCTTTCAGGGGTAAAACATTGTCGGAATGAAAGAAGTCACGTACGCTGGTAAACAGTGCGTAACAACCTCTAATATTATGCATGTCCTTTAACATAATAAATGATTACTCTCCTTCTTCATCTTCTGCTTTGTCATTACTCTTAACAACAACACAATACCTCTAGAACGGAACAGAACAAAACAATACAAATTGTTTCTTTAACAACAACAGCAAAAACACGAACAAATCTTACAATACAACTACAACTTATTAACTTATTTTCCTTTATTTTGTAATTTTGATACTCGTGCAAAACAACGAACATCCAAACATCGAAACATCCAAACATCTTAACATCTGAACAACCCAACAGCCAAACATCCACTCAAACCTCCTTCAGAGATCCGAACATTCAAATTAGAATTTAGTTTAAATTTGAATTTCTCTTTTAATTTTTCAATATTTATTGTTAGACATTCATTTCTAAAGACCTTAAAGTGCGAGTGCTATACGGGTGTTGAGAGGAGTCGAGTAGAATCGAATCGAATTGAGACGATTTGAGTTGGATGATTGTATTAAAAAATAAAAGCTACTTATGCTATTTTTATATACTTTTTCGTTGCGTTGAGAGAAAAATCTAAAATAAATAAGTACTTAAGTACTATAAGGTTATTTTGTTAACATTTCCGTACCTTAATAACAACAACAACTTTGTTGTTTTTTTTAGCTGTTTAATACTTTATATTTATGTCCTGGAAACGACGTTATACCGTCAACATTACAACCACAAAAAAACGAGGGAAAAATAATAAAAAATATTATAGAACAAAAACAACAACAAAAAAAACAAGAAAACATAATGTATAAAGAATTTGGTAGTTTACATTTCTAATTTGCAGTTTATTAAATATTCTAAAAACGTTTTATTAAATGAACATGATTTGCATACACTTTTCGTGTTCCTTTGTTGAGCTGTTTTATGTATTTTTTGTTTTATTTTTTTTTTGTAATTTTTGAACATTAAATAGAAATTGTATAAAACAGTAATTTAATCTAAATGATGCAAAAATTATCTCTCCTCATTTTCCCAAACGAAGATAAAAATTATCTTGTTCTTTTATTTCAAAAAATTATTTTTTATACATTCTTATTTCGAAAATAAAATCAAATCCTTTCTGAATCTTACAAGCAGCCGAAACACGACAAAATATAAATTCAGTAACATTTGTAATTTGTATTGTATTATTGTTAAATTTTTAAAAAGTTTTTTATGTACATTCATATATACATACATATTTTTGAGATAGGTATTTGTTTCCACTTTAATATGTTCAATTAATAATGTAGCTTGTGAATATATGATCAGGACACATGCATTTTAATATATCAGATATAATTAAAATTTAATGATAAATTAACTTACTACATTTAACCCAATAATACTGGCATTTATCAAAAATTAAAAAAAGCCAACAAAGATAAAATAACCATCACTCAATTAATGTTAAAAATGAAATGAGTTAAATTAAAAACTTGTCATATTAAGATATTCGACACTCATACACCCTTCATCAAATGGAATAACAAATAATTAATTTTTTTATTTATAACTTTAACTGATCATACAAAAAACCGATAAACAGGGATTCAGATTTGTTATGAAATTAAACTCAGCCAATTATTTCGATTTTAGAAATGAATATTGTCATGTAACTATACACAATAACATGCTAAATTTCCAGTCAATGACTATGGTAGGATTTACTTCTTGTTTTTCATTTTATTTTTAACTGCTTCACTTCGCACTTTCAATATATTAATGATTCTACTTAATAAAAAATAAATGTCTGTCATTTTTATATCCTTCATTATTATAAGTATATGGATATGGTATATTTACTCAATTCAAAAAGTGTCAAAGTGTTGTAGATCGATTTTACTTCTCGTATGTTGTAAATATTACCCAGTGTTGTCAAATTTATTGAATTATAAAGCTAAAAAAAGCTAACGACTTTTTGAACAATTGTTTTCATGATAGCTCTTTCAAAATTAGCTGTGAAACTAAATTTTTGGTCTGCTGTCTATTAGTTAGGGAGTTATGAACTTTTAATATTCATAAATTTACATTGGCAACACTGATATCAAACCTCATTTAACGATGAATGAAATGCAAGGATGGGAACTTTTAATTTTTTTAGTATTTGATTTGTGTTAAATATTTTTGCAAAAACTAAAATAATATTGATATTTGTTGGACACAATTATAATAATTCGTATTTATTCAGTCCCTCAAATTATACATAATGTGAGGTTTTCGCTCTGTCTATAATTAGGGATAATCCTCCTGATGAGATGGTCTAACCAACCATCGAAACGCGTCGAGGAAAGGTTTCCCCACCAACATTTTTTGGTTTTATCAAAAAACTAATTATTACAATAATAAATAATTGTAATAAATTGGGATTCTTAGTGCAATACACTACAGTAAAGCTTTTTAATAAAATAATTGTTGTTATGATGAATAAAGAATCATAATAAATTATTTTTGCAGAATTTGACTGGTGCCTTGATACAACATTTCAAAAACATATGAAAAATTGTAGTACAAGTTATATTATTTTTTGACATGGAAAATAACAACAAAATTTGTACAACAGTTGTATTTTGTCATTATTTTTACCGACATACAACACATTTGACACTTTGTGAATTCAGTAATTGTATTTGGGATGATGTTTATAACTTACTGATATATCAGTCTGAGAATACCGATCGACTAAGAATCACTTTATGAGTCTTTTTAACTTAATTTCTAAGATATTTAATGAAATTTTGTAAAGATATTTGGCTTGGAGGAGAACATTTTTTAAGCTAGAAATTTATTAGAATTTAAAGTAAGATCAGTATTTAATTGCTTGTTCTACTTTAAATATATATAAATCTTCCAATATAAAACCCGCTCCTGGAAATGATATAAATTTACTAACATAAATCCCCAGAATATGTTGATGATAATAAAATTAAGCATTTTATTCTTGTTTTTTTTTGTTTTTTTTAAATACGATTATCTTTTGTATTTTCAAGGGCATATGTGTATGTATGTATGTACATTTGTTAATCCATATGCATCTGTATTCACAACAACTTTTAAATATAATTATTATAAATTAAAATACTTTTTCAGCAAACATTACAATTGCGAATATGTTTGTTTCTGAAAGTTGAAAAACATTAAAATATTCAAAGCTGGAATAGTAATTTTCGGTTTGATATTTAAGACAATGCATATGTATGTAAGTATGTCTTTGTGTTACTGCGTAGTTATGAATTTTATAAGAAAATAATTACTTTATTATACAATAGGTTATACATAAATGATGATATAAAAGTAAAGAATTTTAAGAATAAGAATCCTTATGATATGACCGATGACCGTCTGTTTGTTAAAAACATGATAAGGCGTGAACAAAAACAGCTAGAGTAACCAAATTTGGCAAAAATGTTCCTCATGTCTTATAAAAGTTTTGTATTGAAGTTGGGCGAAATGGAACTATTAGTCAGTATAACAAATTTTATGTGTAAATTCAATGTTTATGTTTATTCAATTCTTGTTTATGAGGGAAGATCTTCCATATTAATCTACCCTTCGAAATAATTTTGATGAAAATGAATGTCAAATTATAGTAGAGTTTGTTACAGATCAGATTTGATTTTAAAGCTTTCGTCAAAATTGATTAGTTCACATTATAATCCACTAAAGAAAACGACTTAAAGAACAATGACAAAGAATTGGGGATTTCTGTCTGTCGGCTAGTCAGTTTAAATCACGCCTAAACGAAAAGAGCTAGCTAAGAAGAAAAGACGCTAAAATGGCAACAGTGTTTTAATGGCTTATTTTTCTCAGAGGATTAACAAAATAATTTTGTAATGATTTGCTGTTGTTAACTTACAAATACTAATATACTCGTATGTATTTATAATACATATTTTACTTTCCTTTAAAACGATACCTCTTCTTCTTAATATACGAGTATATTTGCAGATTTCTGTTATTTTATATTTTAATGCGAATTTAATCGAAAATTGCGTTGCATGTAATTTTTCAATTTATATGCTGTTTGGCACTGAAAAGGCAACCAAAAAAAAAAAAGAACTTAACAAAAAAATATGTAAAAATTTCAAATATGAAGATAGTAAAAGAATTTGTCTGAAAAAATAACAATCAACAAGCAGACTTTGAAAAGTATATGTACATACATACATACATATGTATAAAAAATACTATTTGGCATAAATATTCACATATGTAAGTAAGTATGTACATATGTTTGTATGTATGTAGAAATATAACATACATTCGCGTGTTTTTCACTTTTTCTAGGTATGCATTAAGGCTTAACTAATACACTTATGAAACATTTTGAAGGATATTTTAACGTCGAGCGTTTTAAGCAAATCTCATAGACTTTTACTTAAACAATACATAATATTTATAAAGAAACTAAATTTGGTTTGTATTTTTTTTTTCAATTTTACTTAAGGGATCTTGTTTGTGAAACATTTTGATAGCTTTTGATCGATCTTAAACAATTTTTGTTACAAACTTAAAAAAATTGTCTACAAGGCAACTGGAAGTATGATTTAAAATGTGCCTGTTTTGAAATAAAAAACTATGAGGTCTTCTTAAATATTATTTAATAAAAAAAATATTGTTTTGGTTTTCTGAAGCACATTACGCCCTTTTAGCATTTTCGGTGACGATATATTGTATCAACTATATACATTTTCAACTAAGCAGCTGATCACGGGGTTGATTGCAAAATAACGGATATAAGAAAATACCAGCAGCAAATACATTTGTATATATGTACGTAACATTCTTTACTTTTTTCGTTTTTAAGAAAAGGCAAACAAGAACTACTAATACCCTTTTTTGAATTTCTTTTTACACCTACATTTTTATTTTATATAACAAATAATCCCTTAATTCATAAATGAATTATAAATTTATCAAAGTGTTATAGTAGAAATTTTTTATGAAAAATTCAAATTATAAGCTTGTCATAGCAGCATTTTTATTTTATGAATTAGGGGGTAAGTTTATAAATAAAAAAAAATCTTAAAATAATATAAAAAAATAATTTTTTATTTTTGTATTTAATTTAATTTTCTTTTTATTTTATTACCTTAAAATGTTGCAAATTAAAAGTTAAACTTTGAATTTCATCTTTGTTGGGTATGGAATCGATTTGAAAACGAGTAAAACGTAGCAGTAATATATATAACGTTGAAACAATGCTGAAATAATAACATAACTGAAACTGTAAATAAAACAAAAATTCGTTTACAAGAGTCTAACGTTACATAAAAAAAAAAATAACTGAATAACTGAACAACTGAAAAATAAAAAAATAACAGACGTTGATGAAATTACAAAATATCAAATGTAGACACACGAAAAGAATATACTATGACAGAGTATTTTTTATGAAAACATTTATTAAAATAACATTACACTACATTCATATATACATATGTACATAAAGCCATACATATATACATATGTATGTTTGAATATATTTCGTAATATCGTTTATTACAAGTTAAGGAATACGGATATAAATCATGAAACACGGTCCGAAACGCGTTTCAAGGAATATCCTCTAATAGGGATATTTGTGCAGAAAAATATTGTTTACCCAAAATTTGTTTAATTTTTTTATCACTTAAGATTTTAATATGATTCAAGAACGAAATGAATACTTTCCCAGCTGATATTAATACACGTAGAGGAGAAAATTAATACTCAAATTGATTCTTTGAATTTTTCAGTGAGTTATGGATATTTAATTGTTTTATTTATTGTTTTTATATTATAAAGCCTAAAAGTATGTTTTTATTTGTACTTTATTTAGCCCCGTTTCACACGAATAAGGTTTACTTGATCAGTTTTTCTTTAAATTTCTTTTGAACCTGCTTACACGTTCATACACAAACATTTTCTTCATCACTTTTCATTTTATTTTCCTTAAATTTCATATTCATATCCATATTCTGTTACAAACCGATGGGACTGTTGTTGTTACCGGCCTGACTAGCTACTCGCGGTCTCTTTCGGGCGAAGGAACTCAACCCTACAAATTTTCAAAATTTTCGTAAACTTAATAGTACGGTCAGGTTTGCACAATTTTAATTCTGTCAGTTTTTTCTCATACAAATTCAAGACTTGATAAGCCAAACCTGACTAATGTAAAAGTAGAGTTACATATTGCCCGTTTGCAGGGTAAGTGACTGAACTCTTAAGAAGAATATCCCGAATAAAATGGTCTTTAGTTTTTTTTTTTTGTTTTAATATTCCTGTAAATAAATTCAAGACGAAGTTTGATCTGGTAGCAATATAAATTTAGATATTTATATTTAGTTATATTCTCGGTTTTATATTTATTACACAAAAAACTAAAGTTTTGTATAAAATTTTTTATTTTAGGTATAC
Source organism: Stomorhina lunata (assembly GCA_933228675.1). Taxonomy (NCBI): domain Eukaryota; kingdom Metazoa; phylum Arthropoda; class Insecta; order Diptera; family Rhiniidae; genus Stomorhina; species Stomorhina lunata. Next base: position 119,036,592 of record OW121744.1, read on the forward strand.
AAATTTAGTTTAATATTTTTTTTATTTATTTTAATAATTTCAAAAGTAATGCAAATTTTTAAAACTGGGGCCAAATTACCGCATTCGATATCGATCTAAAACTCAGACTTTTAAGCGAATATTGTGAAGTATACTTTAGGGATGTTCAAAGTAACTTCGATGTAAAAAGTTTATTGAAATTTGGTAACCATTTTGATTCTTTTTTAAAAATATATATTGTTCAATTAAAACTCTTTTACTATCGTTTATCTTTTGGCAAATAACTTAAAAAAATATAGTAAAGTGTACATCTTTTAAATAATTTTGATTATCTTTAAAGTATGCTATACAAATGTTTTGAAAATATCTAAGATTTCGATGAATATCGAATATCGTAGTTTGGCCCCTGGATTTTACTTCATTTAACAAATATACATTATATCGTTATTAGAATATTTTTAGTGTTATTTCACTATTAATTTAAATTTGGTATAGCTTTCCAGCTTAAAACAATAATAATTGTCTATTTTTTATGAACATATTATTAGCAATTTATTTTTTTTTTTCATAATATTTTTGAAAGCGCTAAATAAGGATTCTCCGATCATTAAAATTTAAAAATGTTAATGCAAAGTTATTAAGAAATAACGTCATCATGTGTTAAAAGAAAAAGTTGGAAGCCATTGCAATGGCTTGAAAAACAGATGAGTGTACATAAAGGCCAAGAAATCAATTTTATGTTGACTTAGACCGTAGAACTTCACCGTGTGGTAAAATAAACAAGTTTCAATAAAAAAATATTAAGAAAAATATATGGTCCATATGTCAGTCGATGATCATATGCACTCCCCTTAAGTATTAAACAAGTGGTTTTATGTGCACTAACTTAGTGTGCCATATCCAAAGCCTAATTCGAAAAACTAAAGGGGAGAGTATGGGTAGAAGGTTATAGAAGCAAAGGATTCTGCTGTAAATATTAACGATAAAATATAAGTACAACCGAAAAGTCGCGAAATGTATTACTTTCAGATTGTGTCATTTGTGTGTGAATATTTTCATAAACGTTAATATAAATAACACAACTTTTGGAAAAAAAAAAAATAAGAATTTATTTTGTTATTAGTAATTTTGTTATTGTAGCATAAGAAAAAGCTAAGGGTAAAATGTTAAATTTATACGTCCATATCTGTATATTTAAATGAATACATTAACTAAAAGGATACATCTTCATACCGTCGTAAAATATAAAAATAAAATTACAGAAGCGTCAGTAACTTGTGCCAGTGCCAGCAACTAATACTCATTAACATATTTTTTCCATTCCATTGACTTCGCAATGACTTATTACAAACTGATTCAATTATCAATATGAATTCCTTGCTGAAGCGTTACTCGTATTACTTTGCTTACAACAGGGTCATGTTCAAACATAATTTGCACTAAACTTTAGCATTTACGCTAATTAACATTAGCACATCCAATTCAATTTGCATATATGAGTGGAAAATTGATGAGATGAGTGTTGTAGCAGTGAATCATTACACACGTTATATAATTAATGAAATATTTTCTATAGATGGACGTTATAGAGCAGACTCTTTGGATTTTCACTTATAAAACATACTTTCAGACATATACATACATACATACATATATACATAAATAGAATATAACAAATAGTTATAGCAGAGTAATTAAAAACTACTTAATTGTGTCTTTTGTGACATTACCATTTTCTACTTTATAAGGGAAGAAGTCATTTCGAGCTAATGGTATTTGCCCTGGCATTATTATTATACAAACTTTATTATCATATCATACTCTATATATAAGAATGTACATTTGTATACATGTATCAAGGCCAAACAACCTCTTTTTTTTAATTCAAACCTTTCTTTAAAATTAAATAAAAAGTTTCAACTTTTCAGAAACATTCTTTTTGTTTTCTCATTTTTAAACCAATTAAAATTGGATGAAATAACAAATACAACACTCAAAAGCGAAAAATTAAAACAATTAAATAGATGTAATTATGTTAGAAAAATAACTTTTTTCGGAAAAAATGGCCTACTTTGAAAACTAATTCACCAAGAAAAATTATTTTAGTTGACAAAAACAAAATATCAAGAATGAACAAAATAAAATACAAAAGAAATAAAAACAAAAAAGTTAAGAACTCCCTTAGGCTGATGGGCAGGTTTGGTTGCCTTTGTTAATTATACCTTTTATAATTTACATTTTTAAAAATAAAAATACGAAGAGAAAAAAAAAAGAATTGAATCATTTCTTGTCATTATTCTGTTAAATGCATAATTTATTCTCCTCGTTTTGTGTCTCCCCCTTGTCCCTTGTCTTCTTTTATTTCCTACGGCGGGTTTCACTGACTTTCCGCACATTTTCAAATTCTTTAACAAAGTTCTCTCTCATTTAGCTTCAAGAATCAGAGAATTTTGTTTTTGTTAATGCTATTGCTATTGTTATTGTTGTTGTTCTTGTTGTTCTTGTTTCGTTGTATTTTATAAAAGATTATAAAGTTTTTAACAACAACTTTTTTTTACATTATTTATTTGCAAGAGAATGTTTAACTTTTGAAATAGAAAAGTTAAACCTGTTAAAAAGAAACATTCTTATTAAAAATAGCAACAACAACAACAATAAATGCTACAAAAAAAAGCTTAAAAACTAGAAATGCATTTTTATTATTGCAAATTTTTGTTATTCACGAAAAAATTCTTGAAAATGCTTCACTTTAGAAAACAAAAAAAAAAAAAAAGAAAAAAATAAGGAAATCTTAAAATTACTTGGCTTATTGACAAATTGGCTTTTGTTTTAAATTGCAAGAAACAAATCATTAGCAAAACCGCATTTAAGTCCAATATAAAATAAGTATGTGCATATGCACATTAGGGTGACAATGGTTTCTATGGAAGAACATTTTTCGAATTTTAAAGGTTTTTCAACGAAATATTGCAACTATAAGTCGAAAAGTTCAGTTCTGAAAATTTGAGGCAAGTCGGACAACATTCTATGGGCGCACATAGGGTACAAAGTATATGACCCCATTTATATGGGGAAAATTTGGTTATTTTTGTTTTTGCGAAATTCCAGTTTATTGTTATTTCCCCCGAAAATTAATGTCTCTGAAAAGGCGCCTACGGATATGCAACAATTTTTTTTTTGTAAATAAAGACTATTTAAACAATCCTGTGTTAGTTCTTTTTAATACTCTATTATTTTTCCTTGTAAAGATTAATTATTGATGGTTGAAATTTTGCAAAAACCAAAAAAGAACCAATTTTTCTCCATAGAAATTTGCTCTTAAACTTTGAACCCGATGTGCCCATTAAACGTTTTCCGATTTATCTTAAATTTTCAGAACTGAGCTTTTCGACCTATTTTTACAACATTAAAAATTAAAATAATTTTTGCTGTCGCCCTAATGTACATACATACATACATGTATGAAAATATTTTTTTTTTGGATTTTTTGCGAGACTTTAAGCAAAACATCCACTGAGGAGCGGAGCGATTTTTAAGAAACTTAAATTAAAAAAACATCAATCTATTACAGGCGGACTATAATATTGGATAACAAACATAAGTCTGCCCTCTCGGAATTGACCCCTAAAAGGCCTAAATTTAAATATATTTTAATGAAATTCAGCTTTTACTAGTAGAAATCATTGTATTAAATTTACGCAACAATGCTACATATGTATAAATTTCTACATATGAATATTTACTAAGTGTATAAGTTATATAGTTTTTGTAAATGTGTGAGTAGTAGTAAATTGTATTACTGGTGCCTACTAGTCTGTGCTTGTGTTAGAGCATACATTAGAGAGATTTCAGTTGTTATTCTACGAAAATTGACAAATTATTGTGCAGGGATAAATGTCATACATTTCAAACTAGTGGTAAATTGGTATTTTGGCATGAATATGGTTAGGCATAAAATTATAGCATTAAGTAACAATATAAGATATATAAATGATTTTTTTAATATATATGTACATGAAAATATATTTTTATTTACAGGCAAATGCATAAAGTTTTAAAACCATATTCCATTAATATAAATTTTATGTTGAATAAAATTTATATATTTTTTATTAAATTTGATAATAATATTTGTAGTTGTTCAGAGTAATAAAACAATTAGAAAAATTAGAAATATATTTTTTTTCTCAAAACTAAATATTTCACTATATACGATTAGGCACTTTCTAATAAGTGTGTAACAAAATTAGTAAAATGATATATCACGTTGAATAAACATATTTAGTTAATATTGAGATGATAAAGGTAACGGTTTCAAAGCTTAGCTATTAAGGACAAATATGAAAAAATTAGCATATTATAAATTCGTATACTTAAAATCTGAACCTATCTAATTTTTGTGGTATTAAAAACAATCTCTCCCTCAAGTTATTACAATAAAACTTGATCTCATAAAGTAAACCACTAGCTAGTAAAATATTTTTTCATATGTAGTGAACATTAAAAGTGAAGATCATGAAATTTACGTATTAAAAAGTTAATGTACTAACAAGTATCTAAATGATGTGACATAATATCAACTGATTTTTGTAAAAATCGAATTTAGAGGATATTTAGGCCTTATATGTATATATTATTTTTTTGCACTTAATTTTTGGATCTACATATGCCCATCTTTGCACATGTAGAAGATAATCATATTTGATTTGTTTAGCATACATACGTATTTTACCTAAAACTGTTTAATATTTCACTGAACTTATTATACCTGCCCCTTAATAAGAAATATATGTTAAAATTTCTCTAGTTTTAAATGTTTCCCAAATTAAGTAGCAACAAAAGTTTCCATAGTGCTTTAACTTACATATCTAATTTTACATGCTTTACTATAAACTTAAAAATTTAAAAGTTTTTTGTTTCGAGGACCTGTCTATCTATAATCTTAATACTTATTCAAGAAAAATTTAAACCCCCACACAAATATTTGTTTGCACATACAAATAATCCGAAAGCTGTCAATACAAATACAAAAATTTTGTTTCTGTCATGTTGAATTAAGAAAAATCCGAAAACAACAACAGAAGTGACATATATGCATAAATACATACTGATATAAAAAAATATCTGTTTCATGATTTTATACACGATTGTTAACTACATCACATATTTACGTGCATATACATATGTATGTATGTGTGTACATATGTATGTTTGTGTGTACATATGTATGTATTTATGTAATTGTTTTGTATATTGTGTTTTTGTAAAAACCAAAATGTTTGGCAGTGATAGCAAGTCAATTGAAATTCGTCATTTTCATTTTTTAATAAATATTAATAAAAATTTATAATAAAAACTCGTTAAAATGCAATCAAGTATGTAATGTATATTCTTTGTATGAAGAATATCTTCTACAAAATTTATGTATTCTGAATTTAATTCAAATTTGTAACTTAATTTTTGAATTCTGCTACTGCTTAAATTTCATTTATTAATTTTGTTAAATAATTTTAACAAAAATTGCATGATTTTATCTAATGCATCAGCGTAACTTAGACGTATAATTATTTCGTTTTGGAATTCATGCTTCATTACTTATACGCTCTAAAATAAAATATTATTAATTTTACATACATAATACATATCTATAGGAAATACGATACGTATTTACTTTGTAGTGGTATGTAGAGATCACGGATCAATCATTTTTGTTCTTGTATAACAATCGAAGGAAGTTAACAATATTCAAGGCTGGAATAATTTGTCTGTACTCTTTAAGGTTATGTGACAAAAGCAATCCAGGTGGTAAACTTGTTAGGCCAGTAGCCAAAATATCTTGTTCAAAACTAAGCCTTATCAAAATAAAAACAATGATGCTTAACAACAAAAAAAAAAAAAAAACTTTAAGTTCAAACTTATAAAAAGGTTATAAATAAAGTTTTTAATGGTTCTTACGTGAAATGACTATAAACGATTAACAACAATGAGAAATACAATCAACTTACATGTGTATATACATATTTATGAGTAAATGTAACATTACAAAATCTTACACACATATTACACACCAAATTTTATATAGAAAAAAAAATAATTTTTAAACATCTAACTTTTTGATTTTAATGTTTAATTTTCCACATGGTCTATTAGTAAAAAATTTTGTTGTCTCTTTGTTCGTGCTCTGCTTTTTTTTTTGTCCAAACTTTATCAACAATTGCCCACTTAATTTTATTGTCCCTAACTCTTGAAACGTGTATATTAAAAAACTTTACCCACAATATTCGTTAGGGATTTTTTACCAAGAGCAGATAGACTCCGCTTTTAAAATTGAGCAGTGCCATAGAATTACCTGTATTTAAAGACAAAAAGAAACATAATAATAAACCAAAAAAAGGCTCAAACGTTTTAAATTCCAAACATGTTCATTTGGTAAAACGTTAAACGAATTTTTAATAATCAGGAATATTATCCTCAATTCCAACAGTTTAACCAACAAAAGTGGCATTTACTTGTCCAATTTTATATATACATATATATTAAAAAAAAAATAAAAAAACAACACAAAAAATATCAATTGTTGCTATTTATTTTTATACAAAACAATTTTATAAATTTCCAAAAAGAAAAACATCGTCCTCATCACATTTATTCCTCATAAAAACAAACCAACGAAACAAACGACATCAGAACTTAATTTCCACAACATTCGAAATTTAAATAATTGTATTGTTGTTGCTCTACAAATCTTCCCTTTAAATCTATTTAAAAGGTAGACATTATTTTAAATCATTCCTCTCTTTCAACTGCTTTGTCAATGTTTCAATTATTTATTTTTTTTTCATAATTTACGTAACAGGAAGAAAAATAGCGAAACGAACGAAATTATTAATATAAAAGTTGTTCATTGCATAATTATTTACAGTGGAACCTGTTTTTGTGTGATTTTTTCTTTATTTTCATACCCACCATCAAAAAGAATGAGGGGTATATTGAGATTGTCATTTATTCCGTTTGTATTTTCCTTAATAATTGCTCAAAAACCAAAATTGAAGTATATTCTGTCCTGTCTGTCTGTCCGTCTCTCTGTCTGTCTGTTGTCAGCACGATAAAACCTTAACGAAAGGATATAGGTCGCTGAAATTTAACACAAATATTCTTCATTTTTTGAAAAATTTTGGTATTGAAATTGGGCAAAATCGGTTCACATTTGACCATAGATCCCGTATAACCTCGTCTAGGCTAATAGCTTATTTGCTAATAAATGACAAACTATAATAGCTATGATGACAAAATTTGGTATCTAGAAGTTCTACATAAGCACTAGGCAGCATTTCATTGAAATCGGTTCACATTTAACCATAGCTCCCATACAAAAAACTTACGGAAACAGCCCAAATTCCAACTGAAATACACTTAAATGCCAATAAATCTAAACCTATAACAGATATAACCACTAAATTTAGTACGAGGTTGTCTTATGTCAATGCCGATTTTGTCACAATCGGTCACCACTTGACCATAGCTCCCATATAAAAAACTTACAGAAACACAAAAACTCAAAAAGAAAAGGAGATTTATGTCCGTCTGTCCGTTAGATAAAAGCGCGACAGCTCCTTAACTACAAGAGCTAGAAAGACAAAATTATGCAAAAGTATTTTTGATATGTAACAGAAGTTGAGTACTGAAAATGGGCGAAATCAGTTCACATTTAGTTAGAGCTCCCATATAACCCCGCCGCGGGAAACACATGAATGCTGACAAATTGAGTACAATTGTAATAGCTATGACGACTAATTTTAGAATAGAGAAGTTTTATGCAACTATTGGTCAGTATATCAAATTTTATAGAAATCGGCCCATATTTGACAATTGCTTTCATATAAAAAACTCTCCCGGAAAAAAATGTAGCAAAGGCCAGTTAAAAGCTATGAAATTAGAATCTATGACAGCTATGGCCACTAAATTTTGCAAGAATAAGCTCTATATAAATACCAGCCAGTGTGTAAAATTTTGTTACAATCGGTCAACATACTTTTAAATGTTGAACTATAAAGCTCCTACAACCGAATTTAGTAAAAACATTTTACTAACAATATCAACTGGCGTAACAACTTTTTTCGAATTTGGTCCACATTTTGAATTAGCTGCAACCTTGATGGTGGGTATATAAGATTCGGCACAGTGGAATATAACACTCTTACTTGCTTAATATATAAAACTGATTTTGCTATGGATTTCAATACTGAAAATAATATACGTATTGAGAAAACCTATTTTTATAAACTGCAACTTTGATAATTTGATACCTTTTTATTACACTTTAATATTGTTAAGTTTAATGAGGCCCTATGCTCCTCTGGAAGTCAAGGACAACAGAAGAAGAAGTAAAATCGCCAAAAATTCAAATCAATTCATAATTAAAATGTTTTATAAAATTTTGAATTTAACTAGTAAGTCTTACTTCTTTATAAGCTAATTAATAACTTAAATTTACTCAAAGCGATTTATACTTGAATTGTAACATTTCAGGCAGGCATTTCATAAAAATGTCATAAAAAATTAACCAAATTTATAATTGAAAGCCGGTAACGGAAATTTTGTAATGGATTGTGAACTTGGCTTTTGTATTTTATATAGTAAATTTTTATTTGTAGAAATATTTAAATGAAATTAAATATCGAATTTTTGTTTATAATCCACAAAAATTACTGTAGTAAAAAATCTATAAATTTTTAAATTAGTACTTGTAAATTTTGTATTATGTGAAATCTGAAGAGTTAAAAAAAATAAGATTTCTTAGAAATTATAGAAACATGAAAATATGTTTTCCTTTGTATCTAGGAAATGAATTTAAAAAATATTAATATGTTAAAAATTTAGAGTACTCAAAAAAAAGTACTTAAGTAAAAGAAGATAATAATGAAATTGTGAAAATACTTAGTTAAAAAATTTATTTTTACCTTGTTCGTAAATTATTTTGTAATGCTTTGGACCAATATATCGACTGTCCATTTAACCTTTTTTTCTTTGATTTTTTTTTTCTTGATACGAAAATAATTTAAATAAAAGTCATTTTGTTGTATTTTAAAAGTAAAAAAGCTTTTTGATGTAATTGTTTTTACAGAGATCAAGAGTACTAGGCAAAGTACTCTGGATTATGAACACCATTATTGTATTACATATTTTCTTTATTTTTGAAATTTAACTTAATTTGTTATAAACTTCATTTTTCACAAAGAAAAGTGAATTTGTGATTTTGTGGGAAGGATTTTCACGAGAAATCTTGTTAGTCTTTGCTCTTGCTTAAATGTATAAATATTTTCTCCTTTATTTAATCCATTTGATACTTACACTCTGATATTATCTACTTTCTATTTGTCGAAATGAATAATATTTTTATTTCTTAAGAATGGTATCAAGTATTGCTAAAAGGAAATTGAAATGAAAACAATACAATAGAGTTTAAACACAAGAAAAGAAAAACTAAGAAAAATATGAAGAAATAAAAGAAAACTTCAAAGTAACTCATAAATTTTATTTATTTTCAATAAACAGAAGTGATAGAAAACTTAAGGGTTCATTTCGAAAATCAATGTTCGACATAAATATAATACAATAAATAATACTTAGATATATACATACATAGATACATATACACTTATATTTATATATAAGTAGTATATAAGTATGTACGTATAATAAATATATAGGGTAGCATTAAACTGATGAGAAGTAATTTCATTTCCCTCTTTTTAAAAATTGTTTTGAAGTAGCACGAGTAGATATTAAAAGCATATAATAACTTTTATTGCTTTGCCTGAGGGAGGCAAAGTTTAATCAAATATTAAATGAAAAAATTGAAAATTAATGGTTTATTTCTTCTATTATTTTAACTGAAGCCAATACGATTACGATAAATAAAACACATACTTGTATTATTACATACATACATATTTACTTATGTATTTTTTTTTTTATCAGATTTAGGTACATTTGCCAATATCTCGTCTTTATTAAAGAGGAATTTATGATACAATAATATAAACTGTTTGTTAAATGCTTAATTGTTCTTGAATTTAAGTATCTCATTAATTTTTTGTCCCGACATGTGTAAATTGAATTTTTTATCGATCAAATAATGTCCATATGTGTTTGTATTTATGTAGAAAGTCAGGATTTTAAGAAATAAAAATTATACTTTTTTAAAATATGTACTTTTAAAAACCAGAAAACTTTCTCAATTGTTGTTAATTTTATATTAAATATAGAAAACTCTAATATTTTAGATTATTTTTCGGATATTTATACAATTTAAGCAAAGACAATCCGGTATGTGACGGAAATCGATCGTTTTCAAAGCGATCGATTTCTGATATATTTTTGAGATTATTTTGGTTATTTCTCCAAAAAGAATAAACATTTAGGCTTTAATCCTTCTGACTGATATCTTATCTTTCATTTGGTTTAAAATCGATCGATTTCTATCACATGCCGGAATATAATATAAAGATATTGCACTCCATACATTTCTTCTGACAAATGTAAAATTAAAGTGGATAAAGACAATAAAAAATACATAAAGGAACAAACAAACATACAAACAAACTTTATGAGCACATGTGTGTGCCTAAGCTTTCTCTCATTAGATAATCGCCTCTATTAGTTGATTTCGAATTAGATTAAACGCGGTATACTTTCTTTTTAATGGGACTTTTCAAAATGACCATACGGCAAATCAATGTATGGAATTGCAACATATTTATATTATAGAGTCTTTGATTTAAGTCTATTTAATGTTTTGAAAAACAAATAACTTCTTCTCGATCAAATAAGCATTAGTTCGTTTTGTTTTAATTAAAGAAAAGTGAAATAGATTTATTCATAAAAATAAATTTATTTAGTTAGAGCTGTCAGTTAAAAGCGTAATTAAAATAAATGAAATATATTCATAAGTAAGTATGTGTGTATATGTATATGAAGTATGTCGTATATAAACAGGTATGACAGAATACACATGTTTTCTATGTCAACTTAACAATAAGATGATGACATGCTATTTTATATGTTATATGTTTTATATTTTTTGTTTTGCTTTCATGTTATATGTAATCTGACAATTAGTTAAGAAATCACTAATTCAAGAATGAATGAGACAAATTCCCTCATGAAGTTACTATTAAATATCATCATCACTATTTTGGTAATAATAGTTGTATGTCTGTTCGAAATCTGGTTGTATAGAAAATTTGATATTTATATTTCCCTTAGGTTTTCTTTCATAACTAAATGTTAGAGATACAATAATGTTGTGAAATATGTACATATAATGCACTTCTGATTACGTTTGTAACACTCAAAAATATTTGTCTAACAACTATCGACAAAAAATTTCTCTCCGTTTATGTTTTTTCAAAGTACTTTTCACAAATAAGTAAATAAAATTCGAAGAATTGTAAAAAATAGCTAAAGCTTCCAAATAAGCCTCCTACCCAAATAATTTTGTATTAACTACATTTTACTTTATAAGTTTATGAGTGCAGGGGCTCTTATAGTCGTAGTTTATGAACCTTGTTTTATTGTTTTAATGTAATGTCCATCTTATTATCATGTTATTATATGCAAATACAACCATAAGTATTTATGTAAGTTTGTTGTTTCATGTCCCTATATACACAAAGACCTACATAACACAATACATACACAAACGTTTAATACAACATCCTTCAAAAATGTACATGTCAAGTTATAAACAAACATCTCATAGTCATAATCAAGTGGCTCTTAAGAAAATACACTTAATAATTTCTGTTGTTAGATACTGTATTCAAATGTACGACATACATATGTACATAAATACATGTATATCTATGTACGTATATATAAAGATGCATGTATATGTGTACATTATATATAATAGTTTTTTTATAAGCTCTTTTTACATATTTTAGACACAATTTTGTATATGTATATGTAGGAAACTAAATTTAATTTTATTTAATAACTAAACATGTTTGTGCATATATTAACCAGATAATAAACTCCTTATATATAATTACCTATTTTTTAAAAGTAATTATACTTATGTTATTTATATAATAATTTTACCAAGATAAATATAGATAGATCATGGTGATCTTATATGTATATACGTGTATAAATATCAATGTAAACATCTACAGTCACTTAATGGAAACAAGATATTTGTTTCCGAACTCTAAGGAAAGTTGTAAGAAATTATTTAAAAAACAACTATTTCGGCTGAAAATTTTGTGCAAAAACACGTTGTGTAAGTTTGGGTTGCTTCGTTAAAGTACAGGAACAAACACAAACATTTTTGGTCTTTTTAAAAAAATATTTATTTTCGTATATCTTCAGGAGCGAATGAAATGTAACTCTTCTAAGGAAATAATTATATTTTAGAAATACTTACGTTAACACATTTTAAGCAACTGGTTAATTTTTTTGAAATGCTATGCATTTCGAAAAGATACTTTAGTTTGACTTAAAGAATCTTACATTATCTTGGGTAAACTACGTTCATACTTATACTACAGCTGAATAAACTTTTATCGTTTGAATATTTGTTAAAAATATTTTTTAAAAACAGAAGAAAATAGTAAATCGCTATAAATAATGTTAAGTCGATATTATATTTCTATCACTTACAGTCGATACCATCGTGGTGAATTCGTTTTCCTACTCTTTTAGTTTTTGCTTTTAAAATTAATTTAAATAATGCCAATTTTGAAATATATATTAGATTCACGAGACAAACTAACATCCCAAAAAGGAAACTACTGAAAAGGATTTAAGTTGGATACCCAAAAAAAAAAAAAAACATACATACTCGTACAAATTTATAACAAAAAACTACGAGCTGCATCTTATGTACGAGTTAAATAGACATTGTTATACATATGAATGCATACATATGTATGTATATAATTCATATGTATGGATATGTGTGTATTGTATACGAGTAAATGGGAAATATTTTAAGTTATAAATCAGACGCACCACATGAAATTGCAGTATAAAAAAGTGAAACAACAAATGGCAGTAACACGAAGAAAAACAAAAATTTTTAAAACAACCAAAATACCATTGAACTTCTTTCTCTTTTTCAAAAAAAATTGTAGATAAAAATGTGTATGTATTGTCAACAAGAATTATTGTGAAGAAACGCGTTCATATGCTTATGTATTGTATGTACATGTGTATGTATTGGTGACTATGCCAATAATCAATTTCCGTGATTAGATTTTGTTAGCAAACTTCCGGTTTTGTGGTTTGGCACGGTTTCTTAGAAGAACAAAAATTGAAAAAAATACATATGTATTTAGTTTCAAAACTTCTTTTCTGGAATACATTGTCGTATATTTGGAACTTTGGCAGAGAAGATACATATTTCGAAAAAAATGCATCCATCCACTGTCTTATTTTTAACTAGGGTTATCAAGAAAATAAAAAAAAAACTTTAAATATGTTTTTCGGTTAAATAAATATTCGGATACTTTACATTAAAAAAGATGAAATTGTAAAATATTGAGATTTAGATCTACATACAAACACAGATTTTTAAAATAATTTCAAAATCATTCTAAAAAACAAGATCAATAATCACAGAAGTTCCTTTGGTGTGTGTACAAATGAAAATGCATATGTTCACATGTGTAAAAATATCGGTTTTATTAAACTAACACTCTGTACACTATTCAGATATACATACATATGTACATACATATAGTATATATAGACAGACGAATAGTTCAACAGCGCATTTACTGATTCGTTTATGTGTTTTCCATACCGATTTTGTCTTTCTTTGTTTTCCAAGTCAGAGTAATAGGATTATTTGGCAGTTATATGAAATGTTAAAGATGTCTTGTACCCAGTCGAAAAAAATATTCCAGTATCTTTCCATCTATCATCATGCAAACATCTACAGTCACTCGTTTTTTATAAAGGCGCGTTGCTTGCCTTTCTCTTTGGTTTCAGTTTTTATTCTACAATTTTCTTGGCATAAAATTCTATTTTACATTTTGAAGTTTTCTATTTTGTTGTTTGTAAAAATGTTTAAGGCCAATACATTTGCAGACATTTCTTGAAAATGCTTAACATATACATACATACATATGTATGTATTTCTATGTATGTGTTTATAGTTTTATGCATGTATATGTGCGTTACATTGGACCTGCTCCCGAAACAAATATTATGTCTTGCACCCAAAATTTTTAATGGTTCGGTTAACCAGGTTAAACAAAACTTGTTTTTGCTTAATTAATGTAATATATTCGTAAAGTTAAATTCTAATATTTTCAAAGGGTCCAGTTTTTTTACGAGTTTTTAATTCAAATAAACGTCTTACAATACAAAAAAATCATTATAAAAATTTGATTAAATATCAGTTAGTAGTAAAACAAAACCAAAACGGCTTAAACTTAAATGATTACAAAAATGTTATTAAAAGGGTTTTCTAAGTTAAAATTTTTACCAAATTTTCTATTTTAAACGAAAATGTATTTTTAGAGCCTGGTTAATGAATGTACATACATATATGGCACAGAATACCTTTATACCTGTTATATTATTAGCCATTGAAGCATAATAAACCTAGACAGAAATTTTACAAAAAATAAAATCTATTTTTAGGACAAGAAAGAAAAATAATAAAATCAGTTTTCCTTTTTGGAAAAAGGTCAACAATTTCATTGTTCAATATAAACAAAATGGGATTTAATACCAAAGATTATATTATGTAGTTAAAAATGTGCCAAATGTTGTTAAGTTTTCTATATAAAAGTAAAAATCGAAGATTTTAGAAAATTTCTAATTATTTTTGGCTCTAAATGATAAGTTTTTGTTTTAAAAAAAGTAACTACATATGAATATATTGTGTATTTATGTATACAAATAATCAATGTAGCTGGACCGTAAATAAAGATTAGATTCACTAAAAACTTACAATAATTTAAGTACAACCTTAAAGAAAATTTTACATTTTTTACATTGCTCCTATCAGTATCTTAAAGATCCATTAATCAGTATTTTCTTAGGGTAGAAAAACAAATTTAACTTGCAAAAAAGGTGAATCTTAAATGAATTCAAAATTGACGCCATTTATTGTTTACCAAAAGATTTAAGTAAATAGTTTTAATGACTTTAACCTTTTAACTAATCGTAAATGTTTTTATTTTAGTCAAGGATTTTTTATTTATTTAAGTCAATTGAAAATATCAATAAAATAGATACATTTTCTATTTTTTAAGATTTTTTTTTAAAGTTTTATCCCAAAATATTGTTAATGTGCCATAAAAGATTTAAATTTTTTTAACTAAAAAAATTTCCAATATTTGAGAAAATATCATACATTTATATAAAAAATTTAAAATTTTATTACTTTTCTAATGTGTGAGAAAAAATATAATAGATTTTACTTTTATTTAGTTTATTTATTCATTTATTAGGGAAAAGATTTTGTTTACAATTCTAACTTATTTAAAACGATAATAATTTTTATCACATCAGGTTTTTATTGTCGTACTTTTATGGAGTTTATTTAGAAACATTTACGACAAAATGTGTTTTTACATTTCTTTTAATTTTTATATTTTTAAGGACTTTTATCAAAATGTAAACACATGTACACACATTCGTAAGTATATGTTAGATATCGACAAATGAAATGATGTAACCCTCAATTAAAAATAAAAAATAGTTTTTATACCCTTCACCACCATAGGTGGAAAGGGTATTATAAGTTTGTGCTGATGTATGTAACGCATAGAAATATTTGTCTTAGACCCATCTTTTAGTATACCATAGGCTTAGAATCACTTTCTGAGTCGATTTAGCGATGTCCGTCTGTCCGTCTGGCTGGCTGGCTGGACCCCCATGTAAACCTTGTAATCAAACTACAGGTCGCAATTCTAAAGATAATTTGATGAAATTTGACACAGATCATTTTCTTCACAATGGGGCCATGGCTATTGAAATTCGTCAAAATCGGTCCATTATTTATGGTACCTCCCATAGGTCCCACTTCCCGGAATTGATATATTGGCCACAAAAATTAATATTTTTTCACGAAATTTAAAACAAACACTGCTTATCTAAACTTAAAATACTACAACAAGTTTTGTTGAAATCGGTCCACATTTGACCATAGCTCCCATACAAACTCTTTTCTCAAAACGCACTAAATGGGACAAAATTCATTAAAACGCTCGTAAATCCGAAGATAATGAGAATTTTACGTTTATTTTTTGCTTTATTTTTTTAACAACTGTAATCAATTCACCAAATTTCGAGATAATCGGTCCACATTTGACCCTAGCTCTCATATAAGTCCAAATGACGGAAACAGCTTAAATGTATAAGTTTTGAGAATATGTTTGTATGATGGCAAAATTTAGCAAATATTTGTCTTTATACAGGAAAAAGAACATCTTTGACCTTAGTGGTGAAGGGTATCGTATGGTCGGGCTTGACCGACTATAGCACTTTCTTACTTGTTTTTTAATAGAATCTGGTACACCAGGTTACAGTACATGTTCCTACAAAATTGTTGGCTTCTGCGTTCAAAAACAAGAAATGGAAAAAGACGTAACATCATAACATCCTTTTTTATAAAACACAATATTCGTAATGGGGCTGTTCATAAATTACGTAACGCTCATGGGGGTGGAGAGGGGGTATGACTTTTGTTATACCCCATCCCTGGCCAGAAGAAGAATGTATGAAAAAATCGAGATTATTTGAAGAAAATCGTTTTCGTTTTATAGGTTTTTTTCCTGCAAAATTATAATAATCTGAATTACGATATTTAGTATTTTAGCTGACGATATGCACTTATTTATGTATTCATGTAATATTCTTACAAATAATCAAATTGATTAAATTTTTTGCTAAAAATAAAATATAAATGTAATAAAAGCTTAACTGTAGTATCCTTTTTTGTTAGTTTATTTATTGTTATTCGAAAAACAAAAAAAATTATTGTCTTTAAAACATTTATTTTTTTACTTCCATCTTTAAATTATGATGTCAACATTTCATTTATTTACCTGTAGGAAAATCACTTAAGGTTTGACAATAAAGTCAAAGTATCAATCTCAGTTTTTCATTGACACAAACAACAAAAAAGTAAATCAACTTTTGTTTTTTTTCTATTTTTGCTTTCTAGTTTTTTTGTTTTTTTTTTTTTTGTATCATGGTAAATAAAATCTTTTGTCACGTCCAACAATACGTAACAGAGTCAAAACAAACAACTTGAAAAAACGGATGTAAAAGAACTTGAAAAAAGTATCAAAAAGAACTTGAAAACAGAGAAAACTGAAAAAAATTCATGAGAGTGTTCAACAGAAATAAAATGGTTTAGAATAAAAAATAAAGTTGGTACCTTATGATTGAAATGTTTGGTGTTCCGATACTGAGTCCGTCGTTAGTTTATTTTGATGTTTTGACTTATACGATATTTCGTTTACTTACTTTTATTAATAAAAACAAACTTTTTAATATACATTAAACAAAAAAATCAAGAGTTTAAATAATTATGATGCTTGTAAAACAAAAATATGTTGTAGGCAATTGTAATGATTCAATAAATCATAAAATTTTCATTACAATGAACTTTGAACTTTAATGTAATGATTCAAACAAAATAAAATATTTTGTTTTAAACACGTGTCGGATCCTTAACATTTACAATGCAAACACAAAAACTCACGTACACACTTGACTATATACATATGTACAATGTACACTATGTATTGAAACAAATAATTACACACCTACACACATACATATAGATATATGTATAAATGTTACCATAGGTACGAATATAAGCTTGGGAAGAAGGGTCAAGCAAATGTTATAAAATTGTATATTAACAAATTATATATTGATTTTTATAAACAATATTGAACAATAATTTATCTCCTATACTCGTATTTTATTTATTTATTTATTTATTTCGAAAGTTTTTTTTTCATTTCTTGTTTACTTGTTTAAATTATGGTTTCAATTTTGCTTTAATCGAAAACATTAAATTGTTGCTATATTTACGTCAAGGGGTGCATAAATGATGAGAATATTACAAAGAGCAAAAAAGGGGGCTAGAAACTACATAATATGATTCTATTAAACTCGAAAAGCCTTGCTCTTTGCTGTAGCGGTCACTTTAAATTATTAAAGACCATCGTAAATCCAATGATAAATTGCCTACACTGAAATGCTTGTAAAAGTTGATATTGTCATGGGCGCCCAACACAATATTCATACATAAATAAATTCATATACATATGAACAAAGTTCTTACATACACACGTACATACAAACATACATATATCCATAGATTAAGTCCGTTTGCTGCTCATTATTAAAACAGATAAAGACAAAGAGACAGAAGGACAGACAAATGAATGAATGTGTGAATGGATGGATGGATGGATAGACGGAATAATGGACAGAAAGAACAAACCAAAGTGCTCTGGAATGCCGCCCTTCACCTAATTAATATAAATTTAAATTATGGTTCTTAACAAATTACACCGAATCAAGTACACAGTGGTTGCAATTTGAAAATTTCTTTTTAAATTTTGTACAAAAAATAGGCCTCGATGTTCAACATTTATTTCGCCTTTCCAAATCACTGTAATGGTAATGTTTTCAACGCATGTAATTAGTAGCTATTTAAAATAGATTGTAAATTTAGGAAATTTGTGGCAATTGCATTAATGAAAATAGCAGCAATAACAGAACATGACAGAAGAACTGAATATCACAAATTTAGAACTGCAATGACATTTACACAAAGTATCTACAATATTATCAAATACTTAAATACAAATAAATTAATAAGCTAATGTAATTTTATATGAGAATCTATCCTCCTTTTAATAATAGGAGAATATTCAGACAATATACAAAAATGTCACATTTACATAAAAAATAAAATATAAAAACTCTAAAAATTATATAATGGCAAACAAATTTCAAAAGTTATACCCTAATAAAGTTGAATTCAATATCAAAAACAGTTTCGGCGTAATTGTGTATCAGAAGATTCTTGATAAATTTTACTTGAGTTCAATAATAATTAATATTGTTACTAAGTCTATTAAAAATCTATAGTGAAATCTTTTTTGATGTTGGAAAAGCTTAACCCTTTCTTTACCATTAAAAGCCAAAGTTTGGAATTTTTAATTTATCATTGCAAGAAAAAAACAACTCTAATTTTTTCTGGACACTCTAATATACATACGTTTATGTGTGTATATTAAGTTAGATTATAATTATTTGCAAATAAATTTTATTGATGACAAATTCAAACGACTCAAAGAATTATTCAGTTTAATTTGGTTCATATTTTAAGCTCATTGAAGGTAGTATTTTATTATTACTATTTACAAGCAATTTCATGTACATACATACATGGATATTTAAAAACCCCCACACTTATGTACTTAAATGTGCACAAAAAATTTTACATTCTTTATTAGGGTTCATCTTAAAAAGGTTTTTACGTAAAGTCTAATTGTTATTATTGTTGTGCTATTTTAAGTTTTTATATATGTATATTTATGTTAGTAGTAGATTAAAATGCATGAGAACATACATTTTTTTGTAACAAAACGTTGCTTTGGCATTTTGTTACCATCCTACTGTTTATGTGTGCGTGAATTTCAAAATGTTGTGTGACTGTTAAAAAAATAAAACAAGAAAAATGAAACAAATATTTAAATAAAAATAAAACAAAAAAATAAATTTGTTGATAGTCAGAAAACTGCAGCTTTTAAGAGAAGCGTTTGCTGCATGTGTGAGTGTTGAATAGTCTTGTGGGAAATAATTGTGGTTGCTACTAATGCATGTTAAATATACTGCTTGCAACTTACAAATATGTATGTATATACGATCTTAATTACATATGTACATATGTAGTAAGTATGTATGTATATACAACTAAGTGCAATGTGCAACCAAGACCAACTATGTACAAATGTAAGCAAAGGAATAGTCATAGACATATGCATATCTATTTTGTATCATGCATCTGTTTGTATACATTCGTACATATGTACATATGTATGTATATACATATGAGTACATTTAAATACTGTGGTTCTGTATTCAGCTTGTAGTGCAGTCTATTTTATATGAGATAATTAGGAAGTGTTAATTGTTTTAATTGTTTTGTTCCCGCCATTAACGAGACTCTAATAAAAAAAATTAAAAAGGAAAACATTAAAACCAAAAATGGAGAAAAATATAAAAATAAAACTAAGCTCTTACAAAGTCTATAAAACTATTCCAAACACATTTATACTTGGAATACATTAAAAAAAAACTTATATAAAATAAAATCAGATTTTTTAAATCCGAATACATTAATTTAAATTTTTAAAGTATTTTTGGCTTTATTTCTTAATATACAATGAAATTATTTAAAATGAACCTTGAGAGTCACATAGATACAACCTATTAGTTTGTAAGTACAAAAATTTAAAAAATAACAATTTAAATTTCTCCAGCTACATAACTTTAAGCCGAACACATTTCTCCCAATATTTTACCAACAAATATGACCAGTTCCAGGTTTTATCTAAAAATATATGAGAAGTCTGTAGTGATTATCTATAATTGCTTAAATATTTGTCTTGTCTTATTTCCTAAATATTGGCTTATTTGAATTAACCTTTTGTCGATACAAATCTTATTTTCTCTTTTATCACAACATATTTATTATCTAAATCATGACATTGTAAGAGATTTACCGCTTTCAAAAATAAATTATATGTTCAAAGTACATGTATCTGCATACATATGTATGTGTAGTGAAATACCATTAGTATATGTTTAATTGTAGATGATGAAATAATGAGGGATTGGCGTAGGTACTCATGTTTTTGATCGTTCCCATATAACACTTAGAATGAATTGAATAATCAAATTAAAATTGACCTTTTGAGGATGCAATTAAAAGTACTAATCGACAAAATGACCTTTATTATGTTGAATGTATGAAATGTAATACTAGAAGAAAAAAATCTAATTAACTATTACTACGAAATTGTGTAAACTGTCATTTTTTTACGTCTTCTTTCTAATAAAATCCTAATTAAATTCCTTTTCATTTAGGATAAAAAATTTAAACAATCTAAAACATCTAAATACTTACACAGCAAGTACATAAAAGTAATTCATTTTTGTTCTTTTAATATTTACACAAAAATATTTCTTACATTTTCCAAGAACTTTTTCTTTCTTTGGAGTTAAGGTTGAGAAACATTAATGAAATAGATTGGGATGATGGTGTGAGTGACTGAGTGAAAAATGTGAACATTAAATAAACATACAGTTTATTTTAGAGTCTCTTCCATTTAACCATTTGAGAGTAGTAGTAAAGCATCACCTTCTTTGTTCATCTGCATCAGTAGAAAAGAAAAGCGACTGTTTCTCACACGTTTTTATATTTAACGTTTTTAAACAGACAAATATTTACTAAACGTAACAAAATGTTGCTCATCTAAATTTTGTGGTAAGAATTTGCAGTTAAAAATACAAAAACGGCACTTGAAAGAACACACACACGAAATGAATGAAATGAAAACCATCATGGCAAATGTTTAAATACTGTAAATGATACATTTCTACACAGATAATGTTTAAAAATACATAATAGAAGATATGTATGTTTCTGTTCGTCTAGTGAAAAAAAACAAAGTCAAGTTAAAGTGTTGGAGTGTATGACATGGTAAATGGTTACCTTTTATTATGTAGAGTACGTGCAGTCATTACGTTTACGTACATAACATACATACATACACATATACAAACATCATGTATATACAAGCCCATCAGAATCAAAAGTGGCAATTGTCATTCTTGAACTGATATGTAACTTGCTTTACCATATTTGCTCTGCATTTCGCCAGAAAAGTAAATAGCAGGTGCATTTTTATTAAAGAATAATAAAAATAAAAACATTTTTATAGAATTACTGTGAAAAGTTTGCTATTATAGAATTGATGAAATGCAGTAAATACTTTTTTTACTCAAACACGAAAGGGCACAGGTTCAGTGCATTATTTATGTATATAAAATATTTCACTTCTATTTTTTATCAAAAATATTTAAACAAATGAAATTTACTATAAAATATTCAGTGGTAACTGTTAACTTCAAAATTATAGTGGTTAGCAAAGTCGTTGTAACGTTTTGTTGCCAATTCTTAGTGTTTAGGTACTTGTAATATTTTGTTACTTTTTTACGTAGTCTTTAGTGAGTATATTAATAGTCTCATCTATATATTTATGTTATGTATGAAATGGCACAACACTTATATTTTGTTGTAGAATTTTGTTGGTTTCATTTTTCTTCTTCTATTCACTGTTTCATTTCATTTTTATGTCAATGTGTGTTAACTTTAATTTATTTCATTGTATTTTCATGGCACTTTAACAGTCTTTTAACCATGACATACATTTAAATACTGAAACACTCACTCACTCTCCCACCCAACCAACTAACCACATTCACACATTTACTCATACTTGGGTCTTTAAAATCTCATAATATCTTCAAACGTTTTTAAGGTGCTTCATTCTTGAGAAATAAAAAATAGCAGGACAAAAATATTTTAAATACAAAAAAAAAGTACGAAAAAATGTGGTATTAATATTACTTTTGTTTAACAATTTATAACAATTAGAAAAGACTGAATCTATGTCATTTTTAAATTAGGAATTTTTACATTTTTGTGAATATTATAATTTTTAAAGAAAATCATTTTTAAAACCAAATTTAAATAATTAATGGGCAAATCTGACTTATGGAAACATGTAAGACTCACAAATATTTAAGAAAGTAATCATTATAATTCTTTTCTAGAGAACATTCAAGCCGTTAATGTGTTTAATTGAATTAAATACATATATACATACATATATGTTTACCTAACTACAATGTAATACAGTATATACATATATTTGTACATATACTTCTATGCATGTATAGGATATCTAGTAAATACAGTTTCCAAAAATGTACTTACCTAAATTCATGCTAAAACTTTATGTATTAATTGCTGGTTAGCCCCGAAAATCATTAAAACTTTTAGCCTCAAAAAACTTTTTGGCTTTATTTAAGCCAATCTAAAGAACGGAGTAACAAAAAAGTAAAACATTTGCTGGCTACGCTTTGACCTTAACGAATCAAAGAACTTATTCACTACAACGAATTTATATATACAAAATCAGATATACATATACCCAAACATATCAATATAGGCATTTATGCAGAATGAAGCAAACAACAACCGTTAACATCAAAAGTATTAGCCCAGCGGTTCCAAGTTAAAACTCAATTTCAATACTGTTGAAATTACCACCTATTTTAACATATTAATGTTAGAGAAATCGAAATTATACATTTGTTTGCATATTCCAGGACCTGCTCGTAATTATCTTAATCAACCTATTGTCTATTTTTAATGACAAGTACATTTTAAAATTGCTAGGTATTTCTCCAATTTTTGAAATGTCTCTTCAATTTACAACTACTGGGTCTCACGCACATTTACAAATACAAGTTCTTTGATTTGTACACTTAAGAATAAATTGCTTAAACTATTTATTCAAAGAAATAAAAAAGCTAAACTTTTTCTTGGTTAGTTGGTCAAGAGTCATCTGAGTTGTAAAGAAGTGCTGAAACAATCACAGTTTTTCTTATAGAAATGAGAAGAAAAAAAAAAACAACCGAAATAAATGAAAAAGTGAAAAACCATCAGACAGCAACAACCACAAAACCAAATAATAATAACAAAAACATTAAGAACAAAATCTAGCAAAGACCGACTGTCCGACCGACCACTTTATGAAACTATCAAACAAAAATGAAACATCATTTCATTATGAGTCCAAGTTTGAAGTTTTCATTGTTACCACAAAAGAAATGAGAATTCTATGATAAATGAACACGTCGGGATGACAAAATAAATTTACGAGTGTACATACAAACATATGTATGTATTAGTGTATCTACAATATATATTTAGTAGATATATCCAAATATATACGAGTAGTATATGTTACTATTTATGTGTTTAAGTACATTAGTGGATTATAATTTGTTGGGTGTTTAAAGTAATGGGAAGAAATTACATCTAATAGATAGTTATCCATTATTTAAAATTTAGTACAAAATACATGTTTTGATATTTTGAATGAAATGTAACGTATTTATTATTTTGGTAAATAAATATTGGCGCTATCCTAATATTTATACATATTTATGAGAAAGTGCTATCTATTTACAACTAAACTTGGTTTCAACTAAGAAATTGGTGGGAGTTTAAATGTTGTATTTATTTTTCTTTTTAATAGAAAAAGTTTTGAAATAGATTTACATAAACATGAGGGTGTATACGAACTCATTCGGATTATGACATGATTACAATACCCACTAGTACTTGTATCATTCATCACCAGGGATATATCAGTGTAATACTGCAATAGTTTTAATGATATTTCTGAGTAGTTCTTGTCATCGAATACGAATTTTTTGTAAATAAATAGTTCCAGCCTAATGTTGGCTTGTAATGAATATTGTACCTGAGGGTGTATACGAACTCATTCGGATTATGACATGATTACAATACCCACTAGTACTTGTATCATTCATCACCAGGGATATATCAGTGTAATACTGCAATAGTTTTAATGATATTTCTGAGTAGTTCTTGTCATCGAATACGAATTTTTTGTAAATAAATAGTTCCAGCCTAATGTTGGCTTGTAATGAATATTGTACCTTCAATACGAACCGGAGTGGAATACATAACAATTAAATTCAAATAAATTTTTCAACTAAATAATATTAATCATACGCCTTGATGTAACTACATCTATAATTTTATGGATGTAAAAAAGTTAAAATTTTATATTCGCATACTAAACTTAGGTTTATGGAACTTTAAAAAATTTAATTTTTATCATGACATCACTGTATTTTAAAACACAAAACTAGCAGATACATAAACTAAATATAGATATGAAATATGTATTGTAATATTGTACATATTTACGAAGAGAAATGAAATGTAAAGTAAAGTAAAGTAAAGAAAAGTGTTATCTATTGACGTTTAAGTGAACATCATCACTTTAGTTTATAAGTTTTTAATATAAAATCTTCTTTTATGTGTCTGTTTTGTGGCTTATCGACAAACACATCTATTCATCTTTCTCCTCCCTCAGTACATAAGTTTTTCATATACAAAGCTACAATGTATGTGTATGTAAATATGTATATTTGTGTGGAACTATAAGTAGACTTTCTGTAGTTATGACTTGAGGCTGTTTGTATGTAAATAAGAAGCAAAAATGAATTTTTATTATAAATATTTAAACACATATTGCATACTTAAACGAGTTTATTTTTTATTCGCATGACTTGGCAAAACTTTTAAATGTTTATTTCTGAAAAGTATTTTTGAGTTGTTTTCTACTTTAGATAAACCTTTTTATACAAAAATATACACATGTATGTGTGTAACTGAGGCTATGTATTTTCCAATTGGTATTTCAGCATATAATTTTAACTTTTAAAATCACTTTCATAGAAAATAATGCCATAGAGAATAACTTTTTTTACTTTTTAAATTATATAAAAATTTGTTATAATGAAATACAAATTCTCGTTACTAGAAACCACACAAAATATAATGACATCTAAAGAAATTTTCTGCTTAAATTTACTTAATTGTATATACATAACATACATATGTATACACAAGAGATCATTTAAACAAATTAAATTACTCGTACATATATGTACTACACATATATTTTGGACATCACCTTAAAAGCTTAGTATTAAAAACTTATTTTTGTTGTTTTTTTTTTTGTCGTGTTTTAAATTTCAATTAGTCCTAAATTGTTATGTGTTTAATCTAATTTTTGTAGTTTGGAGATAAGTCTGATTGTCAGGCATAATACAATAGACGTGATTTATATATAATATCGAGTCACTAAAAAAGTAATCTCGTTATGTTTTTTATACGAGTACATAGTTGTTAGCTAATGCTTAGTTTTTATTTTATATTTAGTTATGTTTGCTGGGAAATTGTGTGACACTTAATAATGAAAAAGAAGAATAAGAAGAAAAATGTTAAAACATACCTTTTACAACCAAGATATACATACATAGATAGATATATGTGACCCGGTCCATGAAAACGGAAAAGGTGGCTTATGTCTTAAAAACAAAATTTCGAAAAATTAGCTAAAATTTCGAAAAATTAGCTAATATTTTGAAATTTTGTTTTTGAGTCATAAGCCACCTTTTCCCTTTTCATAGACCGGGTCACATATAACGCATAATCTATCCTACTCTACTCTTCTTATGCCACTTTAATTTCCTAAACATATTTATTGATTAAGTTGTCGTCTGGTTAATGTATTTTACATATTTTAAGGTCTGGTCTCAAACTAACGCTTTTATGCGTCATGTTAAAAATATTTTGAAAGTGTTTAGGTAAATACATGCAAATAGATTCGCATTCAATTTATTATATTTCGAACGTTATAAATTAATAAAATCTATGGGAGATTATTACATTCATAATATCCTAAATGTTATTGAACTTTACAGATACATATCATGAGCCTATGTTCAATACCGCCTATGAACCATTTTTTTTTATTAACTTTTTATTTGAAAACTGTTTTTTTTTATAAAAGGACTTCTCTTGTAATAAAAATCAGAGGGAAGAAATCTATTAAGGCAGGTATTGGCTTGAATATATTGTATAGAAAGTATTGACTTATATTTAAGTATTTTGGATATTAAACAAAAAATATTTATTTGGTTCATAGTCTGTATTGAATATAGATTCACGATATGTTGGTTCTTATAATATATCAACTCAAATTTTATTATTTGTAGCATATGAAAATAAACAAAATCAGGTTAATTATAACGAAACTCCTAAAACCGCAATGAATTTACCGCTATTTTAAATCTCAAATAAATGGTGATGATTAGCGAAAAATTTAAATGCTGTAGGTATAATTTTAAATGTCTTTTAGATAATGGTAACAAAGAAATAATTAAATACTTCGCAGTACTTTTTGACTAATAAAATTACCTCACAATCATCTGAACAGTGGAATCTATCCTCTACTTTATTCATTTAGTTCGGTTTAGAAAAACATATTTAAAAAAGTTTACTCCTTTTGTTTGTAAATGAAAAGAAAAAAATAAAAACAATTATACTACGTTGCTAAAGTGTTAAAAACATTCAAGACACTTTAAAAAGTACAAAAAAAAAAAAAGAAAAGTTGGCTAGATTTTTTGGCGCCACGACAATGTGGTTTTGTCAAGTTATCGTAATGTTTCAATTATTTAAGTTTAAACATCCAGCTAACGTTCGTTTCAAAAAAGAAAAGAAAAGAATGAAAACAATTTATACTTAAACAATTATTTCCGTGTTAAAAATGTATAGGCTAAATTCGAAGGTTTAATTGCATTTGCAATCCAATATTTTCATATACATATCAACATTGTTAAGAGGTTTAAATAAGAGTAGCTCAATGCGACATTTAAGTGGGGGACATAAAATATGAAATTTGTATAAGTAACTTTGAGTTATTTGATTATATCTTAAATCATTGCTGTTGTCAAATTATTTCTCATTCAAATATAATTAAATTTTATATAAATTTTACCTAATCTTTGTAATTATAAAATTTTACACCACAATTAAGGATCAGTGTAAAAAAATAATAATAGAAGCACAAGTTGTAGTTTATAAATGATTTTCGATAACAATGACATTAAATGTAATATTTATCACCTGCAATTATCAATTTAGTGAAACTAATTAAATTTAACAATACATTTTAACATACTTGTAAATTTTAATTTAACTAATACGAACAAAAAACCTACAATAAAACAAATAAAGACATAAACATATAGACAAACTAATAATTCGTAATCAATCATATGAAAATTAACATAATTAAATACGAATGTTTATTCAAAAACAATAATTTTATATACGAGTTTAATGATATTTTTAATGAAAACAATTGTTTACAATTACCTATTCCAATCCCAAAATAACAGTTGTATAATTCTGTTGTTTAACTAGTTGTAAAATTGTATATTTTACAAGTACAATAGCAACATTTTTTTTATATTTTTAGAAATTGTAACGTTGTTTTGTAATGTAACAATAAAAACTAAAACAAAAGCACGCAAATTAACTCACAGTTTAATCAGAATTTAATTAACTTTTTTTTTATAATTTTTTGTTTTTAATGTCACCCTCAGGGTACAGAGGGAGAGAGAGTTGTTGCATCGAAAATATAAAAACATCAACTATAAAATAAAACAGCATGTAATAAAATATTTTTAATTTCCCACTTATCAAATATTTAATGACAATTTGATCAACAAAAACAAATGATTTCCCTACAGATTCGGTAACCGATTCAGCTGGAATTATTAATTATCGAATATTCTTTATATTCTATGAATTTTTATTCGACTGAAAATTTTTTATGATATACAGAAAACCAAAGAAAAGAATTTACCTAATATTGCGCCTAATGAAGAAAATTGATGTATAATGTTCTATAAATATAAAAAAAAAAAACTCGAACACGGACAAGCTAGTCAAAAAACCCTAAGTCATATAAAGTGAAAAAAAATATTTAGGGTTTTTTATAAGATACAAAAAATATGTACAATACCACCTCTAAAACTGCTGGGTACTTAATGACAGAGAAATTTAACACAAAACCAAATGTACAAATCCATATGAATGCACATCAATTGTCGTTTTATTAACACACGCATATAGTAGGTATGTACATGGTTTGTTTACATGGATATGGTAGTAGTATGTTATATCAATGTATATACATATGTACATACATTCATATGTACATTGAAATATTCAATAATTTCAATATTGAATTTGGTTGTTGCCTATAAAGTATTTGTGCAGTCATTCATTATCGATAAACTATAAATTGTCATTGTTTGCTTTAACTCGTATCCATAATTCGTTGATTTGTCGTTTTGCTCAAAAGCAAAATTAAAATAAATAAAATCGTAGAATATTTATTGGCCAACAACAATTAATATTTGCATCCTGTTGCATTGTTAAACGTGAATTTATTAAAACTGAATCACTCAAAATGAACCTATTGGTCAAATTGTTTACTTATTTGGTGATTGTGGTCATTATTGTTGTCCTCAGCATGGCCGACACGGTAAAGGCTAAATCGTTAAATGAAATAAGCGATTTGATGGTGAGTTTTACATTCTAAAGAAATAATATACGGAATTTTTTTATGCACTAAATTATTATTTTCAGGGCATGGACGAAGCTCCAGAAAATGTTCCGGAGGTTTGTAAAAATTATAATTTGTAATTTATATACATACATATTTATTTATTTAACGTGTTTGTTTATTTTCTTAAAATCCTCCAGTTTGAATCATCTAATTTAAGAGTAAGTTTTTAGATTTAAAAATTTAAATATTGGGACATACAAATTTCAATTTTTATAATGTAGTTACGCCGTAATGTTAATGCTAAGGCTGCCGAAGAGGATGACGTACCAAAGGTATATAAAATATGTATATGAAGAAAATTAGTATATAATGGTTTAATTGAAATATCAATCATATCTATTCAAAAGTCATATAAATTGAACATTTTAAGGATCTATAAATGTTTAGAAAGAAATATTTTTATAAGTTTTAAACAAAATTTTTTGTTTTCTTGAAAACCGAAATTTATTATTATTTTTACCAAAAATAGTACTAAAATGTTTGATGCACGAATGATTTGAAATTTCAAAAACATCAATACATAATTTTTATTCAAAACTAATATAACAATTATATAAAAATTGCAGGATGCACCAAAGGAATTTAATTTAAGAGTAAGTATAGCAGCATAAACTTCATAGAAAATATAATAATCAAATATTATTACTTTAATTCCTGTAGAACCGTCGTCAAGCTCCCACACCACCACTAAGTGAATCGGACATTCCAAAAGAATTCCAGGAAGAACTGGAAATGATGCGCGTAAGGACCTTACATCATTTATTATTATTTACAGTATAAAATTGAATTGTTCTTTTAGGCAAAACGTCAAATGCCCTCACCGCCAGGAGAGATGCCAATGCCTCCAATGTAAGCACTCTTACAAGGCTTCTAAACTAAAATCTTTTTAAAATTATTTCAATATTTTTATATTAGCACAAGGACCGTATGAATAAAAAAAATATAAAAAAATAACTATGTGTAAATAATGTATTCAAAAGGAATCTATTTATCGTAGCAAAATTTAACAACTAATTTCCTGTTTTAAAATCCCCATCTATTTCCGTTTTAACTGCAAAACAAAATAAATGTGGAAATTAAACAAATCAAAATTACAAACGAAGAACCAATAAAAAGGATTCGTAAAGTTTTTAAGAATATGATTATCCAAATCATGATAACAGTTTAAATAAGTCGTATTTTTCTAAACTTCTACCAATATGAGGGATTTTAACTTTGCCATTGCAGGCTTGGCAATTTCAATTACATAAACTCCAATTAAAATTATATTTTATTTAAACTTAAAATAATCATTACCTTAATTGTAATTGCCAAATAATTGTATATACATATTAAATATGAGAAAAAGTAATTCAATACTAACATATAAATTCCCAATTGCATATAAATGCAATTGAGGATGTAAACAATTGCAAAATTTAATTGATGCCTCCAACTATAGACTATTTTAACTAACATATGAACTACTTAGAAACAAAAAATAGCAAAACAAAATGTACTATGACGTTTCTAAAATGTACTTTGATGTTTCTTAAGTGTACTTTGACAGTTCGCGCTTAATCTAGTTGTAGTTTATGCCTCCAACCCTGTGATAAGAATGGCAATTTAAAATTTCAGTAAATAATCAAATTCAAAATATACCTATCAAATGTTTAATTTTCTGAAAAAAAAACAAAATATTACAATGAGTAGAAAATTTTGTTATTTTACGTTTTTTAAGGTCGTTAAGCTTAACTTGAAATGAATCACTTGAATGTAATATTTTCAAAAATAAAAATTTATGTCCTCCTTGAAAACATTTAAATCCGCCTAACAATTACTTCACAATTCTTATTTTCTATGGAAATCAAAAATACTTAAACATTATTTTAGAACGTTCAAGTACTTTGCATCTCACTCTGTCTCTAATACAATAAACATAAACGATAATTTAGCTCGTATTTGCGTATGTAAGCACTTTTAACCTACATATGTACACATGTATCCTCTTTTATTTTTATCTATTTACATACATATGTTTGTTATGTTATGTAGACAAACACATGTATGTGAGTGTAAGTGTATAAAAGTATGCAAAAATGTTTATTTACTTTAAAAGTATATTAAGTAAAGAATGAAAAAGCTAACTTGCAATTTCCTCAACCACTCCTAGTTTAGTTTTCCTTCTTCTTTGGAGTAGTGTAACTTCTATGTCTCTCCGTCTTCCATTTTCCTACACAAACAAATACTAAATAAGTTCACTTTAACTTAAACACACAACCAGACAGTTCATATGTATATTAGGGATATAACCATTTTCCTTGGATTGAAAAACAACTTCTTGTTGGGTATATCACAAAAAATGTGGATTATTTGAAATCAAATATTTTTTATCCACTAAAGGATTTTATGATGATGCGATATTCCTTCATTACAGACGCGGCTTAAATAATTTTGTAAGCATTTATAAAAAGTTATATACCTAATCCAAAATAATATGTAGTAAAATAAAACTATTTCGTAGCCTACTTAAAGGCATAAATTTGCTAATCTTTTAATTTCTTGTTTAAAAAAAAGTCCAGTAAAACAACTCATAAAAGGAATGCAGAAAACATACAAATTTTAACCTTGACAGTGATTTGTCCCTTGACAATGACTTGCACATTAACAGTGACTTGGACTTTTTCTATGATTTACACTTTGAATTTGACATGCGGTATTTAAAATCTGACTCAAAACTCTTGTTAGCTTTAACAGTAAAGCAGGCCTACATATATTGACATAAATTTGTCAAAATTTCATAAAAAAAATTAAATTTTAAATATTTATTTATAAATATATCATATCGTGAGCCTATAATCAAAACCGCCTATGAACCATTTTTATTTTTAAACAATTTTTATTGGAAAACTGCTCTTTAATAAAAGAACATCTCATGTGATAAAAATCAAATAGAAGAAATCTATTAAGGCAGTTATTCGCTTAAATATTTTGGATATTGAACACTTTTTTGCCTCCCCTTAAAAACTTTTTATTTGGTTCGTAGTCGGTATTGAATAAAGGCTTACGATATGCTTTTAAATATTTCGGCCTTTCCTATTTATTGCGCTATTTGAAAATCAAACTGCCGATAATTTTGGAAAATATGCAGCTTTTTACGAAAATTTTCTGACAGCCCTGTAGTAAAAATAAAATATGTTACATCTGCAACAAAACAGGATGAGATAAAAACACAATAAAATTTTTCATTAAAGCTTATGACAAGTCGTATTATCCTTTTTCAATAAAAGTCGATCTGTTTTTGGGAAATAAGAAAAATTATTGAAAATTTTAATAAAATGTAACCTAACGTTTTATTTGATTTTTTTCGCAGGAAAGACGAAAATTTAATTACAAAAAAAATATAATAATTTAATTTAACATAATTATATAAAAACGAATATATTGATCTTCTGTAATTTAGGTACCATAATATTATATAAATTTTAAAATTAAAACTAAGAGTACCACTTCCGATATATTGTTTAATCGATTTACAGTTAATCGGCAACGCAGCATAAGATCATAATACACTATTTAGTAGGTATTATGCTTTCATTGAGGTAGGGTTATATTAAGCTTTTTATATAAAAAAACTTAACATATACATTTAAAAACCCCAAACACACATTCATTTTATAATTTTCTCCTCTTTGTTGGATTCAGGTTTAAGGAAAAGCAAGAATATTAAATAAGATTATTTTTTTAAGAAACCCAGGTTATTAATCTGTTGACATAAAAGTGCAAAGCCTTAAATGTTTTCCCGTTAGATTTATTTACGGTTACAATATTGCACTTTCCAATCTAAGTTAAGTAAAAGAATTCAAAATTGTAAAACAAACCAAACAGAAGTTTTTGGCATTTTTCTTTTCATTTTCATTTCCTTTTTACTAAAACTCTTGAAGAATTCTGCTACAAAAAACATATATATATGCATTACTGACGTATATAAACTTACTTATATCTATTTTTTTTTTGAAAATAACTAAAAAATTTCAAACTGCAATGAATTTTCTAATAATAAAAACAACTATAACAGCGACAAGGAACAGGAAATATGTATTTATGTACATGAACACAGACTTTAAACTAAAATGCACATAAACGTACATACATACATACATACATATGTAAGTTGGTACCGATATACGAATATTCATTTTCTGTGAAACCAGCCAGCCACTAAGTGTATGAATAACATTTTGACTGACTAACTGACTGAGTTGATATTATGGGTTAAATAAAATTAAATTTCAACATGTTACCAAATCTGGTATACGAGTACAAATATTGAAGTCATTCTAAAACAGCATTGGCATCTACACAAGGATATTAAACAGATTCTAGACTTTATATCCTAATAAATGGTAAAAGTATTGTAAATCACGCATTAAGTAAAGAAGAATAGCACGAGCGGTGTTTTACGCATGTATTTTTTTTACTGGTATTCATAGTGAAGAGTGCCTAAAGTGCGTGTTGGCCAACTATGACTTTTCTTTTGATTTTTAAATATTTGCACTCTTTTTCGTTTATTTTTTTTGTTCAGAATGTTTAGTGTATGAAAACAACTCACTGGCAATTTAAATAATATTGTATTACCATTTTATGCAAACAACACCACTTAGCAAACGACAATATTCTTTCTGTTCTTCTATAGCAAAGAACCATTATTTTAGAAGTCATTTATGTATATTCGAAAGAGTACTCAAATCTACCACAAAAGACGCACACATACCAATACTTTGACAGTGTTTAAACATTTGAATGTATAAGCGAAATATGTATGTATGTACATATGTATATTCTTATGTATGCAAGTAAATAAGTAAGTAAAATCAGACATTGGGTTTCCCAAAGAGCCAAATGTTAAACTAGTGGTATTTTCTTCTTATTTTTTATTTTCCCACAGCTTCGTGGTCATGTCATTAAATTAGTCGATATAACTTATTTTCTTTTTTTTTTCATTTAGATATGAGATTACATTTTAAAAAATAAACTAAACTTACATTTAGCAAATAAAATTACATATTTGCATTTTTATTTAAATTTTCCTCAAACGTAGGCTGTGCTAAAATAATTAGACAAATTGTTAAACTTTAATACATGTACTTTTTTCACACGATTTGACACCATCAGAGTCTAACAAAATTTCAAACTATTCTAAATAAACATCACCTTAAAAGTTATCACTTTGGAATTGCAATTTCATCAAACCGCATGTTTCTGTCTAATTTTTATATCCAAGTTTATTCAAATGAACAAATAGTTTTCAATTTAGTTTTGATGTTTAACTTTTTGTTGTGTAGAGAAAACAGGGTTCAAATTTTTATTTTGAAAAATTTAAAGAAATTAAATTTCGAAATAGTTTGTTTATTCCAATTAATTAATAATTTAGTTTTGATGTTTAACTTTTTGTTGTGTAGAGAAAACAGGGTTCAAATTTTTATTTTGAAAAATTTAAAGAAATTAAATTTCGAAATAGTTTGTTTATTCCAATTAATTAATAGGTTACAGATTATTTTTGAATTGATAAAGAAATGATAAAAATCGATATTTTAACGAATAAGATAAAGATTTTATGTTACTTTTACTGACTTTTAACGTTAAGTTTGTACTAATAAATAAAAACTAATTATAATAAATATTCTCATATCTTATATTCTTAAACGAGCAATAATTGTATATATTTATATATATGTATAAATATATATATAGAATGGCTATCTCGAAAACGGCTCTAACGATTTTGATAAAATTTGGACAGTGGGTGTCCTTTTTGATGTATAGGGTAAAACGGGTAAAAAGGGGAAAAAATCGAAAACACTATATCTCCTAAAGTAATAGGTATAGAAACAACATTAAAATTACGTTTTAAACAGCTATGAAAATAAGATGACAGGTGTTTGCTACTTTTTTGAAACTATGTCCTATAGGGGGTAAAAAAGGATGAAAATAGTTTTTTTTTTGTACCTTTTGAACCCACTCTTATATTTTAAACTAAAGAATATAGAAAGTAACTTGGTACTGCAATCAATATATGTTAAAGAAACATGAAACACGTATTTGGTACTTTTTTGATTTTGGAGCCGAAATGGGTAAAAAAGGGATAAAATGATAACTTAACATCTCCAAAGTAATATGAATAGGAACATTATACATTATGTTAAATGCGTTTTAATAAAATGTACCGAATTCAATTGGCACCAAAAAAGTACCAAATATGCATATGTAACTTTTAGAAATTAGGGAATAAAAAGGGGGAAAAATTAGTATTATTTTAAACAAATGAATGTTTGTCTGTATGTATGTTCTTTATAGAATAGTAAACTGTGAATTTGATCATGTTATGCTCTTTAGCGAAGATGTTGCGGATAAGCCGGCGAAGGTTTTTAAGCTGATAAGACTAATTTCCGACAGATGGCGCCACTAAAAATTACTAAAAATTAATTAAATCGTAAACTGTACATTTGATCATGCTATGAGCTTTAGCAAAGTTGTAGCGCATGAGCCGCCGAAGGCTTTTTAGTTGCTATGAAGAAATTTCGACAGGTGGCGCCACTGAAATTTATTCAAAGTCAATTTAATCGTAAGCTGTACATTTAATCATGCTATAATCTTCAGCAAAGTTGTTACGGATAAGCCGAAGAAGGTTTAGGAATTGGAATGAGCAAAGTCCGACAGGTGGCGCCACAGAAAATTACTCAAAGTGATCATGTTATAATCATAAGCAAAATTGTTACAAATAAGCAGACAAAGTTTTCTTATTTGTTATGAACAACTTCAGGTGGCGCCACTGCAAACTACTCAAAATAAATTAAATCGTAAACTGTGCATTCGATCAGACTATAATCTTAAGCAAAGTTGTTGCGCATGAGTCGACGGAGGTTTCTGTTGATATGAATAATTTCCAAAATTATTCAAAATGAGTTAAACTGTAAACTATGCAAACTATGTGTTGGTCGGA
This sequence comes from Stomorhina lunata, assembly GCA_933228675.1. Taxonomy (NCBI): domain Eukaryota; kingdom Metazoa; phylum Arthropoda; class Insecta; order Diptera; family Rhiniidae; genus Stomorhina; species Stomorhina lunata. The sequence continues at coordinate 119,072,922 of OW121744.1, forward strand.
CAAAATAAATAAAATAATTCAAAATTAACTGAATATTTGTACAATGTCTTTCCTCTAAATTTATTTTAGCACTTTATAATATATAATATATAAAAACTTTAAAGTTTGCCACAAAATGCTTGTCATAAAGTTCCGAGCAAGGCTCGGTCAACCAGGTACTATATATTAAGACTGATTGTATTACGTTTACCAAATTCGATTGAAGGAGATACATTTGTAATTAATATATCCGAAATACGTATGAACTCAGTTATATATAAGAAATAAATTAAATATTTAGTTATTTATATGTGAAAATCATCCCACTTGTAATTTAGAGTGAATGTATTTTTTTACATAAAATTATTAAGAATGTAAACAATCAGTGCAATATTAAAGTTAATAAGGAATAGACATAAGTTTATTGTTTGTTTTATTGTTACTCATTTTTTAAATCCTGATGATGCTATCCAAAGGATAGCGAAATATCGACTATTTATTAAATTAAAAATAAATTTAATGAAATAAATACAACAAAAAAGACCTCGAGCTTGTAATAAGAGTTTTATTTGAGAAAAAGGAAAAGGCCGAAGAAAATAATTATACATAGTAAAATTATTAATATGACAAATATTTAAAGCTTTAAAATTTGTAATACATATGTATCATACTGAAAGCTTTACTTAAGTATTTTAAAACAATTTATTAGTATAAATCCATTTCTATAAATTGTTTTTGTTTTCTAATTGTAATCAGCATAATTTTTATTTAAAAACTTAAAGTAATTAGTTTTCTTATTTCATCTCATTATTTTTTGCTTTTTTAGTTTTCAAGACAAACACACAAATAACGTTTCGTTTTAATAATCGTTCTAATGAATATCCTTTTGTTGAAAAGAAAAAATAAATATCGCTCCTTAGTTTTTACTTTAAGTACCTATACACACAAACAAACAAATATACATACATATATCCTCACAGTCTATTTAAATATTCATTGACATTCAAACAAGATAAAAACTACACTTATTTTCAAAAAAAAAGTCAACTAAATTGCAAATATAATAGTAGAAGATCTAGTTGATTAGAACCTAATACACCCTAAAATTAGAAAAAATGATTACATAAAATTTTCAAAAAGTTATTTGAGTTTCTTAATAATAAAATTAATATTAATACACAAAGAATTTAAGATTTTCTAAAAGAACCTCTTTTTACTTCATTATTCTATATCAGGTTATATCAGAACATTTAGAGCAAGGATGCCCAAAAGTTCCTTATATAAGAGCAAACACCATTACATTTAAAGAAAAACAAATGTTTATTTAATATTTTTTATTGTAGAAATTAAAACAAACAAAAAAAAAAACGAAAAACATAATCATAGGCTAAACAAAATCAAAATCTTTATTGATGATCGCTGTCGTCAATGCTTATGAGCAAACCATACGAAAGTGTTGTTGCTTTCCACTTGCTTTAATACAATGAAAAATTACAAAAATTATAATAAGACAAAGTTGTTTGTATATTTCGTATTGCTAGTGCTGGGTGCTGTATGTTAGCTTTTACCAAGCGCTTTGGGCTTGGCCACCCTCGATTTAGAGACTTTAAGCTCCAAAAAACTCCATTTAGTTAAATATATTTAAAACTCCAGAAAATGCAACTTGAAATGCATTTTCGTTAATCACGTAGGGTACAATTAATAGTCACACAACAAATAACGTTTAAAGTAAAACGAAACAAAATAGAATAAAATAGACCATAACGAATAGAGTTTTACATAATTTTTTTATATTTGGCATCAAACTTACTTAATCAGATGTATTTTTTTATGCATTTTCTTTCTAACTTCTTGCAGTCATTGTTTCTTCAAAATATTGTAGAATTGTACTCTTAAGACGGAATATCATAGGAATTGATGTAAATGGAGAGAGTAAACTACGAGTAAGTTCTTATAAAAACCGTTCAAAGTAATTAGCTTTACTTTGTTTATAAAAAATACATTTATAATAAGTTTCAGCAAAAAATATTATATTTATCCTTAAGCAAAATTATCCCTTTTGTTAAAACTGAGATGAACTAACTTATGTACTAATGTATCACATGAACGAATGTTTTCAAAATCAAATTTGAATCAATTATCATTTAAATGTTGCACGACACTGCACTCTCATAAAAGAGCTGGATATAAATTGTTCATTGTTTCTTTAGCGTAAACAAAATTTGCATAAAACTGATTGTTAATTAATTTTATTTATTTTGTTTCATGGCAAACAGAATATGTGAGTTTCATTGAACTCAATCAATATTTTAATAAGATTTATGTAAAAAGGATATAAGCAAATTTGATAATGTTCTAAAACTTTTTTGGGCCCAGAGACTAAGATTTGTATTATACATTTTCCTAAAAGGAGAAACATATCAATTGAAAACTTTAACGTATCGAAAAATATGTACCTTTCTTTCTACTTCAACTGAATCTTTATAGAATTTTTTGGGGTCCAAAATTTTATAGTAGAATCCCTCTTTAGCATCTTGATTTATGTTCATGTCATCGTCTGTTACCAATATTTTGGCTGGAGGCAGTGGTAGAAATTTGAATTCTTTCTTTCTTAATTTGGGTACATAATTTGGAAGCATATGTTTAGGGGTTTTGCTAAGCTTTGATTGTATTTCCGATGGTTGTCTTATCATAATTGGATGATCTCGTAATTGACGTTCGAGTGGGAGTGTTTGTTTGATTAGTTCCTGTTGCCATTGTGTTAAGACTGGTAAACGGTAGCTATCAGGAAAACGCTCTTGAGTGCTGTTGAACACAATTTTTTTATTACTTTTTAGTTGCTTTCGCGTGATTATTTTAGCAATGCAATTAAATTTAATTATTGGTAACACAATTTGTTTGCCTTTTATATTAATGCCTGGCATTGGTATTCTCTGGGGATTGTTAATCATCGATATATATTTTGAGTCTGGATAAAGTTTTTTGGTTTTCAATTTTGTGCCTTCCTCTAGAGTAAATTCAGCAGGTTTAGTCGGTTTAGCACCCTTAAATAAATAACAAAAACCTCGACCTTTAACATGATTCCAATCCGGTGATGCATAAAGGTTTGCCTTCATTTTTTTGTAATGTAAACGACGAAATTTAAGGCGCTTTTCCCTTTCAATTAAAATATCGATTTGAGGCTCATATCTAAGTTTGGAGGAGCAAGGGCATGTTTTTGGATAACGAACTTCATAACGACCAGGTGCAGGATGAAAACTTATATGAGTTGGATGAATTTTATTTGCCTTCACTGGTACTGTGGACTTGGGATAAAATAAATGTGGATTCGGTTTCTTCACACTAAAAAATAAATCAAATTGAAAATCGTCCAAAGAAAGCTAAAACATTCAGTATATTCGTATACTTATGATTTATTAGAGATTTTTTATCGCTCGTATTGTAGGTTGCCGCTCCAGGTTCGGATGGATCTCTGTAACATGTGACTATATTGCTGACCATACATCGAATTGAAGGTCGTCTCTCTCTGGCGTCTAAAAATTAAATGCTTTTAAATTATATTAATTTATCAATTGAATAAAGCGGGAAGTTACTTGACAAAAACACTCCTTTTTCCCTTTGACAAGGAGCAAACATTTCCTCAAATGTTGTTCTTGGAAAATAAACCGATTGTATACCAGGTTTTCTGCCTGATACATGTCTTGCATGTGACAAATGCACTTTAGGCCAAAATGCTCCATTTAGCCCCCGTCTATTGCTATAAGGGATTTTATTAGTATCATATCGATTTGGTGGTAAATGACATGATTTATCTGAAACTTTTTTTATTCTTTTCTTAACGACTTTTGAGTCTCTTAATGCAGGAAAACTTTTTCTCAACCCTAATACATGATGGTAATTTTCCAAAGTAGCTGTTTCAAATTCTGGGAATATTTAAAAAAAAAAATAATTTAAACAAAAATAAAAAGAAACAAACAAAACAAAAAAAAAATACACAATTTCACCTTTGTTAGGATGTTTGGTGTACAAATTGATGTTCTTCTTTAGGAGTTTCTTCAATTCATCAAACTTTAAATATTTTATACGATTTCCTTTAAGATAAGACGATACAACTTATTTGGGAATTAAGTAAAAATTTATATAAACTTATTTATTTACTTGACACCATAAATAGAGGCAAAGAAAATAGCGGAGCTGTAAAATTTACATTATTCGGATCCATATTTTATTAAATAAATTTCGTATAATTATTGAAAATAAAAAGGTTACTAATTAAACTATTCTGGATTTGATTCGATGATTGATTATTTGAATTTTAAAATATTATTTTGACATATGTATTTGTATTTAAATTTGTTTACAAGTATTTTTACAAATATTATATTTCGATTTCAATCAAAGCGGATCTATACTTTTGAAAAAATTACCAACTATGTTTAATTTGCTTTTATTACATTATTTAATCCCATTTTCAGTGTTTGCAAAAATGCATCTACTGTGGCATATATTGAAACACCTATTGTATAAAGAAGCTCTCGGTTGAAGTTCCTGTTACTTTCGAATATATAATTATTAAAAAAGAAATAGTAAAATACTGTTGTCACAAAAAAATTAAAACAAATAATCAACACTTACTTAAGCTGAAATAGTTTTTGATATAAGATGGCAACGATACTTTGTACAATGACAAAATTTTAGGACTTGATGTAAATAGTCATAACCTACTAATTTATATAAAAAATTAAAATTCGAAAATCATGTTGATTAAGCTTTTTCTGCGGTTATGGCTCCATATAAGTGTATAAAGTTTATGTTGGTATGTATGTATGTATAATGTGTCATTTTGTTGTTGTTGCTTTTATTTTATGTCAATGTTTGAAATATTTTCTAAAGATATACCGATCTTATAATACACATTATATTCATCTCCTTGAAGATGTTTTGTTGATATTCAAATATGTATGAACAATAGGGAGGCTGTTATATACGTGTTCCTAAATTGTGAGAAGTTCATTAAAGTAAATTAAAATCCTTATACTTACTGTTTTTACGGGTTAGAGGGTGATAGCACTAGGGCTTTAAATAAATAAATAAATAAAACACAAAAGGTTTCTATTAACTTTATAAAAGCATTATTATTTGTATTTTTATTTGTAGTTTAAGAAATTAATTTATTAACAATTTTTGTGCAATAATAAGTTCAAGGTTTTATTTTTATTTTAGGGTAAGTCTTATATTATATTTTATTTATTTATTTTTAACTTTTGTGTTTGTTTTAACTTTTGTGTTTGTCGTATCACTTGTTTTTAAAATATAAATTTAGGGTAAGTTTTATATATGTTTTTGTGTTTCCAATTTAATTTATTAATTTATTTATTTCACCGATGGCGATTGACTTCAAGCTCGGGTTGGTTCTCGGGTTGATGAAAAAAAATTATCAGTTTGATGCTTTTTTATTTTCTTCTTGGGTGAAGTTGGCTGCAATCTGTTAAGCTAGAGATGGCCTTTGACATGTCAGTGACAGAATTAGGGTTCACAGTGTTCACCGCGTGAACACTTTCAATATATTGTTTTGTAAAACATATTTTTGAATAATAGTATTATCTTTTAAATGTGCTTTGTTTTATAAACTGGTTGTCTTCATTTCTTTGACAAAACTATCTTGAAATAATCCAAAAAATTTCTTTTACACTTTTCGAACTGTAAAAGCACTATTAAAATGTATACTGTTATCTGCCAGATAATATATTCTATTTCTCCCATGCATATCTGCGGTTAAATGCGTAATGAATAAATGTGTAATGCAGAACTGAACTATGGACTTCAAATACATATGTATATGTATGTATATAACTATTTTGAGCAATATAAACGACAATCAAATCTGGGTTTAATAAAGTAGAAGAAACTAAAACTATTATTTTCGCTGGATAAAAAACATCGTTTATTATTACTATCTCTCAGCTTATTTAGATAAGTTACACTTCGGTATTAAAAATTGGTTACAGTCCTAATTTTATATACTCAAATATTTCATGCTTTTACGTTGCTGTGTTTGTGTGTGTGTGTATGTTGATGATGCATCACTTGCTTTCTATATGAATATTTATTTTATTCTGCCTTTTGTTATTCGAAAAGAAAGTAAATGTTTGCATTAATGTGATGTTTTAGTTTTATCTGCAAGTAAATAGTTTTGGTCATACAGACTTATGTATGTATATTAAAAGAATACAGTACACAATACACATACATACATACTTTTTAATGTGCAATACGTGTATATTTACCAAAAAATAAAAGATTTTTGCGGAAAGAAATTTAACAAGTGGTGAAAACAGCTTTAAAAAATTTTAATTTTTAGCCTTTTCTAAAAAATATTAACTAAAAAATGTACATTTTACTCAGTCTTTATTAAAGTAACAATTTAAATTTTAACTTAACTTTATATATTGTGTAGCATTACTTAATTAAAATCTTTCTTTTTGAAATAATTAATATGCACAATTAATCGTCGTTAATGCGTCATAAGTACTTAATTTATATAATTTGTTTACTACAACTAACACCACAATTATTAATAGACTAATGCTTCTTAAAGCTACACATATACATACATACATCTTATGAGTACAAATCTATGTAACTGATAATATATATAATATAAATACATAACATCTACATAAATATATCCATATGTATATACTTGTATGCGCCTAAGTGTAAAACTTACTTAATTATACAAGTTTCAAAGATTTCCTCTGTAAATTATGCATACAGCTACGAGAATATGCAACTATTTCGTGTTTTGAGGGAAAAGTTTAATACATTGATTATTTCATTTAACATTAAATTAATTTCATATTCATGAAGACTTTAGTAGTTGTCAAGACATATTTTCGATTTTTTTTAGATATTGTCAAACTGATATAAAAACTATATTTGTGCGCTTATTTCTAAAAACTTATTAGATTTCGAAATAACTAATATAAATTTTTAGTTAAATTTTTCTAATTTTCTATTGAATTTGCAATAAGGACCAACTTGTTACTAAAATGAGTTGTAATGACTACATACATATTATGTACTTTGATTTGTCTTACTCTATTATTTGATGAGTTATAAAGACAAATTGTTGTAGTGCAAAAAAAGGATATTTCTTCTAGGCTCTGCTTTTGGTGTAGACTGTTATAAGAACGAACATACATCCAGTGTCGTATGATTTATATATAAAAGGACAAATTTCATCAATCATACGCAACAGGTCAATCTAAATAAAGATGGGTTAAGACATTTATACTGTTCCAATGACTTAACAAGAGGAAAATCTATCCACATTTAAAAATTTAAAAAGAAAATATTATTAAAAACCTATCAACAGTATTAACGGAATTAAATAAAAAGAAAAAAAAAAAAGATATTCGAAAGCAATAATTCATATAAAATTGTCATTTATAAATACACACCACCGTTTAACTAATTTCTTTTCAATGGTATTCAACAGGAAATTTTGACAGTAAACAACGTCTATAGATACATTTTATATAAATATTAAGTAAATTACGTTTATTAACTTAAAAAGATCTCATAATTAAAGTTTTTAAAATATACTTAATAAGACATAAATAAAGTAATTTATACCCTCTCCTAACAACATTTAACATTTTAAATATATTTAAATTTTGATAAGAAATAAATACTCTTTACCAACGCAAGTTAACTTTTTCCGACTTTAATTCTCTACTTTGTGAAAGAAATTTCAATTATAGTCTTAAAAACTACTTACCTTTTTACGGTGACTGACTAGCTGACATTATCAAGAACACACACATACACACATCAATTTTCATACATATACACCCTACAGTCTCAATAACTTGATATTTTAATTAAAATTCGCTAGAAACAAAAAACTTCCCATTACCCATCAAACCGCAATAAGTCCACAATAACTTAATGCATTTACTTTCGCACAAATTATAAATAAAATAAGATACTCGAAAAGGGTCCAGTATATTTTTGGAAAACTTTAAAATAATTTAAAATTGCGGAATTTTTTTAGTAGCAATAAAATTTTTGTTTTAGGTACTATAAACTTAAAATTACACTGCTCTGCAAAAATTCATTTTTTATCTTTCCTTTTAATAAAACTATGCGGACTATATGGATCTTGATGCGCTAAACTCAGATCCGTTGCCGGCTTTTTTCCATCAGATCTGGATTTTTTTTTATGGGCGTCGCAAAATTTTCCCCTTAAATTAGTCAGGTACGGAGACCTATTTCGTCCTAACTCGAGAAAGATTTTCAAAATTAAAACACTTGAAGATGCATTGGTAATAAAATTCACATTTTTAAACCGATTTTTATGGTTTATAGCTTATTTTATTCTTAAGATATGTAGCTCTTAGAAAAATGTTTAAAATGTTAGAATTTTACTTTATATTTTTTAATTACATTTTTAACCTGGAAAAAAAAATACGAATTTTGCACGAAAAAAAATTTTCTCCATTAATTTCTAAAAAACGATAAGAGATACAGAAAAATTAAATTAGACTAAAATAAATGCAATTTTGTTATGCATCTTTAAGTGTTTTAATTTTGAAAATCGGATGAGTCGTTCTCGAGTTAGGACGAAATAGGTCTCCGTACCTGACAAATTTAAGGGGAAAAATTTGCCACGCCCATAAAAAAAATCCAGATCTGATGGAAAAAAACCGAAAAAAACGGATCTGAGTTTAGCGCATCAAAATCTATGTAGTCCACATAGTTTTATTAAAAGGAGGAATTGGCTGCAGAGCAGTGTTATTACATGTATGTATTTATGTTAAAATAAGCATTCTTATATATTCTTATGTACAACTATTGTATAGCTAAGTCCAAAAAGTTTATATTACCCTAAGTTGTGGGAAATTCGGGAGTTTCGCTTCTAAGGTATGAGTTCTGTATTTGTAATTTCATAATGGAACGTGGGCACATTTGGCCAAATTATTATTTTGTATGTACAATATATCCATTATTTTAACAAATTTTACAAATGAAATTTTAACAATCAAATTTGCTTATTAGGGTTTTTAATACTAATATTACTTTATTGCTCTTGATCACTAGTAAAATTATCACATATGGAGATAACAAGGTACAATTTGTGATCTTCAGTTTAAAATATAAACATTGTTGAAGGTTTTAAATGATGGTTGAAAATAAGTCCATATATTATTCCGCATAGGTTAAAATATAAATAATGGAAAATAGATTTTAGTTATTGAAAGTGGTAACTAAGTAAAATATCGCAAAAATTTGCTTTTGTCCTGCTGGGTAAGACATAGTCGCTCTCACACACACACATGAGCTTGTACTGGCAGACTGTTTAAATATTAAATTGTACAGAGACGGTACTTTGCAAAGAATAACAAACAATGTTGTTCAAAACTAAATATTTAAGCAAACAGTATTATTAAGTATTTATGTCCTTAAGCATAAAAGTAACATGTATAGTATGTATATGTGTAAATATGTTCTTTTATTTAATGTGTAACTAAATTTTTCAAGTTATGCCTAGTAGATACTATGATTCATAATATTCTTAAAGTTTTACTGAAATGTATTTTATTTTTATTGACACTGTATTTATGCACTTAAACATTTACCAAAGACTTACATTTTACTCTCGACTGTTGTTGTCTGTTTGTAGTTTATTTTTTTATCATTCACATCACACTCAAACATTTATAGCTGCTATAAAAGCATTTTCTATCACAAAAGTCCCTTTGGTGTTACTCTAAAGTGACTTTCTACATATCTAAAATTTTAACTCATCACATGGAATCGTCGTCCATGAGATTACGATTATTGGTAATGTCAGGAAGATACTATAAAAAATGGTAAATGGAGAAATTTACATTATTTACAATTAACTATTGTGGTAATAATTATAGCCATTATTGGTTTGATATTTAATTGTATTTGAAAATGATATGCCATGAAGTTGGTTTTTATTAAATTCGAATATCTTCTAGAAGTTACTATAAAGTGTTGCATTAGACGAGCAGAAACAATATTATCGTATAATTGCTTTCGGGGTGTGAATGTGTGTAAGAATTCTACTTTTACTTCTTACTTCTGTCTTACTTTAGCAGTAAGAAGATCTTAAAATGAGATAAGTACTCAAGCCACCCGACCGTGGAAAGCAATAAACAAATGCATATGAAAGATACTCACTAGCATTTACAGTGGTGCAACATTACTTAAACCAAGAAAAACAAATGTAACGACAACAGCAGCATGTAGTCATTGTATTTAGTTGAGACGTGGTTGAAGATCCACTTCTGTTCTTTTCCAAAGGAAAATATACCAAATGCATTTGTGTAGACACATTAAAAGTATTAGATGGCAAAGACAATGACAGCCAGCGAACAGAATACTTAAAACAACAACAACAATTAGACTGGATTGGATACTCGGAAAATATTTATAAATTGTAATAAAATACATATGTAAGTATATCTATACTCTATAAATGTATATATACAAACATATGTATATGTATGTCAATCTATTAAGAATTTTAAACATCAAAAAAAAAATTTCATGCAAATGCAAAGTTAAGGAAATTCTTTTTTTATAGGAATTTAGAAAATCTTGAAGTCTCCGATATTGAATGTTATAAATAAATATTTCGATAGTAGACCTAGCTGATACATGGTAAATATACAATGGTCAGTATATAAATATATGTATATCGTTATATAAAATGTAAAAGATCGTAATTTGAAAGAAATTTTAACAAATATTCAAACCATTTATAGATTTAAAGAATGGGTTCTATGAAACTGTTTAATAACATATACATAGAAGATTATATAAATCATATTCAAATAATTGTGTTAAATACAAATAGGAATATTTTTGAGCTGATATTTTGTTATTGCTAAATCAAATTCAATATTTCGAAGATCCGAGTAACAATTCCATGGGGAGTATACAACAAAGACTCCGACTTTTCCTTCAGTCTATCACATCTACATATTATATATGTATGTATATTATATACGCACACACACATACATACATATGTATGTTTATGTAAACATTGTATTTTGTTTAGAGAACTCAGAGAGTAAAGTAAAAACATTTGCTAGACTGGCGCCTGGTTAGGTAATCAAAATTATTTGCATTTATATTTAAATTGTGCTTCTATTTGTGTAAATGAAGAAAAAGTCTGGAATTTATTTAAAATATCAAATACTTTATTGCTTCGTTTTAAAAAAATACCCTACTGAACAGTCCTTAAAGCACATTAACTTATGTATGTACTTAATTTTGAATTGACATTAACTTTAAACAATACAAAAATAACACTAAGATTATTTTAGCTGTAACAAATCTCAAAAATAAAGCAAATTATACTTTACTTAAATGACCGGACACAATTTTACTTAATTTCTATTGTTAAGATTGCGAATGTTGTTTTTTTTTTATTTTACTTGTAATGATTTTGAAGGTCGCCATTACCAACTTTTAAATATACATTTTTTTATTTTTTTATTTTATAAGTTCTCAGAGGGAGCGAAAAAAATAAATAAATTTATTATAAATATTATCATGTAAATTTTTGTTAGTGGGTTTCTTTAGCATTTGGAAAAAAAATAACAAAAACTCACTAAAGAAATAGAAAATGACAAAAAACTGTAACTTATTAACATAATTTCTACAAAGTGACTACCATTTAAAAAATATAATATTAAAAAAGAAATGAAAACAATATTATATTATGCCAAAGGGGGAACAAGGAGAAAACGTGTAGAAACCGACGACAAAATTATATTTAAACAAAATGAAAACAAATCAAAATATTTAAGGGTTGCATAGAAAAGTTATCAAAAACAGCAAAGAAAAAAAATAAGGAAAAGACTTATTGCAAAAATTTAAGTATTTTTTTTAACTTATGATTAAAATACATCTTTATCGACAATATTTTCCTTTTATAACCCACTTTTCCTTTCCCGGTTTTATGTCGATATTTCTAAATACAGGCAGACATACACACATACACATGTTTTATATGTATGTGTTTATCAATTTTGATTTAGTTGAAAAATCATACATTCACAAGTACATACTTATAAATTTATATAAATATGTATGTATGTGTATATGATATTTTATTATTATTTCAAAACAATATTATATTCGCCCGAGGTCAAGAATTACTTTCTGTCAAAATATGAAGACAAAAAGTAACCGAAATGTATTTACGAAAATATGTATCTACGTATGTATGTGTGTATCTATGTATGTATGTGTATGAGAATCTTCTGAAGAAATTTAATAATATAGGATCTTTTAGATACATAGAATGAGTTTAAGTTAGTGCTCATTTTTGAGTACGAGTCGATTCTATGGCAAGTTTATATATTAAATTTGTTGTATTGGTTTTATATTTAGTACACATACATATGTATATATGATGATTTATGTGTGTGTGCTTTTTCGTACATATGTATTGCATAAAGTAAGTCATTTTAAATGCGCATATATTGATGTATAAATAAATACTACATACATATAAAAAGTTAATATATTAGGGCAATGCTCTGACTGCGATTTTAAAATTTTCATGGTACAAACTTCATGGTACAAAATTTATTTGGAGATTAAGCTTTGAGATCGGTTTAACTTTAATTCTCTGAGAAAATCAAATGTTTAGACCTTTTAAATCGCGTTGCAAACAAGAAAAAAAAAACATTGTAAATAAATAAAAAAAGCTTTGCTTTTCTTTGTAAAAAAATGTATAAAAAATAAACTTTTTCCCAGGAGAAAAATCTAAGACAATGCTTTTAAAAATGCTACATTGGAATCGATCGAGCATACCAGATCAATGTTATTGTTCATATGACAATAGAAAAGCGACAGTGCAAATAACAGTAAAGTCATAAAATTATAGAACCAAAACAAATTATTTTGTTTAAGTTTTTTGTGGATTATCTTAAATTCGTGCTCAGACCAAAACTTTTCTTTAATCGATTCATTCAGTCATTTTTACCTTTTTCAAACTAAATGTATTTTAGAATAATACCAAAAATACTAAAATTTCAAACGTCATCAAAGGATCAAGAGTATGGAAATATCAAAAAAAATTTTCAAGATATTAAGACACTTGTAATATGCAAATAATCAAGTTATGTTATTTTATTTCTTAGAAATGTCGAAAAGATTTGAACTAGTCTACTATAGCAAACATATTAACCAAAATATCCACTACATATACACAAATATATTTACGTATATATGTATGAATGTAATAACATACGTACTTACTTACATGAACATATCAGTCCATGTGGCTTTTTTTCTTTTCATTTTTTAAAAATACCACATATTTTGTAATAACCCTAAAGCGATAATAAATATTTGGTATATCGTCAATGGGTTGATGGTTTATAAGTGGCTAAATTTTTCAAACTGACAGAAACATGAATTGAACGAAAAATTGAATTTATTATAGATTCATCTAGCAAGTACATACATAAGTACATATGTATATGTCGGAATTTTCCAATAAATATTTATACATTTTTACAACATCAAATAACGTTTTAAACAAATTGAAATTATTCTATAATCAAGATGAATACATTATTTGGTTTTCATTTAAAAATTAAACGGTTTCAGACTAATCGGCAAATTATTTATAATTCATTAATTCTTTAGAATTTTTCAATTTCGAAGTGATACAAAATTAAACTGGGTTTAAATTACTTCTAAGTATAAATATTGTATCGCATAAAATAAGGAGCTAATTAATAACTAAATTATTACATTCTTTACCTCAAATACAATTTATTATTAAATACTTCAACAAAACACCAAAAACAAAATAATAATTAATTATTTGAAATATTTAATAACTTTCAACACCAACATCTTAAATCTACTTGAAGGCGCACAATAGAAGCTAACTCAGCCGGTAGGTGGCGGGTGGTAGTCTTAGATACATTTTATAATTATTTGAAATCCTTTGAAACAACTATTAATTGTTGAACATTAAAGAGAAACTCTAACAAGTGCCATCAAGTAGAAATAAAGGAAAAGAGTTGAGCAATAAACGACATCAATGAAAATTTTAGGTTTTACTGTTTTTAGCAAAAAGTGAAAGGCAATTTTTGAATCGATGTTTAATTTAGACAGCGGAAATCAAGACGCAAATAAACAGCTGTTACTTTTAATTAATTGTTCGCACAATTAACTGGCTGGCAAAGAACATCTTTGAAAGTGTTTAATACATAAAGACAAACAAAAAAAATCGCCTATCGAAAGGAAAGGATCTTCTACATAAGTACACATCTGAGGCCGATTTAGAAAAAAAGTAAATGATTCAAAAAAATAATGGTAAGTACTCTTCCCCAAAATAAAGAATTAATTAAATTTTTTGTTAAAATTGAATTAAAAATGTCTATATGTTAATTAAGTTGCTAAAAACAATTAAAAATAATTTTTCTTAACATGTTCATTTAAACGAGTATGTTAATTTTCCTTCCACACTTACACGTACACATTCATACAAATCATGTTTCCTTTTTCTCTACAAAAGTGTGTGGTTGTGTGTTTGTTTTAAACACATACAAAATAGTCCGTCTGTCTTTGTGATCCTAAAACAAATAACAACTACATAAAAACTCATAAAAAGAACATGTCATAAGAGTGTAAATAAAAGGATTTTCCACTCCGTGTTATTTTATCATTGAAATAAAATCATGTTTTATGAAACGGAAATCACCAGTTTTTATATAAAGTAAGCTTTGGAGGGAAGCAAACAAATTTGGCAATTTGTTTACGAAATTCAACTCCTGCCACCTGAGTCCTAGCTATGCCACATAGGACGAACGTATTATATTAATGTTATTAACAGTAGCAAATGTTATGAGTTTCCTTCTTTTTTTTCACCAAACGAATCAAAACTAAACCAAACCAAAATGAATACAACCAAGTCTTTTCAATGATACAATAACATTTACGCATTTTCATGTATACGAGTATGTTTGTACGTACATACAAACATATTTATTTACTCATAGATTGTACCCCTGAGTAAAAGGGTTGTGTTTTTATTTATTTATTTTATTCTTTTTTTTTTTGTACGATGTTCATTATATGATTCTCGTGGTTGCTCGATTCCACCCATTTTATGTATTAAACATTTCTTTTTTTTTTGCCTGTTGGTCCTGTGTGAGCTTGTGTTTAAGCTCATTTTAAATTGTTAACAAGTAGAGGTTGTAAAATTTTAAACATCTCTTCCTCCCTATGCTCTATGCTTAAGATATATGTACATCGACATGTACATACATACATCCGACTTTGTTCACAGTGACTTTATGGTCCTTAAGGGGGACAGAGGGAGATTTGTTTTAAATTACAGTCACTTTTGCGGCTTGATATTTATAAATGCTTGTTTTTGTATGAAATTTTGTAACAGGAGGCAGTTGTATTATTCCTGGCTCTCGTTTATGTTGTTGTAATACACGCGGGAAATGTTTAATGAAGTCACAAGTCAGACAAAAAACAACAACAACAAACAACAGCATCAACGGCAATAACATTTACAAGAACAAGCAATTAAAACTAATTTATATTAACAATTTTTGTTGGTTTCTTTTAAATTCTTCCACTTTAAGCCCCCAGCAACCAACCTTTGGCTTCATTCTGTGTCGTATTATTTTAGTGTTTTACCTAGGCTTCCACATTCATGGTATCTATCATCCTCATCCTTATACATCTCGTTGTTATGGGTCACGCATTTAAATTAACAAGACAAAGTACCTAACAAATATTTTCAAGTTTAAAAACTTTCGATTTTTTGCTTAAAATTCCTTTGAAATAAATTACAATTGAAGCGAGCAACAATTACTTAAAATGAGCTAAATAACATCCCACATGGTTTGAGTTTATAAATCGGTAAGACAAAATAAAATTTAAGACCTACTTCAGAAATAAGCCAATAAACCCTTTAACAATTTGGTACGTAAAATATACCTTCACCAGCATATTCGGAAAGTGCACATTGGCTTTATTCTTATTACTTTTAAGTATCAATAGACTTAGAATTACTTCTGACTCCGTCCAAACGGCTGTCTGGTTGACTGGCTGACTAACTGGAGCCCCATACAAATTTTGTAATCTAAGAAAAGTTCTCAAGTCTAAAGGTAATTTGATGAAATTTGTCACAAGCAATTTTTTTGGAAGTGGGAATATTGCAATTGAAATTCGTCAAAATTGGTCCATTATTTTGGGTATCTCCCCATCTTTTGTTAAAACTCACTAAAATGTTCGTAAATCTGAAGATAATGACAATTTAATAAATTTGCTAAGTTTCAGGATAATCGGTTAACATTTGACCCTAGCTCACATATGTATAAGTCCCAAAAGCTGAAAGGGGGTAAATATACGTACGTCTTGATAAAACGATTGTATTATGACAAAATTAAGCAAACAATTGTCTTTATAAGCGAATTGAAAGACATTTTACCTTAGTAGTGAAAGCTATCATATGATCAGGCTTCACCGACTATAGAATTTTCTTAGTTGTTATACCCTTCACCACCATAGGTGGAAAGGGTATTATAAGTTTGTGCTGATGTACGTAACGCATAGAAATATTTGTCTTAGACATCTTTTAGTGTACCAATAAGCTTAGAATCACTTTCTGAGTCAATTTAGCGATGCCCGTCCGTCCGTCTGGCTGGCTGGACCCCCATGTAAACCTTGTAATCAAGCCACAGGTCGCAATTCTAAAGATAATTTGATGAAATTTGGCACGGATCTTTTTTTTGGGACCATGGTTATTGAAATTCGTCAAAATCGGTCCATTATTTATGGTACCTTCTATAGGTCCCACTTCCCAGAATTGACATATTGGCCACAAAAATCAATATTTTTTCACGAAATTTAAAACAAATACTGCTTATATAAACTTAAATCACTGTACCAAATCTCTTTGAAATCGGTCTGCATTTGACCATAGCTCCCATACAAACTCTTTTCTCAAAAAGCACTAAATGGGACATAATGAGAATTTTACGTTTATTTTTTGTAACAACTGTAATCAATTCACCAAATTTCGAGATAATCGGTCCACATTTGACCCTAGCTCTCATATAAGTCCAAATGACGGAAACAGCTTAAATGTATAAGTTTTGAGAATATGTTTGTATGATGGCAAAAATTAGCAAATATTTGTCTTTATGCAGGAAAAAGAACACCTTTGACCTTAGTGGTGAAAAGTATCGTATGGCCGGGCTTGACTGATAATAGAATTTTCTTAGTTATACCCTTCACCACCATAGGTGGATAGGTATTATAAGTTTGTGCTGATGTTTGTAACGCATAGAAATATTTGTCTTAGACTCATCTTTTAGTGTACCAATAAGCTTAGAATCACTTTCTGAGTCGATTTAGCGATGTCCGTCCGTCCGTCCGTCCGTCTGGCTGGACCCCTATGTAAACCTTGTAATCAAGCCACAGGTCGCAATTCTAAAGATAATTTGATGAAATTTGGCACAGATAATTTTTTTGATAATGGGACCATGGCTATTGAAATTGGTCAAAATCGGTCTATTATTTATGGTACCTCCCATAGGTCCCGGAATTGCTATATTGGCCACAAATATCAATATTTTTTCATGAAATTTAAAACAGATACTGCTTATGTAAACTTAAATCACCGTACCAAATTTCGTTGAAATCGGTCCACATTTGACCATAGCTCCCATACAAACTCTTCTTCAAAAACGCACTAAATGAGACAAAAAATCACTAAAACGCTCGTAAATCTAAAGATAATGAAAATTTTGAGTTTTTTTTTTTTGGCATACATAATTTTTGTAACAACTGTAATCAATTTGCCAAATTTCGAGATAATCGGTCCACATTTGACCGTAGCTCTCATATAAGTCCAAATGACGGAAACAGGTTGAATATATACGTTTTGAGAAAATGTTTGTATGATGGCAAAATTTAGCAAATATTTATCTTTATACAGGAAAAATAACACCTTTGACAATTTTTTTGATAATGGGACCATGGCTATTGAAATTGGTCAAAATCGGTCTATTATTTATGGTACCTCCCATAGGTCCCACTTCCCGGAATTGCTATATTGGCCACAAATATCAATATTTTTTCATGAAATTTAAAACAGATACTGCTTATGTAAACTTAAATCACCGTACCAAATTTCGTTGAAATCGGTCCACATTTGACCATAGCTCCCATACAAACTCTTTTCTCAAAACGCACTAAATGGGACAAAATTCATTAAAACGCTCGTAAATCCGAAGATAATGAGAATTTTACGTTTATTTTTTGCTTTATTTTTTTAACA
This sequence comes from Stomorhina lunata, assembly GCA_933228675.1. Classification (NCBI taxonomy): domain Eukaryota; kingdom Metazoa; phylum Arthropoda; class Insecta; order Diptera; family Rhiniidae; genus Stomorhina; species Stomorhina lunata. The sequence goes on from OW121744.1 coordinate 119,091,274, forward strand.
ACTGTAATCAATTCACCAAATTTCGAGATAATCGGTCCACATTTGACCGTAGCTCTCATATAAGTCCAAATGACGGAAACAGGTTGAATATATACGTTTTGAGAAAATGTTTGTATGATGGCAAAATTTAGCAAATATTTATCTTTATACAGGAAAAATAACACCTTTGACCTTAGTGGTGAAGGGTATCGTATGGTCGGCTTGACCGACTATAGCGCTTTCTTACTTGTTTTTTTTTTCTTTTTGTTCTTTTTGAGAGCATGTCTTGAAATTAATCAAATAAATAATCGTTTATGAGATATTATTATTGATATTATCTATCGTTCATTTGGCATATTCTTGTTTTATATAAAATGTCACATTACTGGCACAAAGTCTGTTTGACTATGTCCTTTCTCAGTCTCAGACATAGAGTTACATATACACATACATTTGAACATAGATGGTAGTTTTTGTTGCTTTCATTTTGTTCTGGTATCTGTCGTAACTGACGTTATGGTAAAAGCCATGTTTATAATTATTGTTAAACGTTAATAGCGGAAGCGTACAAGCAATTAGGGTTTTACCCAGTTAACTAACATTTTATGAACGACTACATGTTCCAGTGGATGTTGTCTAGGCTCATTGCCATATAATTATGTATGTAAAGAGACTAATGTAAATACGTATGTACATGTGTATGTATTTACGTTAATATATAGTAATGATATACATAGATACTTACAGATATATGAAAATACATAACATATGATAATAACAAATAGCTATAGAATAATGTTGTTGTTTTCTATATAGCAAATTAGTTTTAGCCAATTATTTGACTACTTACCATTAATGTACTAATCTTTTAATAATGTAATATTATCGATTTACTACAGAACAAATTTACATGCTAAAATACATGCAGATATGTGAATATATATAAATACATAGGCACACACATAAATTTATATATATATATACATATGATTATGTATGTCTGTGCAAAAATAATTATAAATAAATGCTAAAATTTATGCTAAACATTAAGATAGATCCAAAGCGATAGTGTTTAATTTAAGACATTATTCTTTGGATTTCCTTTGTCGTTAAGAATTCTTGCATATGCTTTTCATCTACTAATTCCTCTGATTCTCAAGTACTAATTATTTATTTATTTTTTTCTTTTTTCTTTCCCTCTTGAAAATAAGTGTAATATTGTATATAATGTTTAATGTATTGTACATATGTATTTAATATTTACATGTGTAAGCATCTAAAATTTCATTTTCTCTGTTTTCCTATTAAAGAAATTAAAATTTCATTTATAATTTTGAGCATCATTTGTCATATACATACATATTTACGTCATGTAAGCATATACATATGTATAACACAGGTGTTAAGGTAAATACAAAAAAATTCATAAATGGATATGTTTGTACTTGGTTGGTATAATACTTAAGTTCTAAGTTCTTAACAAATCCACTTTCATACCATGATCTCCTTTGAAACGTCAACATTTGACATTTGTACAGAGCTGCATGATTAAAATGAGATTTTTGAAAAAGTAGTGGTTTATTTAAAGGTAACCAGGTGACAACAATTCATAAGAAATATAGTATAAACATACATTTGCTTAAATTTTTTTATGACATACAAGTGAATTTAACTTTTATCAAATTGAAACTTCAAAATATTTTTTTTTGTTTTGTTTTGTTGTATTGTATTTTTATACGTTTGGAAGAATATATTTGATTTTGTTGCTATTGCTATTGCTATAATGGTAACAAACGAGCTAGAGAGCTTCAACAACAATAACGACAACAACAACAACAAATGGTCAACACAAAGCATATTTATTTCAATTTTTATTTTTGTATATTTAACAACCAAAAAAAGCACAAAAGAGTAACACAGTCAAGGACTCTTTAACTCACAAAAAAAAAAGGAGATAAAACTGTTTAACTTGTCTGTTTGTCTGTTTTCTATAGTAAAACACAATCACCAATTCTTCTTCTTTTTTATCCTTTTTTCACAAACATTTATATGTGTATGTTTGTATGTACGTACACTCATTTGTTGAAAGATCGTAACAACTTAATAATATAAATATCTTTAATGTTCCATATCATACCTGTATTAGAAGTTATATAACTTTTCACTTTTGAACAAAGTTGAGATTCTTCTTATTCTGTTAAATGTATTTTTTAAATACGTAACGGTAATTCAAGCTCGTTTATATTTAGAGAAGATTAATCTGTGTAAACTTTAAGTCACACAAAAATAATTATCTTTATCATTAAAAACTTTGTAATTTAGTTTTGAAGATTACTTTAATGGCCTCTATTTGTAGGCTATTGAGGTTAAAGGCCGAGCATATTATTCTCCAATTTCATAGCCAAGCTTTAAAAGACTTACCTTTACTTGTTCTTTTCGAAACTTCGATATCCTCTTCTAACACAAGGGGGGCCAATTTTATTCTAATTTTAGTTTTTTCCAGGAGTAGATTATTAGTCCGACGTCCTAAGCCATATTTTTATAGTTCTTATTGGAGAACACACGGCACACGTTGGCTCGCTACTATTGTTCACAATTGAGATGAAGGATAACCAAGATAACCAAAGCTTACCAAGTTTAGAAAAATCAGAACCGTTGCTTGGTATCCAACATCCCCTTCATTTGAACTTTAACAATACATTTTTTAGCTTCAGAAATACCAATTGGCAGTTATGACGACTTTGCATCAAACGAATGTTGTGTATATGTAAAACTTTAAGTGTTTGGTGCTTATGTTTCTGTTGTATTTGTTGTTTGGGTTTATTTATTTATGTATAATTTGTGTATTTTACTATTGTGATGGATTGTGTTCCCGCATCACTAAATACTTATGTGGAAAAAAGTGATTTTTTGTTGTTTTGTTTTGCTGAGAGGATACTTCGGTATGTTTGTGAACATGTAAGAGTAGATATTTATTGTTATTTTATTTTTATAAATGTTTATATCAGGGTATCATGTTTTCGGTATTTAAGTATTTCTTCTGTCATTTATTGTTGGTAAGTGTTAAATTGTATATCATTGTGGCCATGATAAACCGAGAAATATTTTATTTGCAACAATATAAAAAAATATAGTATGTATTTCACTTTTATATTGCATAAAATATGTCTGCAATAAACTACAGTTTATTTAAACACTTTAAATGTCTAACTGCACTTGATTCACCAACAGAATTGTAATTGCCAAAAAAAAAAAATAGGCTAATAAATGCCAACAAAAAAATCGAAAATACATATATTATAGTTTCCTCTTGAGCAGTTTGTTATCCATTAGTTCAATGAAGAAAGACGAATAAAGACTATATAATTTAAATTACGTAAACCCTAAAAAGTCCATTTACCATTTACTCAAAAGTACAATTAAGGATAAATAAAATTATGAATATGTAGAAAGAATTACAAGTGTTCGAAATCTAAGTTTTAGTTGAAAGTTATTATGGTTTCGAAGCCACATTTTTTGTTTAAATACACATTGAGAATAGTAATTATTATGAAATCTAGCGACGGATATATAAATTATTAATTTATTAATATAAATTAATAAACCACTGAACTAATGAATGTTATTATTGACATATGTAAGTAGATATTCTAAATACTTATATTTTTGTGGAAATTTTTTAAAATTTATACAACTTATTAAAAAAACCTACATTCTAAATATCGTGAGCCTATATTTAATACCGCCTATGAATCATTTTTATTTTTAAACACTTTTTATTGGAAAACTGTCTTTTAAAAAGGAACATCTCATGCAATAAAAATCAGATGGAAGAAATCTATTATAGCAGTTATTAGCTTAAATAAATTGTAGAGAAAATATTGACTTCTATGAAAGTATTTTGGATATAGAACACTTTCTTGCCTCTCCTTAAATATTTTTTATTTGGTTCATGGTCGATATTGAATATAGGCTCACGATATAATAAACTTACCCCCTAATTCAAACGAAAAATAAGCTACGACAAGCTTATAATTTAAATTTTCCATACAAAACTATTACTATAAGACTTCGATAATTTTATAATTCGTTTATGAATTAGGGGGTAACATAACATAACATATATATTTTTTTTCGTTTGTAACCATAAAAAAAATTAATCCATAATCAGGTAAAAAGTAATAGGAATATTAAAAACAAGATTTTTTTATTACATTCGGAAAATATACTATTTTTTTTAGTAATAATCAGTTGAAAATCATCATGTTATTCTTTAAAGTTAAAAAAGAACGTAATTTAATTAAATTCGACTGCCATTCTAATGTAAAATTTCAAAAAGTCTAATTCATAAAGATTATTAAAGAAAAATAATTTTTTAATTAAAAAAAATTCTTAGTATGTTTTGTCATAATAACATATAATACAATTTATAGCTTAGACAGCAAATTTAATTACATATAAATAAATATATTGCAAATTACTCAAGAACATTTTATTTGAAGACTTAAATACAAAAGAACATTTAATTATAAAAGACTTTACGGAACATAGCTCGAAGTATTTAAATTTTAATTAAAAATGACAAAAAGTTTTACATGAGTATTTTCTAATTGTTCTTTTCAATTAAATGTCACCGTTTCTATATTATTTGAGATGCGCCCATTTCAAGAAGATTTTACAATTCTTTAATTAGAAGTCTAAGTAAACAAATGACAATTAACCCTTTGAGGAGCTCATTATCATTATATACATATGTATATATAATAATATACTAAATTTCTTTATATATTTTATGGTCGTTATTCTTTAAACAAAAGTGTTGAAAACATATTTGAAATTTAAAATATAAGTAATGCAAAATTTTCATGTCGAATGACTTGATAATTATTTATTCTTTTTAAAATTATTTTTACAAGACCTTTAAGATTTAACACCCTCTTATATTTATAACCTCTCAAAATATAGTTAAATTTTTATTTTAACTAAAGCATTTAATGTAGTACATAAATAAAATCCATACAGCAATAAATAAATCAATTAAATTTAACGCACTAATCCAAAAAAGTTTTTGTTGGCCACAGTATTCAACTTTAATTTATGACCAGTCAACAAGAGTTCTTACGTAGCCTTCATATACACAAATCCCGAAAAGCCTTTCGCACGCCATTTTCATAAGACAATTTAAAACAATTTAACTGCGGCAACTAGCAGTCCATTATAATTCATATACATAAATATTTGTACACAACAAACATTCTTGAGTATTGTATGTACAAACGAACATACATTTATATGTATATAAGTATGTAAGTATATTAGGGATATACCTTTTTTGTATAATTATTTATACAAATGCAAAAGTCTACGATACGTTTAAATGAGTACAAATAAATATAATTTTAATTTTGTCAATATCAAAATAATATTCTTTTATAAAACAATAACGATTTAATTAAATGGTCATTTAGATTTAGAAGTACTCCTAATATATATTATGGCATAACTTTTTATTACAAGTACATTTCTTCAATAACGAATTTAATGTACAAAAGTAATTTAAATACAATAAAGTACCGACAGGTAAACTTTCATACATATTTATATGTTTGTGTGTGTGTGTATTTTTATATACATATTTATACGTTCATTTATTCACATCTACATATTTCCTTATCCGTTTAAAATCATATCTTCATCAACACAAGTACATATTCATATGTAAGAAAGTAAAGAATGAAGGTAGCACCAAAACAAAAAATAAAATAGCAATGTTAGTATTAACAATAAAAAAAATAAAGAAAAAGAACATCCAACTCATGTGATGTATCGTCAGTCGGCATGTTTACATATACAAATGTACTTATGTATGTATTAATATGAATGCCACATGTTAATCATTGAATTATGATATATACAAATATACATTCACACAAACATACATATGTGTATGTGCATATATTAAGGAAGTAGAAATAATAGCAGCAACAACCGCAATAAACATACTCTCACTTCTATAGAGATATTTACACACATTCTCAGTAGTAGGTACTCCCAACACAGGGTTTTCCCTCTTTTTTTCTTGCTTTGTTGATGAATTTTAAATACCCATGGGAATAAGTAAGTAAGTACATACACACTTACTTACTTACTCGTACATACAAACATAAATGAAATAATAACTTTCGGAAAAATTTCATACATATGCATAACCCAGATACTGTGTATTTACATTCATATGTACAATGTTTACTTGAAAGTATTGCACATTAATAAGTTTAAATGTATATAAATTCAAAATTTGCTGTGATCAAAAACCGTTAAAAATAAAAGAATTCATATATTTTACCCTACTCAAATTTCTTCAGTCAGTTAAGTAAGTCTTAAAATTAATTTTCGACTAGAATTAAAACAATAATTAAGTAAAAAACGTTTGTTTCATGAAAACAAATTTTTAAATTGTAAAGCTCAAATAGATTGGAAAAGGTTATATTTATAGGTTATATTATAAATACTTGTGTGAAGAGGTTGTTGAGAGTCGGCTTCACATCACCTATGAGCTAAAACGCAATTAAAAAGAAATATTTATGAACTTTATTCTTCCAAAGTTTTCCAGACACACATTAATATTCGCATATACTTTTTTATACATACATATGTATACTAAGTATGTACTTATATTATTTATATACACAAACAATTTACACTACAAAAGATATTTGTTGCACATTCACATAATAAAGAAAATATACTTAAATACTCAAAAACAAATATAAAATATTTTGTTTGGATATATATATGTATGTATGTATGTATGTAGTACATTTATGTACACTCGAAGTTTAATATACTTACATTCGTTGTTTGTACGCATTTTTAGATGGAAGTAATGCTCGTTAAAAAAATGTTTTTCATAAATGGTTAAATATCAGAATATACCTACGCAAATGTATGAATTATGTGTCTTTTAAACATAATCTACATATATTACACTTGAATGGCTGTGTTCTAGAACTGCCAATACTGTACAATATTGTACAATTTTTAACCAGAAATTACAATTAAGTCATTTTTTTCAGTACATGAACACTTTCTGTAGTTTCTGATTAAAACTTGTACAATATTGTACAGTATTGGTAGTTCTGGAACACAGCTAATATAAAAATCTCTGTCAATTGCGTAATAGAATTTTGTTTTTACAAACATAAAAAATAAAAGTTTTACTTCATCTTTTTAATCAAAAAAATTTTAATCAAAAGAAAAAAGATCAAAAAAGATTAAAATAAACAAGAGTTTATTTTAAAACTTGGCACAGATGCAATCGTATTTTTTAAAAAGGGCTTTTTCACAAATTATGGGATATCAAACATTTAGTTTAAAGTTTTACTTTAGTGTATTGCAATAAGATACCAATTTATTACAATTATTTACAATTGTAATAAATAGTTTCTTGATAACGTCAAAAAATGTTGACGGGGACTCGACGCGTTTCAATGGTTGGTTAGGCCATCATCTTCAGGAGGAGTATCCCCAATATATCTTATTTGCGAGACAATCAATACAGAGTGAATATTGTCATCTGAACAGAAACACAATATTTTTTAATTTTGCCTTTTCTTTAAAAAGTTACCAAATTTTTTATTTTCAAGTTTGTTAAATAAAAAACTAAGTCCAGTTAACTTAAAGCTTTTTTGAGTGTATAAATGTTTGATAATGTATAAATATGTACGTAAATGTATATGAATATATGTCAAGCTCATGCATGCATTTACATTCAGCTACTGTTGCTCATTATAATCATTTTTGTCAGCATCACTTGGCATACATACTAACATTTATATTCAGTACCATTTTACATACACACACACTCACATACGTACTTATATACATATATGTATGTAGGTACAAATAAATTTTCATTATTCGCGTTTATATTTAATGCCTGTAACGCGAATGTACTTTTTAATGTTGGTCTGTCTTTTTTTATTTATTCCTTTTATACTTCTTTTCATTTCCAAGTGTCTTAAGATTTTAATTATTCTCTTTTTACACACAGGCAAAATAAATAGAATCACACATTTGTATATATATAAACATATACATATGTACGTGCATATAATTTGCCATACATACATACATGTACATTATTACTAAATACATACGCACATACATACTCACGTGTATAGTCATATTACCATAGTAATACATATACATCCAGTTTCATACTTCGTTGTATGTATACAAATGAGAAAAAATTACAAACGAAATGTCGAAAATTACAAAATACCTTGACATATTTTTAAATTTCTTCTGCTTTAGTGCCGTTTTAATATCTAACGAAAGTACACAAAAATAAAATTATACGGATTTCCTTTGCTATCTCCCAAAAACCACAACTGCAAATAGAAAGACGTTTTTGAGAATCACAAAATGTCTACAATGCCATCCAACATTTTTTTGCTTTTCTTAAAAAGCCAAACGAGCACATTCTTAATGTCAATAAGAGCATTATAAACTTTTAATAATAATTAACTTCCAGAGATGTTAAGAGAATAGTGCTAAGAGCTAAATGGGTTCATTTTTGGGGTCTGACTAAAGAGCAACGGGTAATGCGCATTAATTGTAAGAGAATTTTGATTTTTTTTCGCTATAGAAATTAAAGTACAAACTTAGTTCTTGTCTCATTTCACACTCTTTTACAAAAAAAAATTACCAGCAAAGATTTTAAAAGAAAAAATTAAACATTTGTTTAATATAAAAAGCGGCTTTTAACCAATATCCCTAACAAATTATTTAAAATGAACTCTCTCTAATATTATTCCTCTCTTAGAAAAAAATACAAAGCTCATTTTTAGAATCCACATTAAAGAAAATTATAGCAAATGTATTTCTATGTTAACTTTGCCGGCATTTAACATTATCTAACTACTTAACTTAAATACATTAGTACAGATTCATACTTATGTATATACATACGTATATAATTCTTTAAAGCATTTAATAGAAATGAAAGTCTAATTGTTAATATACAAACCAAATTATTTCGAAGAGATCACAGTCAGTAATAGTTCAAATTGCATATAATTTTTATGATTAACTTTAAACATTTACACTTAAATAATTTCACATTCAATTTTATTTTTGCACATAACAACAAATCATTTAATTAAATACATATTTTCATTATAATACATACTTTCTTATGAATTACTACCTATGCATTTAAGCAATATCTAATTGCATGTTTAATTATTTAAATTTATAATTTGTATGTACTCGTATATTTTGAACAAAACTGGTATTGAAAGTATTGACCCTAAAAGAAAATAAACGTTTAAATGTGGTACAACGAAGCGTATGAGGACTAAACTATTAATAAAATATTGCTCATACACTTGATTAAATTTTACGAAACTTTTAAAATTTAAACAGTTGCTCTACATTATAATACTTTTAATAGAAATTCTACTCAAACTGATCGTTAGTTTTACAGTTAATGTACAATATATCAAAATCATAATGAATATTGATGTGTTGAACACAGAAAAAAAGAAATCCTATCCAAGAAATAAGTTTCGAAACTTTTGTAACTTTCATGTTTCAATGTTGTTCCACATTTGTTATTCCAGTATTAAAAATATGAATGATAAGTTCTTTTTTTCACAGTTTAATACAACTCGTGCGCATGTAGTTTTATGTATCGTATCTTAAAACTTCTAAGCTACAATATATAACATGTTAACTCTTTCGTATTAATTACCAACTCTACAACTATGAAAACATATTCCTATACATAGATACAACAAAACATAGCAATATTTGCATATATGTACATACGTATGTAAACATATACACATGTTGCTAAATTGGACGTTAAAAGGCATCAACGTGTTCATTTTTTGCAATTGTACATTGAAATTTTTGTTTTGTTTCTTTTTTTTTCTTTTTGTTTTTGCTTTGCATCAAACGCTCTTATTAATTTTCCAATCAATTAATTTTTGTGGGCCTGACTGACTGCTTACGCATGTATTGATTAATAAACGTACAAAAAAGCGAACACTTAAACACACAAACTGTATATGTATGTACATAAATATAGTACGTCGGCATGTATGATGAATTTTTTGATGGTTTTCTCTTTTATTATTTTTTTGCTGTTGTTAGCGTTGGTTTTCTCTTAGTTTTCATTTATTTTATGTACAATAAATAGTTAAATTGTATTTAGGGCAATGCATGAATATAAGTGATGTTGTTTTTGCTATTGATAATTTGAATTTTGCTTTAGTTAAATCACTTATTTTTATTCATACATAAATAGATACGTTTATATGTACGTACGTGTTTGCCGTATAGAGTTTCCCATTGTCTCTTTGTTTTAAATTTTTATTACATTTTTATCTAAAATTTTACCTACATAATCCTAATCATTAATGCGTCCTTGAAATTTTGATATAATTAAGCTACTCAAAATGTTAAAACATAAGCAGAAAAGTATTCTTAAAGCAATACATTATTTTTTAGTAAACTTTTTGGTTTATACCTCCACACTTAATATTCATTGTTAAAACTGCACGTATAATTGATGTTTAATTCAATAATATAAGTACATTGAAATTTGACGTTTTTGTTCATATAATTATTTTTTTGTGAAATTTTGCAATGCAAAGCATGAACATTGTACATGTCGTGTGACCATTGCTTCTGTAAAAGTCATATGACTTTGTATATATCAAAATTTAAGTCGCTCCTGACTTTCCTTCTGGAATCAGCTGCTGTTATTAATAAAATATATCTATTAGGATGCATTAGCCATCTGAAAATTATTTATTATTATACAACACCGATTTATATACACATGTTCACAAGTAAAGAATTTTATAAAAACTATATGAAAAAAAATACTTAACTTGAATTTTTCAGAAATTATGCGTAATATTTGTTTGTTTTCATATTGGTGTTATTATTAATTAATTATTGCAGTTATTAATATAATATAAATTATATAATATAAGTAGTACTATTTATAAGTAGTACTACACACTGCAATCGTTTTAGCTTTTAAATCTTTATTACTTTTAACAAAAGCAAAAACGACGCTATATCAGAAGAAAAGATCATGTACGTTTGTGACCGAGTATCTAAAACCTTCTGAAAAACAACTATTTTGGACAACTAAAAAGTCATATGTACAAAATCTTGCCTTCAACAAATAGGTTTGCATACTAGTTTGTATGTGTGTATTTATGAACTAAACCTGTTACATCTAAAATAATGAACCAAATAATATTATCGTAGATGTGCACTTTTTACCAAGCCGAACTTTACATTTTACTGTTTTGGTGGGTTGGATTTTTTAACTAATGACTCCGTAAATGACACACTGACTAATGCTCCTTTTTATAAATATATAAATATCTACAGAATATTATATTTAGATACATATTTATGTGTACGGTAGTATGTAAACGTTATAATATATTTACTTATGTGCAGAAATCCAAACATATCAGATCAATTGATCTTCAGGTATTTTGTTGTAAAAGTTAAATACTATCGGGAATCCATAAATGTGATATGTTAATCACTAAATAAAACATTTAAATAAAATCGTCGGCTGGTTGTATAAGAAAGTACATACATAATAAATAACGTTTGTAGATATACATATGTATGTATATATGGTTCGTAGAGGGTAACAAATTCGTTTTGATTTTATTATTTTTATAGACTACAGGAGAGTCTATTATACGCATAAAAATATACATATATATGTATGTATGTATATTGTAATGTATAAAAGTTTGGGTCGAAATACAATGCATATAAAAACATCAACAGCATCAGTAGCTAAAGCAAAAAATAAACTTAATACAATAACATGAAGCAACACTCTTATATGTACATATCCAAGCGAAAAACATTTCTATACATTGAATAGCTATTCTTTACGTATGTAAAACGCAAATCAAACATATATCTCATGGGCGCCAAGTCAAGTCTTTTTATCTTATTAAGATCCCAGTAAGAAAAAAAGGTTCATCCTCAAATTGAGGACAATTTTTAAACAAATGTTTTTTCAAGGTTTAAACGTTTGATACTGATTTGAGAATAATAGCTTTCTCAACAAATAGGAGAGTTATTCTCAAATTGAGAAATGCCTTTATTCTCAAATCATTATCAAACAACATTCTCAAAGGTTTTTTAAATGTCAATATCATCTACATGTGGAACATAAATAAAATAGAGTTGTATTTTTAGTTTGTACTTGAATCATCTTTTTGCTTAAAATTTTTTAGTATTAGGTGAAAAAGGTTTTAGGTGAAAAATTTATAGATTCATGTTTACATATACATTTAAATTTTAGCATAAAACAAAAAATTTTTTTTGATTTATGACATTTTTCATAATTTAGGTAATTAAGTGAGATTTAAAAGTTGATTTTGTGTGATCAAATATGGACCAATTTCAATAATTTAAGGGTTTGGTAGTGATTTGAGAATTACCTTTATTATCAATTTAAGAAACTATAATTTTTCAAATGTTAATTCTCAAAAGAACATAGATTTTAAAATAAATGTGAATTTCAAACATTTGTTTGATATCAAATCGTCGTGAGGGAGTTTTAACTCACATTTGAGTTAATGATGACACTTTAGGTTTTTGATCCTAAATTTTTCAAATCTACAATCCTTTTTCGGCTATCTCGTCTAGTTTCTAAATAGTGTCTGTTTTGTTCTATATCCTTTAAAACTGATTTTCTGTGCCGTTTTGCTCTATACGCCAAATATATGGTGTAAAAATCTCAAAATTCTATCGTTTAGTTTTTAGAAAAATTAAGTTAAAACTTTAAGATTGATTTTCTGAAAATGCATTTTCGGCGTATAAAGCACATATACACAAGCACGACGAAATGTAAAAGTCATCATAACTAAAACGTTTGACACTCTTCTTACTGGGATATTAATCTCATAACTTTAATTTCATTAAAGTAAAACCATTTATTAAGTAAATTCACAATGCTTCAATATTTAAATCAATAGTTTTGTCTATGTAGTATTTAATAATCAATAGCTGGCTTAAAAACTCCTTCAGTTGATTTTTTCGCTGGGTTATAGTTTAACAAACGTCAAAAGCTAAAAGTGCTTTCAACCGTAACCATGTTGATTGTTGAGGTATACAATGTTGAAAGTTGATTGGCGAAATATGTTGGTTTGTGTGTCTATTTTATAAGCTGGTATGTGTGGAAGTATAATACAATATATTCATATGGTGAATATGTGCATAAGTATACACTAGGGTCATAACATTTCAGCATTTTTGGCAAATATGAAAAATAATATAAAAAGGTCAAATTGAATCTGATTAAATTTATATTTTGAAAGTATCTTCTACACAAATTTGGGTATATAACTAAAAATGTTTAAGGGGCTTTTTTGTTATTTTAAAAAAAATAGTTAGAGGAAGATAACATAGCGATCCATGGTTATGCCCCTATTACACGAAACATATATGAATGTTTCTAATAAATTTTGATCTAGTTTAAAGACATGCCTTTTGATTTCAATTAAAATGTGTACAAGTTATTTTCGATACTTTAAGAAGCAATAATATTTATTGACTCCAAGGATTTTTTTTATTTTGTTTCAAACTTTTTACCTTACGTAATTGACAAAAGCTAATGTTCAAGTAATTAACAATGAAGATATTGGATAATACATTATAAAGTTACGTAATACTATACTAATCCGTAGACATTTAAAAATATAAATATACTTTAAGAATAAACGTTTTCTATAAAAAAGAAGAACAAAAAAAAAGTAATAGGTCCTTTAGCTTCATTCATGTGATATGTGTGTGAGAAATTTTAACTCTCGATATGCCACAACAAAATAAAACGGCATAAGACCGCCGATAAGTTGAAACTTTTTGGAACCAGTCGCATGTATTGGTATGTTTTGAGAGCTTCTACCTTTTTTTTGTATAAATTTACTTGAGTTAGTTATGAAGTATATGAAAAATACATTTATTCTACTCTCCTGTTTATAGGACTATGTGTATGTATACAGTACACACGTACACTTATAAACACACATATGTGTCTATGTATGTTTGAAATATGATGTAATAAATTTAGTAATAACAAGCTAAATTTATTATATTGATGATTTATTACCAATAAAATTGATGGAAAACTACAGAAGAAAAAGTTTATTATATTTTTTATGTTTTCAAATAATTAATTTAGCTTTGAGATCATTTTGAAAGTAAAGTAAATATAATATAATGTAATGTAATATAATTTAATTTTTAATAAGACTCAATTAGGTCCTTTGAACAAAAAGGCCTTTATGTACATTGTACATGTGTGTTAAGTATACATAAAATATAAACACACATTTTGCACTCATTGTTCTTTTTATTCATAATAGCTAATGTATGGCAATCACCATTTTATATGAAACAATTAAGGTGCTTTAATTAAATCTCTAATGACCTTTCAACATTCACTTCCATATTTACGCACCAACACTTCAATATAATCAAAACCCAAAGTTAAGGTGTCAACACAACTCATTTAACTATTTATGTGCTTATGAACATCCATACGCAGGTACATAGAAATTTACATAATTTTCATGTGTATAAATTTGAATGTTTGTATGTAATCTTTAGTGTTTTGCTAATGTGTCTTGTGTTGTATTCCTTAAGATGACATAAAAACGACCGCATTTTCAACAATTAATGGTTAAGTTTAAAGCGACAGATTTGAAGACATAATGAATCATCAGCGTTTAATCAAGAATAGGTATAAGAGGGAGTGATGAATTATTTTTGTTCCCAAAAAGGATACTTATTCCAATACCTTTTGAAAATAAAATATTTAAATGTAGATATTGTTGTGTTTGTTATTGGACTTAATTACGAAGCATTTAAAGATCTGGACAAAAAGTTAGCTATGAACAAACAATTACATATATAAAATATCTTTTGCTAAGAATGTTAAAAGTAACCCACATGCAAATACAGGTGTGTACTTATCATCACTATTTATTTGTACCTACATATCTACTAAATAACTATGGACTACTACAAGACATACATACATACTTTTGTACATATTTTCTAAAGTGTGTTCAAGGTTCTTTTTGTACAATCACATACTGTAGTTATATTTCATATGAGTATATGTACGTAGATACACACATATGTATGTATATATATGTAAATGGCTTGCATGAAGTATTTAAAGGACTGTAAATTGTAAAGTACATACATACATATGTATTTACTTTGATGAACAGAGTAAATTTGAAATTGAAAATTTACACTTGTGCTTTTCTATGCCAGTCGGCAACATTCATTCATTCATTCAAGTTGTCATAATAATGTTTATACATACAATTATACACACATTCATACGTACGTAAGTAGACTTGTTTGCACATGTCTCAAATACTTATGCATAGACACACTAGCGACAGTGCCGATGTAACTAAAATTCATCGCATATAAATATATGTATGTATGTATGTATATGAAGTGATAGATTCAGATCCTACACACGTATTCTCTTATTTACACGTACCTCTACTCGTAATATTCACAGTTTAACCGACTTGTATCCTTTGTCTATTCATTCAACTTTTTTTAAGAACTCGAAATTTATGTGCATTTAAATTAGAGGGAAATCTTTAATTTTATTAATAAACTGTAAATCAGCATAACTAGGCCAACTATTGTACAAATAATTTTTAGACATACGAGTACATACATATGTATCTACAAATGTATATGTTTTATTAATTATATTCTACATAAATAAGGTGAAAGTGTGTTTAGGAGTCTTAAATATAAAATTCTCAAAATATATAATTCTCAAAATATTGTTGAATGCCCATTATTGGGATTTAATAGAAACTACATCAACCAGTCTAAATAAGGTTCTAGGTGTTAAAACGTATTAATATTACAATGTTCATTTGGGTGCAATTTAACTATATGGGACAATTTTTTTCTAGAAATTTATTCCACGTCAACCACCAGATTGGTTCGACTTTCAAAAAAAAAAAATAACCATGACCTGTTCAACAAATATTGCAAATTATAAATTTTCTTTCCAGTTTCATAAAACAAACAAATAAGAGAATAAAAGATACTTAATTTATATAAAAATAAATACATTTTTGCATTTCGGGACATGGGCATTATCTTCCCTCATCCGATTGAGCTCAAATTTTCAAAGGACATTTTTTTTTTTTTTTTTGACATTTGAACTAATTTTCAACTTTGGAAAATAACTGGCACCCTAGTGTTCATACTCAAATTTAGATAAAATAATACTTACATATGTACAAAATAAATGAACCAAATTTCTTTAGAATCGGCCTTTATCCTTTGATATTTTTAAAATACGTATCTGTTTTAACGGATACACTATTAAACCATTTCGAAAATTTATTAATTGTGTTGTCGTTAAAGTAGTTTATGACTTTCTCTTTTAGATGATCTTGAACATTTTTAAAAGTATATGACACATATTTTATAGTGGGCTTAAAAATAAACGTATTTAACCCAACATCTTTCTTTAATGAATTTTAGAAAAAAATGTATATGCATAACAAAGAAAATCATGATGAAAAATAAATTCTAATCTCAGGAATAATGAAAACAGTATGTTTGTAAAAACTAACATTAATTAACCATTTAAACTTTTTTATAGTCAATAGACGTTTTATCGCTATGGCAAACATACACGTTGTAATCCAACTTTTACTTTTATAGTTGCGTACCCTTTATATTCGGCTCTAAGTAGAGAGGCTGTTTCAAATAGTACTTAGTACGAGTAACTGTCATTAGTTTTGATAAAATTTATTACCATATATTCATACATATACATATATGAGTGTGTATGTGAGGGTACTTTAGTATCTAATGCGACATTAGAGATACCACAAAATGATCCAGTATAAGCTTTATATACTTTTGTATCTACATAGGTTTATTTTAATACGTTTATAAATTCATAAGCATATGTATGTGTATGTATATGTTTGTATAAACATAATATTGCACATAACATATGCGTAAGTATATACAACACATACATACACATTCATCTATGAACATGTTTACAAATACCAACCCAATGTACCTAGAGAACAATATTGTGATAAAAGATAATAGTAAATGTAACACTTAATGAGTTACGCGTTTATAAAGGTGTTTTAAGTAAACGCTTTTGGGTGAACATTATTAGATACATTTAAAGTTTATGTATAACACACACGCACATAGATATGTAATATGTATGTGTAGTTTTCTGTGTAATTACAAAGACCAAAACAAACTTAAATGCAATAAATAAATGAATATAAATGTACGAGTATAATGATAATAACCATATTTGAGGTAAAAGTAATGTTCATAAAGTTTTAATTGGTAGAATACAAGGAATGAGTATTTACATATACAAATACACTTTGACATAATACATACACCAATAAAAACCGAAAATCTTAAACATCGAAATATGTTTCCTTTTATTAAAACAACATAAGCAAAGTGTACATATACATATATTTTTTCATTGACAATAATGTTTTAATATTTGAGAAATATAAAATATTAATTAGTTATTCTCATCTTATGTTTAAATCCTTCTCCATTCCTTACAGATAAACACGATGTACAGTTTCAGTCTGTTCTCAATATGCGTGTCAATTACAAGTCAACACAGTAAATGCAACATTTTTTTTTTTATAAAAAAGCTACTGACTTCTAAAAGCTAACTTCAAAAGTTAGACAGGCAGGCGGAAAGTCTGCCTGACAGATGTTATTCGTTAGTATTAGTTGAGCACAAAACCATCTAAGATGGACAAAAAGCTGTCGATTAAAATCATTTTTTTGTACAAACAAATTTTTTATAACGATACACGAGCCTAACCGAATTGTGCGTATGCAAATTCCCGCTCCATTTACCCATTTTCAAAAACTCTTCAGACACAAAAAACAGATATAACGTTTTTGCTTTGTAGCAATACATTTCACCCAATTTATACAAGTGGATGAAAAAAAAAATATGGCCCATACAAAATGTTAGATTTGGACAATAAAAAAAATGAATTGAATATAAAAATTATGCTTGATCCTTTACCTAAATGAAAAAAAAAACCAAACATACTCAAAAGTGTTCCCGTACAAAATTTTCAATAGAAATTTTTGCTTTCTGAGTAATTTCTGACAACTTCGAACTGATTTGGGTAGTGTCGTTAGAGTACGGGAACGGAATTATTATCTCTTTTATCTATTAACAAATTCAAAAACTTTATAAAAAAACTAAATACGCGTTCTTCTCCGAGAAAAGGGTCCCCGTATGTTAAAAACGGGTTGGACTTAAAAGTGGATTCTGATACCTTAAAGGGTTAAAATAAGATGAAATGACATTAAAACATACAAAATGAGCTAATGAAAATCAATAAAAGTGAAAAAAATATTTTTTTTTACAAAACTTTATTTTCAAACACTAGGTCACTTTTCTCGGAGAAGTTCACATGCGTTTAAAATTTCTTTATATATGTATATAAATTATCTGCATATATTTTCATATTTAGACTTAAAGTGCTTTTGTGTAGCATTGTTTTATATGTAAATGTCGCAATAGAAGCATTGATCGTTTCCTGGATTATATGTGAATATATTTAAATAGTGAATTTAAATACTTCAAGAAAAAAATGTCATTTATAGTGCAGTTGGTCATGTATTTTTTGCTATTTTCCATATTTTTACAAAATGCATAACTATTATTAAATTATGTACAAAACTATACATATAATATTTAGTATATGTATATGTTAATTGCTAAAACCTTAAAATGTGTAGTGTAGGAGATAATATTATAATAATGTAAAAAATATTAAAATCTACATTTAAATACTCATTTTCAAATATTTACATAAATAATTTTAAATATTTTACCAATATGACGTCTCCCACTATGACATAGATTCGAAAAGACATACAAAGATTAACTTATTTAAAATATTTAAATGCACTAACGCAAAAAATAATAATAATAATAATAATAAATAATCAATATTAAAAAAATCAACATAAATAATTTGCAACATTGATGGGCAAGTAAACAGCGGACGCAGTCGACGTCATCATTAGTGAGTTGTAAACGAATGCAAAATACAAACGAATTTTATTCGAAACAAAAAATAATAAATATAAAATGAAATGAAATGAAGCCTCATTAGTATTTACAAAAATGATTGGAAAAATAAATAAAATTATCATCATTGTATAAAACCACAATTTGATATGTTAATAAACAATTTTGTACAGGCTAAAATTATTTATCAATCATACAAATAAACTCAGAATCATTTATACACACACACATACACATTTAAAGCCACAATACTAACACTGCAACACTGACGAGCTTAAATGCTCTGATCTATAACGAATTGTAAAAACAAATACATTTTCAACATGATAAACAAACGAGTAAGAGTGAAATATTGGGCTATGCCGAATCTTAAATACCCTTCACAAATGACGTCCCAAAAGTAAAGTACAGAATCCAAAGAATTCATGATAAATTATATTATGATACAATTCTGTTTTGTTAGAGTCCGTGGAAAGCGAAAATAACTTTGTTTTTTTAGGTCACTTCGTAAAGTGATTTTATAACGGAAAATGTAGCGAATTTTAACTTTAAGCAAGCATAACTTTTTTCCGTATCTGAATTTGAAAAAAACGTCGGACTATCGGTATAAATTTTGTGGAGTCTGTAAAAAATAATTGCAAAAAAATACAAACTGAATGACAAGCTTATTATACCGTTTACCTGTTAATGAAGAATATAAAAACAGGAATCGAGAGCAGAAAAATAAAGTAATATCATTTACCGTTTCATGCCTTTCCAATGCTCTGCGGTAAAGAACGTTGAAATACCATAAGTTTGTCATTCCGTTTGTAATTTATATAAGGTCTATGTTCAAATGCAAAAAGGATCGGTTTTAGCGATATTCGTCTGTCCATAAATGTTGAATGCTGTACTATTTCAGCTTTGAAATGTTCTTTAATTTCATACTTTTTAATATCATCAATCCACAGTCCAGCTTAATGAGTTTCAAATTTTCGAAATACACATATATTTTATTGGAATTAAGATTTAATAATTCAACTAAATACTTCAACAAAAAAGCTTATACATACATATATACAAAGAATACATATGTTTATAATAAAACTGCAGTCAGAAGATATGAGTTTATGTGGGTGCCTTTATTTAAAATGATATGTATTTATATAGATATATACAAATATATACATTTATTTTTACATTTGTGTGATTCGTTTCTGTTAAATAAATTTGAAAATTAGCAACGACAGCAAATGTCACTGACACTAATAACGTTGACGCTGGTGACGATGATGATTATAATACTCATGACTTTTGGGTTTGTATTTAACTATTTGATATTTGTCTGCCTTTCCTGTGTTTGTCCATCTGATGGCTGGTTGTTATTACTATTGGCTTTTCCATGGAGAAAATTAAATAAGCGTTACACTGAAAATAAATGATTCCATACCAAATATGTAGCTGCTGTTTGTATATTTTTATTTAATAGAATTGTCAATTGAACAATATTTAACAAAAGCTAACTTTATTTAGAAACTAACGGATTTCCTTTCAATTTACAAATTACAAAAAAACTATATATCAAATAATATAATTACAATTTTATACAATAAATACAGCACTTTTTACTAGTTTTCATTTTTTTTTTTTTTCTTTGATGTTTTTGGCAATGATTTTTTAATTTTCTTTTTAGTACGAAAATAAATGTTTGCCTGATAGAAGATTTAATTGTAAATTTTCGAAACCATTTGTCTTATATATCAACCCTTATTTGTGACAAATTTATATTTATTCTACACAGTTAACCGCTACCTCTTAAATATATATGAAGATCGGTGGGATCATATTCACACGGATGTAAATTAATTTGGATGTGTGGTTTGCTCACTCACCAAAACTTTTAGAGCTTGAATAGGATATAATACTATATCTACCATAATCTCCAGATCTGATGCCCTCCGGATTATTATTTGTTCATGTCAATGTAAATTGTTTGTAAAATAAAAAAAGGGATAGATCAGCTTTTTGCAACCAACGACAAAAATGTTTGAAAAGATGTTCGATTATAATGACCAATACGTCAAGTAATTAATATAATATTTATTTATTTATTAATTATAAGAAAATTTTATTTTCCAAAAAAAGAAATACTTTTGTATCAACCCAACAAAATGCTTTCTATCAAAAAGTTAGAAGATAATAAAATAGGCAAGACTGTAAGCAAGAGTTTTATATATACATATATTCGTTGAGAGCTGTGATTCGATTCGATTTAGTATCTACACAGTAACATATCACATTCCATAAAAAAAATATATATATATAATTCCCCGACAACATTCCAATTGGAACAAGGGGTACTTCTCTCAGACAATGAGCTGCATCCGATTCTATTTTTAGACTCATTGAAAGGGACCTACGTTTTAACGCCGGCTCCGAACGGCAAATGCATTAGTTAGAGAAGTTTTACATAGCCTAATACTCAATAACCAGTGGCTAGCTGAGTTATGAGGTAAACCGCCGCTTTTTAGAAAATTTATTTTTTCAAGTGAGGGATCGAACTTGGGCCTCTTGTATGCTAGGCCGATGACTAACCTGCTATACCACGGCGGTTCACAATAAAAAAATATTATTATTTATTAAAACTAAAATTTGCTATATTAAAGAGACTTGTGCATTCTAAAACATGATACTTTTTCCATCGATAACATTTTTTGGTTGTTATGCAGATCAAGAAAATATCTTTACTTATTTCTTAAAAACCATTTCAAGCACATACATATGTATAACAATTTTGATCAATTTGAATCTTTACGGAATTCATTTTCTATATTTCGTTACAATAATACTTTTTCGAGTGTAGTTTAGTTTGCAACTTTAGGTTTTTGCAATAATGCAAAATATTAAAGATTATTAGCGAAACCATGTTTACCACCGACTGTTCCAAATGTTATTGCTTTGGGAGATGATAATTACAACATGAGTTTATAATATTTTTCAATAACACACGAAGCTAAACTTGAACGTACAAAAGTACAATAGTATAACTATCTAAAATACACATACATTTGCTCAGTAAACAAAGTATCTAATACTTACATTGATACAACGGGTCTAGTAAATGAAATTATAAATACAATATTATTAAAGTGTTTGCCTCTTAATAAATTAATTCTAGGATATGTAAATACTTCCCGTATTTTTTTTAATTTTATACTAGTTTCGTTGTTTCGTAGAAATATTTCAATCACGTGTTCATATATTTAAATTCTTAAACATGTTGCATTTTTCCCTATATGTACATATGTAGGTATGTATGTATGTATGTATGTATGTAAGTATATATGTAGCACAATTATAACACTTTCAATATAAATTTCCAAGTTTCTTGAATTTACGCAAAATAAAATACAGGAAAACTTTTTTCTTGTTACTGTTTCAATTGCATTTTTTCTTTTCAATTCTTCGTTTATTTTTTGTGAATGTTTTTAATAGTTTTTAACATCCACCATTTTAACGTTATAAAATTTTCATTGTTTAAGTTAATTTTTTATACACGTAGAGTATATCATGTTTGAAAACACTATCAACACTTCCTAAACTTGAAACTTAAGTAGTAAATGCTGAAAAATAACAAAAAAAAATTTAATTGTGATGATATTATATTTTAATTAGGAGGTCAAAATATCTTCCTTCCAAAGTTTTTCGAGCAAAACAAGAAAGAGAACTGCGAAAATATACTTGCAGTTGAAGTAAAAGTAAAATATTAGTCATGACTCGTGAGTCTGTAAGTTCAAGTTGCACATAAGTAGATATTTTAATATTAATAGATAATTACCAAAAAGTGTTTCAGGAAGTTCAGAAGATTGTGTTATTTATAAACTAGTACATCGCAATAATCAGAAAAAAAACTAATTAAAACCTTTTTGAAAGGTTCGAAATTCAGATCTGAAGGAATAGATGTACAAATATGTAGAAGATATTTTTTCTCTCATGTTAAAAATAAAATATTCTTTCTTGAATATTTAGCTTTTTTCAAAATTGACTTAAGTCATGTTGAATATTTTCATAAGTTTTGTAACAAATTAAATAAAATTCCCTATTATAAGAAAAGTGCATTTAAAATATACTTTAGTTGAATTTCATCAGTGATCAAGATAAAATCTAGTATTTCAATTTAATTTTTCGAAAGTATCTATATTCGTATACTCGTATGTATGTATATTTTTTAATTAAGTTTTTGTTTGGTTTAGAACTTGTAAATCCATAAATTCTCAATTTTCTGCATAGATTTTTTTTCATTTCTGCAATTTGCCATGATTTTCATTTAAGATTTAAGATAAAAAGAAATAATAATTTTTCCAACAATTAACCTTGGGATGCATGTGGTTTTTGCAAGTAAACCATCTGTACGAGAAAATCTTTTATTAAGTTTTTAAATATTCTTAAGCATTTGTGAAGTTCGTACAATGTTTATATGGGCCTGGTGTCGAAATTCACTCTTGTACAACTTAAACTGTATCAACATTCACACATTCTAATGAAATGCAATGACATACATACATCCATGTACACACCAAAACAAAAACACACATACACATAGACATCATGATAAAGTCTAAAAAAAATATACAATTATTTTTGTTGGTAAGAATTTCTATTGTGCACACAATAGAATATTAAACTATAAGCAAATACACTATTATATACATACATTCATACATACATATATACATAAACATTTATTTAAATATTTTTATATATACATAAAAACACACAGTAAGAAAGACATACATACATACTAAAATATAAAATAACTTGGCATTTATGTCTGCATACATACTTACATTTCTTATGAATAAATGAATTTATTTTCAACACATGTTTTAAAAAATTCATTAAATTGTTAGTTCAACTACCAAATTTAACAACTTTGGCTAGAAAAGTCCAAGTCTGGAAAAAGGGTCAATTGTGCAACTGCAACCAAGATGCATATGAAGTATTTAAATGATTCACTCAAAATATCTATACGATGAATTTTATCTTGTCGAAAGAATATGTTCTATTATTTGTTGTAGTTCTGTTATCTTTGACTCCCAGTGGAGCATAGGGCCTCAATTATTTTCAATTAATAAACCTTTTCTTATTTGAAAACATTTCCGTACTTTAACTGAACCATCCAAGATATACGTATAAGTACGTAATAGCACTAGGAAAGGATTTTTGAGACTCTAGATGGATGAAAAATTCTGTAAATAAAATATTCAAGAAAAAAAAGTTCGCAATTTTTCATATTGTGGATTTATGTATTCAAATATGTATGTATTTATCTAAGTATGCAAAATACATATTTAATTTTTTAAGGCTATTCATAAAAATATGTACAAACATATACACGCATTTAAAAAAAAAAACTACGAAATTCATTAACCCTCATGACAAATTCAGCCTTTTTTCTATACTTTAAATGTTTTCATCTTAGTGATATTTTGAAGAAAAAATTATGAAATTTTATCCACAGTTTTTAATTTATTTTGAAAAAATAAAATCTGGTGATGGTTTTTATGAAATTTTTAATACCATATTTCGAAAAAATATATATTCTTTGAATTACGCACGTAATTTATATATCGTGGACTAAAACTCAAACCTCAAAAAAAATCTTTTTATACAAAACTTTTCTTATCATAAAATGATCCCCTCTTATATAACAGATTCTAACAGTTTGTTTTCTTAAGTTTCAAATATTTACATTAATGTATCTACAAATGTATATACATATGTATTCGAAATACATGCAAACACTTAAACAAATTTATTTTACAAAATTTTTGATTTTAGTCGTAAAATTTAAAAGATTTGTGGCTCTTATTGCATTTTTAATTGAAGTTAGAAATATTATATTTTTGCAGGGAAATAAATAATTCAGAACTGAGCATATCTGAAACCAATGTTACGATTTTTCGAAAGCAAAAACAAACATGTTTGTATACATACGCAAATATCTTTTCATAATTTATATTGAATAAATTTTTCATAAATAAAAAAAAATATGTA
Source organism: Stomorhina lunata (assembly GCA_933228675.1). Lineage (NCBI taxonomy): Eukaryota > Metazoa > Arthropoda > Insecta > Diptera > Rhiniidae > Stomorhina > Stomorhina lunata. Next base: position 119,116,460 of record OW121744.1, read on the forward strand.
CATTGTACATATGTATGTATGTACATATATTATTGCTTTGCAATTCATTAAAGAATTTTTATCCCACCTCTGACTTGAAGCCTAGTAATTTAGAGTTTTATAAATTCTAAATATGTATGAACTAAGTAAATGTTTATTTAGGCTTTTATATACAAACATTCAAACATTTCGTGCATGCATATACACATACACAGAAACAGTCATAGAAGTTCTCGTACATTTAAAAATTATTTATCATTTAAGATGAGAGATTGAAGAGTAGTCGAAATGAGAAGTAGGAAAAACTTAAATTTAAATATCTTCATCAATTCATTAGTGTTATCTTTTTGTAAACAAATACTTACTGGCACATACTAACCTACGTACATATGTATATATACATACACACAATGTACATATACAAATATTTGGACATACAGGGTGACTTAAAAGTTACCTCCGAATATAAAAATAATTTAACTCTTATTGGTCTTATTGGTATTCAAATCCTTTAAACTCATTTTTTTACTAAAAACGTTAATGGCATCTGAAAAATTTTATGAAAAATGCTACTTTTGGGTCTCCTGTTATCTACACTTAGAAATAAACATTTTATTTAAATAATTTTCCATTATAGTACTTTAAATTTGGATTTTTGAACTAATGGTATTGTTAAATAAATTTTAGGAAACAAAGATTTTATTTAAAAGATTTTTATTATTTAGATGAAATTAAAAAATTCAAATAAGTTTTCCGGTAGATGTGTGTAAGTGTGCGTGTGTGTATAAGGTTTTATTAAATTAGTATTAAATTTGTTTGACTATGTGGTTTTTGGTAGGTTTAATTAAAATTTTTAATAGAAATGACAAATATCTTTTTATAAAAATGTTTAAATTATAAATGGAATTTGGGGTCATACATTTTAAGGACATGATAAAGATAAGATAAATGCATATACTTTTACATATATTTATAACTCATTTGGATTTTATGGGCACGAAATAATTATAAATATGTATTTATTTAATCATGATAATAGAGACAGATTGATATTTTAGATAAATTCAGTTTTACTTGGTTTACACAAAATATCCAACAATTTGAATGTTGATTAAGTTAGCAAATTCATAAGAAGGGATGAGTCAAAAGTCGTTTTTTGTTTTATATAACAATTTACGAGTATAATGTACAAAATAAAATAGGTATATTTTCCCTTTTTGGGTCTGCTAAAATTGAATCGATTTCTTTTGCAATATTAGATTCATTCACATTTTACTTGCCAATATCTTTTTTTCGTCTAGAAAATTAATTTCGGTATTTATTAAGATCTCAAGTGTTGCAGTTTTATTAAGACACTTTCGGACAAGAAAACGAAGAAGACTTGGAAAGGGATTAACGTTTGCGTGAATCAATTGATTCTGTTTACTTGTATTTATTTTATTTCTATAAAATATTGAATTGATTACAATTTCCTTTTGTGTATTTTTATGAGCAAAGTGCAGCTGTGTTTTAACTTTAATTTAAGTTGTAACGTCGCATTTATTTTTGCATTGCTTTTTGTTTTTGTTCATATTAAATACTACCAACATTTCTTAACATTCACAAATACAAACACAAACATTTTATATCTTTGCCCCTTCTTCCTGCTTTGCAACAATTTGTTGTAGAGAAAAAGAATTGTTGGTCATAAAAATCCTTGCTTCTAGGCCTTTCTGCTTCATGCTCGTTCAAGTCTTCTATGCCAAGCAAATAACAAGGATATATAGAATGACAAAGGATTCAGAAAAGACAACAGCAGTGAAAGCAACTACATACAGATGTACTCGAAGCTATAAAAGCAATAACAGCTCCAACAACAAATACCAATAGCAATGTAATGGCGCGAATTATTGCATTAAATGTCTAACACTACTTTAGAAAACAAACTCGAACAAGGACAAGGCGTAATGGTCACAGCAGCAACAAAAACAGCAACACCAATAGTTACAACAAAATTAAGAACAACAACATAGTCATGAGCAGCTACAATTTCCCTTTCTTAGCAGTTCCAGTCTATACGTATTTATACTATTTACATACAAATGTACACACATACATTTTTAGTAGGGAACAACCAAATTGAAATACGGATAAATATTTTGTAAGAGAAATATTAGTAATGTTTTACGAGTTGTAGTGATTTTTGATTTGACGAGTGTAAAAATATACTTATATTGAGGGAACCAAATGGACCTTTTGATTAGATAGACAGCACTGATATAGTGTATCTTATGTTGGACTTGAATGGCTAAGCTTTATTTGTATTAATGAAAATTTGAAAAAGTTGAAAACTATATCACTCCTTTGACTCGTATAAAGCTATACTACGAAAACTTTCTAAACAAAAAAACACGAAAAAAAGTTATTTCCCTAATATGTATGTTAGTGTGTACAATGTTACAAAGAAATCATTTTTTATGCATACATATGTATGTATGTATGTATGTATGCATTTAGTAGAGTCTATGTATATATGTATATAGTAACATACATATATACGGTATATAGAAGTACATAGAAATTTTCATCTTTGATTATTCGGCCGAATGTTTGCAAGTGTAAATGTATAAGTAGTGTATGTTTGTATATATGTAAGTGTAAGTGTATTTGAGTCTGCTGGTGCTTGAGATTTTATTTCATTTTGTATTTCCTGTTTACAAAATATTTATTGTACCATTCCATTTGCCATTTATTTCTTGTATTTATATTGTTTTCTGTTTGTTTGTCTGTCTGTCTGCCTGGTCGTCCGTCCGTCTTTTAGTTCCGTTTTGTCCTTAGACCATTTTATATTGTTGTTGCTATATGAAAGGAATTGTTGGTATTTGGGTTGTTGTCATTGTTTTAGTTGTAGTTATTTTAATCTTATGTCTTTCAATTTCAAATTGACATTTAAAATTAACTTTTCTCTCATTTAGCCAGAAGGCAACTAAATGAAATTGTTTGAGGTTAAAACAAAGTGTTAATTGGATATTTAACTAATTGTATTTAAAGCCTTTAATATTTCCCAAAAACATATTTCCACTTGATATTAATATTTGAAATATTTAAAACAAGTTAATGTCATGACCCTTGACAAATATTTTAAATCACTCATTATGTTGTGTAATGTTCCTTAATCTTTATAATGTACAATATATCTATAATGATAACTTGACATTTGCAATATTTGAAGAAATCCTATAGTAGAAGTTCATCAGTAATAAAATAGAAATGACACAATTTTAAGGGTAACAGCTTGAAAATACAGTAAATAAATATATGTCTGTATGTATGCGATTTTAAAAGACATTAAATATATTCAACAAAAATAAATAAATAATATATTTAAACATTATATCTAGCTACATCTCAAACCAACTTAAATATACTTGTAAATTTGTCTAAGTTTTTCATCTATCCAAGGCCTTAAGGCAGCCACATTGGCATAAACACCTGGATAATTTTTTTGTGCACAACCCAATCCCCATGAAACGATACCAAACTGTTTAGGCTTCATAGCATTTGCTCTTTGTTTAAATGATGGTTGGGTTGCGGCTGCTATTGTTGACGTCAATGACAATGACGACGAAGATGAAACGTAACTCACCAGTGGTCCACCTGAATCACCTTGACAACTATCTTTTCCACCTTGGGGGTAACCAGCACAAAACATGTTTGAACTGATTGTTGCAATATATTGATAATTCATTGCACAGGTATTTTGATTAATTAAACGAACAGCAACAAAGTGAAGAAGTGGCGCCACTAGCCCAGTCTCACTTGTTAGTCCCCAACCACTTACAAAGAGCTCTCTGTCGTCATTTGGCAATTGTTCACCCCATGCGGCCAACTCGACTGGTTGTACCGTACGTGTATAGGTAAGATTTTTACTAAGCACCACCAAAGCCACATCGCTATCTTGTGTCGTAGTACTATATGATTCGTGTTTAAATATATGACGGACACCGACCAATTGACCACCGTAGAGATGGGTGGATGAACCAGCACGTACACGAAATGCTGCCGTATCCCAAGGCTGTTCGATGCAATGGGCAGCAGTTAAAATTATATTGGGAGCCACAATTGAACCACCACAAATGTGAGCATTATAATACTGCAATGAAACCTGATAGGGATAATTTGCAATTGATGTCACAAAGCCACCTACAATGCGACCATCATATCTGAACTCTTCATCTTCTGTACGTGAGTGAGATGATATAACTGCAGTGTCGTCCTTAATATTTGACGCCAAATCCCCCTGAAGTAATGCCACTGCAGGATATGAGCACTCAATAACCAAACACACAAATACAAATATTAAAAATTTTATTAATGTTCTCATAGCAAAACGTGCAAATGCCCAAAAGTACTTTGGGAATCTTACAAAAAAAAACAATTTTTTGACTATACGGTTCGAATATTGAGATTTAATTGGATCACTTACCTTTGCCGTAAAGCGCTTTTATACAAAATAGTATTGCAAGAAAAAATCAAAATGATTATTTCATCGTCCCCAACAAATCCGATTAGTTTATCTTTAAGACTTGTACAAAATATTCCAAATCTTCAAAAAAAAAATGGATCTGCTTGATCTATTTTATCTCCTCCCCTAAAAAAGATAGTGGAAATGTTTGCTTTGCTTAAATTTTAATTACACAACAAGTAAATAAATACTTCCGTATCTAAATATTTCATTAAATATTCTTATTGTATTTAAATCTGTTTGTTGTGAATAAAAATACACAATTTTTATTTCCAAGATACCACTGACCTCGTAACCTTCAAGATAAGAGGCGAATATATTTGCGAACTTAATATTGTCCTACAGATGCTCATGATAAGAAAAATTAAATCTGATAATTATATTTTATAATAAACCCAATTACACATTTACCCATTTTTTGTAAAATAAAATACATGAATAATGGCATAACATATAAAAATTCGATACTGAGTAAAATGGCTTAAAAAGTTTTATGAGTTTTTACTTTTATGGAAATAATTGCAAACTGAATTTTTTACAATAGTAAAAAAATGATTTATGGTGCTGATACTTCAAATTATTTAAACAAACGATATCATTGATTTAAAAGAGAAATATGAAATTTAATATATAATATACTACAATTTGGATTCCAACTAAAAATATGAACATGGCTGTATTTTTTTATCAAAAGTCTTTAAATTTTAAATCTTGTGTATACTTAAACTACATAGTCATGGCAGCATAAGAGTGTGAATGGTGTCAATATTTATTGCGATTTCTTTATAAACAAAAAAAATACTTAAAAATTTTCACTGCAATCTGGAATAAAGCTTAAAAAACACATGCTTTTGTTTCAATTGTATGATGTTTTGTTTCCAACTGATTCTCTTTTCTTCTTTTTCCGTTTTAAACATCCTCAATATGCACATTTATCTTTTTAACGCATTTTGCAGTCAAGCTGAAAAATTCATTTCAAAATGCTCAATACTCATACGAAGTATTGAATAAAATCGTAGACTTGTAAATAAAATACACACACACACACTCATACTCACACATAGTGTAAAAATACTTACATTAACCCAAATGTATGTATACGAACTTTATTTACTCTAAGGATTCATTTACAAACATTTTGTATAGCAGAGATAGAAAGAAAAATAATTAAAATTTCAAGGGTTTTTTTTAGATCAGTTTACTAGATGGAAAAGATTGATTTTTTTTTTTTTTGTAAGTGCAACAAGAAACAGATATTTAAGTATGTACGTACTATATTGTAAATATATATTTACTTATATAGATACATATGATTATGTAGAGCAATAAATGAACCTCAACGTTATGTTCAACCAATCATACCTACGCGTATTGTGTAAATGAATCGAATAGCATCGAAAATCATCAATAATGTGTAATTTCCTCGAATTTCCGATGCTATTGACATGTGAAATACAATACATATTTATATGTGTTTATGTAGATAAATACACTTATACATATATAGATATGTATTTACCCACGGGAATATTTATGTATTTAGACAATGTCCTGTCGTCAACTTCAACTTCATGCATATTAACATACTCACATATATTCATATGTTTTTATATAGGAAAATAAAACTTAATGACAGTTTTTTTGTCCCTCTATCCGATAAAAACTTTCAGCTGCCAGTTAAAATTTCTGCCCCAAAAATAAAAGGCCCAGGTAATATATATCTATTCTAATACTAGTTAAAAATTAATATTTCTTTTTATTTTGGGCTAAATAAAAAAATTAAATTTTAATTTGGCTAAAGAGTGGATAAAAACTAGTTTTGGTATGTTTTTTTTAACATTTAAACCATTGAACGTAAAAACCTGAAATGGATTATAATTAAAATAACATACATTTGTTTTTAATACATTCATTTAAATGCGGCAACTTCATATCTCTTAAACTAATAAATATAGCAACTAAATTAAAATTGTTATTAACTTATTTAAATAGACTTAACTGAAGAAATCAAAAGGTTATTCGCTTAAATTAAACCAGTAACTGATTGCATTTGCCTCTCCATAATTAATGATAATTAGATTAATTTTAATTTTTGTGATTTACTTACATATGTATATACATTTAAGGCTTAAATAAAATGTATTAAAGGTTAACTTAATTAAATTGTATAAATAAATATAAATTACATATTTTTCTTGGTAAAACTTCTAAAGGTAAAAAAACTCTCAATAAAAAAGTCCTTGTTTTGCTAAGAAAAAATACAAAACTTAAAAAGTTGAAATATTTTCACAATATCACTTTTTATGGCAACTTAAAAAATAACGACACACATAATGTATTTATACGTATAAAGTATAATACGAGTATTATTTAAACGAATAAAAAAGTATGTACTTTTATATCCTTTGAGTACGAGTGTCAGTAATGAAGATGTATGTTGCAAGATAAAAATGCAACTTTTTTTGTCTAGAGCTTCGTCTCTGCCAAAACATATTATGACAGTGTCACAAAAATGTCAAATTTTTGTTTGACTTTAAAGCACGAATTTTTGTCTGTAGACAAACAAATTTTTTTCTTACATTGTCTTAGAAAAAATGTTAAATCCCGTTGAAATTTGAAAATCTAGAAATTATAGTTGCTGCAGAATGAGTAGCATCTTTTGAAAACAAACTTTTTTAAATTTCGGAGACATAAAAATGTTTTTAGTTTATGTTTAAATAATCTTTTCACTATTAAAGATAGAACACAAAAGAAAAGCTAAACTAAACATAAAGTATCGTTTATCTCAAAAAGATATTGTTTGAAATAATGTTTCGAAATTTATTAAAAATTTACACTTTAAAACAAAGGATAAATAATTATGTCAATGTTTAAGCTCTACAGAATTGATTTACATTACACTTTACACTACTGAGCCAGTTTTGCTCATCATTTCGTAGCTTTTACGATTATTTATATATTTTGTTGTTTTTGTTGTTGGTATCTTGTTTTGTTACTAAAATATTCAAGTATCAAAATAAAAAATTCCTTTGTATAAAATACAAAAGTTAAAAAGACAAAAAGATTGTAAGAGTAGGAGTAGTTATACTTTGATGTTGTCTTAGCAACCGAACAACAATTGCATTCGTTGTTAATGAAAAGAAAAGAAGATTTAAAGTATGTTCTAAGGAATGTACAATTTTAATTTATATTTAAGGTATATTAAATTTACAACAACAACAACAACAACATCAACAACAATACTTACTTTACCCACCTTCAAATGTATTGACAAACTCTCCAACAATCTCGAATTCGGAACACTAAAGCAATTAATTACAAGGCAAAGTTTATTCGTACACTTTGAAAAATATGTGAAGTAAGTAACTGCCAACACAGTTTATTTTTAATTCTAAATATCTATTAAAGTGTGTGTGAGTAGGTATCTATAGATGTGTGAATTCTGAATTAAATATTTATTTAAATATTTCCTTTCAAACATTTATTAATACAAACAAACATTTCGTTACCAAACAACGAAATGGGCATAACTGAAAATTTTAAATACTTTTTCAAACATTGAGTTGCAGCATCCAGTTGACGAAATGATTTTATTTGATAATTCTTAAAATTGTACATACGAGTACCAAACTTCAGCGAGAATATGTTTATACAAAGATTTAACAAAAAATTTGCATTTTAGGTGACGATAGTTTAGCAGGTACACACTGCCTGCTGCTGATCTTAAGGGATTATTATCGCATTTCTGTTGTTTGAACTAACTTTGTTGAGTGTATTTAATTGCATATTAGAACAAAAACATAAAAAGACTTTAGGAATCCTTAACATCTCTTAAATTTGTACTTTTGGCAGCAGCAGTTGTTGCTGTTGTTGTTGTTCTTTTTCTTTTCATTAACAGTAAATTATTTTGTTGCCATCATTAGAAATTCTTGATAAAAACCAGCTTTAAATAACGAACTTTTGGTAACTTGTTACGGTGTATTCTTTTTTTTTCTATCTTTATATACTACTTACAAACAATATACTAATGTATATACTTAGATACAATATGCAAGTGTTTGTGTGTGTGTGTGTGATTTACTTGCTGATTTCCAAGTAATTTATGTTGATAATTGAAACAAAAGCAGGATTTTATGCTGGTGTGTAAGAAAGTAAATATCTATGTATCTTTTTGTTTGTAGAATTTTTTTCGTATTTATTTTTTCTAGTTTCCTTTGTAAATAAATAGTAAGTAGCTGTACGTACGTTTCTTTAACTTTTGTCTAGTTTTAACAACTAATTGTGAATTTGTTAACAACTAAATTTACGAATAAGAACAAAAAAGCACAACTCGTAAAAGTTTACTTTTTTTTGCACAAAAACAACTGGAAGATAAAAGACAAGGGAATGTTCCTACAAAAGTATATATGTTTGTAAAAAGTGCATGTGTGTATGTGTACTCGAATTACACTCACTCGAAATTTTGTTTTATTCTACCAAATCTACATTATGTACGTGCACCTGTAGCCAAAAACGATTTATTTTTACGAAAAATGTTTTAAAAATTACTAATGTTCATGATGTAGTACATCCCAGTAGTTCCTTTGTAGACCGATTTGTCCACTATTAAGGACATGCAAAAAACTTTCTTTCACAGAAGTAGCTTTCCGTGGAAACTGCTGGGTCTATAGATAACATAAAACATTATATAAAAATGTATATACATATGTATGTACATAAGTAACGTATATATAGTATATTCAAATGTATACATTCTATGATATAAACTTTAATATATTTGCACAGTTTCTCCTTAGCTTTACAACACTTAAGTTTTGCTAAAAGTAAGTAGCTACAAATTAACAAGAGAAATGAAAACTTTATATTTATTTTAAGCATCTGGTTAACTTTTAAAAGCAAAATAAAAATATTTTACATTTTTTAAGGGAATAAAAGAATAATTGAGTAATTTGTAATTATAGTCAATAAAAAATTTAATTGTATATGTACATAACATACACATATACGTACATATGTACTTATATATCAGATTTACACTCAATAATAAACAAAAGTAATGAACGAATCTCTATTTAAGTTAAACTCTAAAAATATTTTGGTTTTCGCTTAATCTTTTCCTTTTGTGAGACAATATGCACGTAATAGGTATTTTTTTTTTTTTTTGTTTTTTTGTCTACTAAGTACCAACCACATCGCATTCTACTAGTAGAGTTATAATAGTTTTCAGTTTTCAGTCGCCTTTCTAGTCATGTCTGCACAATGCAATACAGTTTTGCTCATTTGAATTCAAAATGCAAACTAACAACAATGGCAGCAATTGATAGCAATAGTTATACAATAAATGATCTCCTACCAATCCCCGGATAAAACTGCATGAACCTCGTTGTAGTTTCAAACTATTTTAACTATTCCATGTACATTCAGACATACACACACACATATATATATATATATATATGTACATACTTTCCTGCCTACACTTGCAATTTTTCCACTACCTCAACTTTTTTAAAGTAAAGAAAAATTGTGTATGAAGTTCTCATAAATGAACAAACATTATTGTCACCGGAGAATATTCAGCAATCCATAGAACAATGCCTGCAGAAATTTATAGTAATAAACATCTAACACTCTTTTTACATTTGTAGAACGATAAATATGAGATTTCACGGATATGAAACCTTTCCGTCAATCTGTTAGATATGTCGTTACACAATCAGTTTAATTCAATACATGTTTGTATGTATTTCCATTCTCCCTGTGACCCAAAAGAAAATGTTAACCTATGCTTTACTTTTTGATAGGAAGTTGGATAGTGAGTGCTAAGGGTTAATATCTTAATTTGGTTGCATGTAGGGTGTTCATTTTACTTGACTTTTAATTATTTGAGTAATCAAATAACATGAAAATGGGGTTTTTAATTATTCAAAAATCGATTAATCGTTAAAAATTACTCGAGTTAATCGAGTAAAAAAAATCATCTTAAAATTACTCGAGTAAGATTTTTTTGTAAGCTTTTTATATATATATATATATTTTTAATACAACAATTTTTTAATAAAATTATAGTGTTTTATTAACAAAAAAGTTTAACAATTCGCAATAAAATACATAAAATAAAAAAAATATTTTTAATACAAATTAACATTTCTAACATATTGTCACCCTAAATATTTTAAGAGAATTTTTTTTACTTCTATATATAAAAAGCAATCTTTCGATTTCATAACTCCTGAGTTTGATCTAATAGATTAGTAGGCTCTACGACTAGCTTTTACCTATGTTTACAATGGGATCTTCAGCTGGACTAAAGTAGGATATACGAACACATTGCGACCTTTAACTGAACTATAGTAGGACCTACTGTTACTACCTACGATTACACAGAGATCTTTAAATAAACTATAGTAGTATCTACGAATACATTGGAGACTTCAACTGGACTAAAGTAGGTTTTACGATTGCAATGGTACCTTCAACTAATCTATAAAAGGAGCTACAATTACATTAGGACCTTTAAATAAACAATAGTAGAAATTATGAATACATTGGATACCACAACAGGTCTATGGTAGACTAGGCTATTTATATCTAAAATTACATTTGGCCAAGGTTTTTTTTACAAACTTAACAGTTTAGAAATACGCTGAGACAAATTTTAGTCTTTTTATTTTAAAAAATACTTACAAAATTATTGAAATAATTTTACTCGAGTAACTCGATTACTCGTGTAAAATCACTCAAATAAATCTTTATTTGAAATTAGCCATTTTATTTTGCTCGAGCGATTAATCGATTTTTTCCGATTAATCGAGCAAACTTAACTCGAGTAAACACCCTAGTTGCATGACTGTATATAGTGACATTTTAATACATATGATAAAACATACTTGTCATTCTATACAAATAATAAACAAAAAATCGGTAAAGTGCAAAAATCTTTAACAATGTGGCCAAACAAATCGATTTTATAAATTTGAAAGTTGTGATAAGGAGTAAATAAGCCCTCAAAAAAATATAATAACTTTGTACAATAATTTTGTATTCTTAAAATGTATCAAACTCATTTTATAAAATTTATAAGTTTAGTTAACAATTTTAAAATTTTTAGTAATAAGTTTTAAATTTAGTCTAAAAAGCCCATGAGTCTTATCTTATCTTATGTTCTTAAACGAGCAATAATTGTATGTATTTATATATATATATAAATACATATATATATATATATATATATATATATATAGAATGGCTATCTCAAAAACGGGTAAAAACGGGTAAAAAGGGGAAAAAATCGAAAACGTTATATCTCCTAAAGTAATAGGCATAGAAACAAAACTAAAATTACGTTTTGAACAGCTATAAAAATAAGCGCACAAGTCTTTGGTACTTTTTTGAAACTATGTCCGATAGGGGTAAAAAAGGGTGAAAATAGTTTTTTGGTACTTTTTTAACCCACTTTAAACCAAAGAATATAGAAAGGAACTTTGTACTGCAGTCAATAGATGTGAAAGAAATATTGAACACGTATTTGGTACATTTTTGATTTTGGGGCCAAAATGAGTAAAAAAGGGATAAAATGATAACTTAACATCTCAAAAAGTAATATGAATAAGACTTATGTTAACTGCGTTTTAATAAATGTACCAAATTCAATTGGTACCAAAGAAGTACCAAATATGCATATGGAACTTTTTGAAAGTAGGGGATAAAAAGGAGAAAAAATGAGTAATGGTATAACCTTTAAACAAATGGATGTTTGTATGTTCTTTATAGAATAGTAAACTGTGAATTTGATCATGTTATGCTCTTTAGCGAAGATGTTGCGGATAAGCCGGAGAAGGTTTTTAAGTAGGTAAGCCTAATTTCCATTAGGTGGCGCCACTGAAAATTAAATTTAATCGTAAGCTGTACATTTAATCATGCTATAATCTTCAGCAAAGTTGTTGCATATGAGCCGATGAAGGTTTCTTAGTTGGTATGAAGAAATTTCGAAAGAATTTCAAAATTAACCGAATATTTAAACAATGTCTTTTCTCTAAATTTATTTTACTATTTTATAAAATAAAATATATAAAAATTTAAAAATTTGCCTCAAAATGCTTAACAAGGTTCGGTCAACCAGGTACTATATATATAATTAGAAAATCTTAAATTTGAATAAATTTTTTAGGTAAATTATTTTTCATAAATTCTAGATTTACGCAAATTTTTTATTATTCATTCACAAATTTTTAAACTGCACATTAAACTCTTTTTATACCCTTCATTAATAAAGATGGAAAGGTGGTGTTTTTACTGATGTTTGCAACGTATAAAAAATAAGTTAGTTACCCACTTTTAAAATGAGAATCACTTCCTTAGGTAATTTAACAACGCACTATGTAGTTTTTATACCAAAAATCTGGCCAAAATCTTAAAAACTAAGTATGCAGCATGACATACTGCAAAATTCTGCGTTTTTAGTGAATTTTGAAGACATTTGGTCAATTTTTGTAGATCTAATATACTATTGAACAAATTTATTTTGGCTAAACGAATTAAGATTTTACATTGACTCTATTTATTTTTGTCTGAAACACCTGATTAATAATGATTTTCGAAGTTTTTAAACAAATTCTATTTGAAATATTTATGATAGAAAAATTCATTTAAATTTAATTAAAGATAATTTTATGCAGGTTTTTCTTCAAAAAACATAAGGTTTTTGAAGGTGTTCCAAGAAGTTCCTTAAAAAATATTAAATATTGAATTCTTAAGGCCAAAGAAAAAAGTTTGCTCGTGATCTCACGAACTTTTTTTGCTATTTTTTTAATTTTACTTTTTTCAAGTTTTGCTCATCAGACAATGTTTTTGTACTACTAACGAAAGTATGTTTTCTTTTATATTTTTGTCACTAAGGGAGCAATCGCTTCTCGATTATATAGTAACAAAATTATGTTTATATCTTGATAAGGTTTTACAACAGCTGTCTACTATTTTAAACTTGAACCCAAAATTATATGTCAATAAAAACGTTAATTAGTTTTGGCCAGGTTTTCAACTAAAATACTCCTCTGTGCGATGTCCGTTTGCTAGCTGGGTGTCCATGTAAGCTTGTTATCAAAAAACTGTCGCAATTTTAAAATTATTTTAATTGAAGTTTTTTACTTTAACTAATAGACATGTCTTTATTAATCATTAATCGATTAGCCAATAAAATAGCTTATCGGTTCAAATTTTGGCATCCCTATCATTTATTGCAACATCGCCATTGGCCTAATTGGCCTCAGTTGTGCAATGTAACAAATAGTCGGACTTGACCGATTATAGCACTTCTACTTGTTTTATTTATTCATATTGGTTTCGCATACAATTTTGTATTTACTACAATGTCGCTATAACTCAAAAAGCATATGCCTTTTGAAGTTAAATGGATATTAAAGTTTAATTAAAATATGTAACATTTAATGTTGATTAAACAAATTGCGGAAAAACTAAATAGTTTTATTACGAGTATGGCTTCATAATAAAAACAATCTATCAACCCAAATGAGTTCGAGCAATTATAACTAAATTGTAATATTTTTGTTAATAGAAGAGAAAATCTATATCACATTAAAAGTAATAGAAAATAAAGTAAACTATTTTTCTTAGTATGAAGAAATCAAAATACAAAATTATAAGTTATAACGAATTTGTATCTAATGACTGTTTAACCCATGTAGAGCATAGTGGTTTGGAACATTTTTGGGGTGTTAAAAGCTAATTTCATTTCACCTTTCTTCAAGTAGCTTTAGAAAAAATCACTTTTTATACTTAATAAAACCTACATTTAATTGTAGATAAATGTTCCAAATATAAAGTCGATATTGATAAAACTTTCAAGAACTTTATAACATATTTATGTATGTATTTTTTAACCACTGTGCAATATGTTGGTATGAATATGTTTCTATTTTGTGTATGAATGCAATAACAACTACGATATAAGTGTATAAATGTGTTCATTTATTCATTTGCATTGAGAGGTCGAGAGAGAGAAAGAGAGAATGGGAGATCATTTGACAATTCAATGCAATAATTGCGGGTAATGTTGACAAACCACAGAAACCAGTAAATGACAAAGTGCATGAGTCTATATACTTACTTTAACGTACTCATATAGAATATACACACATGTACAAAGTACATATGTATGTATGTATATGTAAAATTTGTTATATTCAAAAGCCAATTGTGCGAATGTTTGTGTTAAATGTTTAATATTGTCTATATTATGTTTTGTATGTGTAATATTGGTTGCATAAAATAATGGTTGACATGTTGATTTTTTTCCTCTTTTGCAGATGCACAGATTTAATTTTTCAACAAAAATACAATAAAAATTAATATAATTTTGTTGCATTTTATTTTATTTCATTTAGTTATAGCAAACGAAATGTGATAAAATTGTTTGTGTTTAATTCGTAATTTAATTAAAATGTAACATGTGTATAAAACTGCAACAGACAATACTAAGAGGATAAATAAATAAATGAATGAAGAAAAATTAAATACATGTTTAATGTGAAATATACCAACACATTCTATATTAGAGCGTCCCCATCCCATTCAGCTGAAGATCAACCTTTGGTTAACTTCCTTTTGTAACTTAAAAGTTTTTTCTCAGGGCTATGATATATTACTTAGCATGAGACTGGAAAGGAAATATTTTTCGAAACAGACTTTCTTGAGGTATTTTATATGGAAAACAATTTTACACTGCATATGTACATTTTAATCATTGTATCATAGTTGTAATGTACCAAAAACCAAAAGAATTTATGTATGTACTTTATCCAAAATTAAACCTTGTCTACCAAGTCGGGGGATGGTCTGCTTCAGTTTTTGAGATGGCAGTTTCAAACACATAAAATTTCAGTAGTGGCTTTTTTGTACAACTATAACCAATAAATAAAGGTTTTATATGTTCATAAAAACAGTGCTCCTCTCCGTTGTTTATAAAAAAATATAAAAACATATTCAGCCTAACCACAGAACAAATTTTTAATTCGATTTTATGAAAATCGACTATACTTTAAAGTCAAAATTTTTAATTTTTCGCAATATAAGAAATTTTTAAAATAAGACTTCATAAATATTAAAAAAAAATATATATTAAGAAAATTTTGTGTACTTTAGACAAAACATCATATCATTTTATTTTTATTTTTTTATAATATTATATAATAATTGTTTCAAAGATTATCTACGTTAATATTAAATTGAAGTTCTATGCAAGATTAATAGAAGACATAAATTGTAAACTGATCCCAACACGTGTAAACGAAATTAACTTTAAAATCTATCTAATGACTGAAAATTGTAAATGACTTCCAATTTCGACTAAACACATTTTTACAAAGAAACACAAAATTAAAAGCATTCGAAAGAAAAAAGCTAATTTTAGTATTAAAATTAAACTTTCAAATTTATTTAAAAATATATTTTATGGTACATCCTAATCCTAATATTTTTCTCTATTTATATACATATAACATTATAATAAGACAAACTCGTGTTAATGAAGTGGTGAAGTTTTAAAAATTTTAAATTTTCTTTTTGGTTAAGAAAAATGAATAATCAGGTGATGGAAATCGATTGTTTTTAAATCGATCGATTTCAATATAGTCTTGAGGTAATTTTCGGTTATTTCCCCAATAAAAATTAAATTCTAAAATATTTGACCTTAACAGGTTGTAAATATAGGCCATTTAAGTAAACCAATACGTATCCCATACCTCTTTTAACGTACAAATTCAAAATGAATAAAAACACCGTATTAAATTATGAATATTCAATATTGCATTAAAAAGGACTCGCAATTTATGTTATGTAAAATAATATTTTTGATAGTGTAAGTCCTAAAATTTTTAAATATTTTATACACCTGTTTAGAAAAACCGATTGATGCGTCAACTTTTTTGAGAAAAATTGTATTGAAAAAGATTATGATTGGCTATACCCTAATGTATTTACCAAAACCAAACAAAAAAATTCTTGAGATTTTGTTACTATTCACTTACTATCAGGCACGAAAGTAAATACATACATATGTATCTATGTATGCACCATGTAATGAAATGCTATTTGATATGTGCATAAATACGGAGTTTAAAAGTGCCAGGAGTCATAAATCAGTTTGGATTTTTGTCGTTTGTATTGAAAAGCCAATGCAAACACAACAACAACTGCAATGACAATAGCATCAATGTTAAGCTTTTATCAATGTCTCCTGTTTAAACTCATTAATGCTGGTTGCTTGCTCCATCCATTCAAATTGCATGCGTGCAAAAACATTAATTTTACATTTTCTCTATTTGCAGATAATTGCCACCAATGGCTGCATTAAACAGCCCAAAAATTCTCAACTCGACTTAAAGAATATAATGAGTTTTCAGAGAGTTATTTACAGCAACTGATTTATGACTTCAAGCATCGCGAAAAATTTCTTAATGAAGAATAAATATATACTGTTCCAACAATTTTGTAATTTTTCATATATATATAAACACATACATACATACATACATACATACATACATACATACATACATACATACATACATACATACATACATACATACATACATACATACATACATACATACATACATACATACATACATACATACATACATACATACATACATACATATATACATACATACATACATACATACATACATACATACATACATACATACATACATACATACATACATACATACATACATACATACATACATACATACATACATACATACATACATACATACATACATACATACATACATACATACATACATACATACATACATACATACATACATACATACATACATACATACATACATACATACATACATACATACATACATACATACATACATACATACATACATACATACATATTCACAAGCGTTTTTGTTTCGCCTACCACTTATTTAAATACTATAGTATCAATTTATGCCCCATGTCTATTTAGGGTTAATATATATTTTTGAATAAAAAGACTTAATGCTTATAAAAATTAATATATTTTTGCATTTTGAACAAAATTTGGTCATAAATTCTTAATATTCCGTCATTTTAATATAGAAAATGAAAAAAAAACTCGAAATTCTGAACTTTGACCCCGGGGAAGAAAGGGTTTAACATTTGCAACATTATATAGTCTAAGGAAAAATATTCACTATTACTTTAATTGACGTTAAACATTGGCACAATTTAACAAGCATACACTCAAATTATTACAAAAAATTCACATGTTCCCGAAATTCTACGATTTTAAATCGCAGGTACGGAGAAATGGTAAAAGATATCGAGCTCATTATTAAAAAAAATTAAAATTGATTTTGAAACGGTCCTGAAAAAAAGTATAATTTTCCATGATAAAAGAAATTAGTAAGGTATAACCGTTCTCTCTTTTGTCAGCCATATTAACTTTCTGACGTTTGATCGAATTATTATTTTCTTTTCTCAAATTATGCTACCATACTACTTTTAAAAATCCCAGTTTCGGTTTACTATTATACTATAAACACAATCACGACTGCAGGCTACGGGCTACAACCTGTTAAAATTAGAATACATTCATTCAAATAGAAATAATTTTTTAAGCGTCGACATAGCCACACGACTAACGACTACCGTTGCAGATATAGACAAAAAAAATATATACATTTTATATGTAATATAAAAATGTATGTTTAATAAATAAAATTTTACTTCTATTGTGTTAGAGTTATATAAATATTATTTATATAACTCTAACTCAATAGAAGTAAAATTTTACGCTGTCATAACTAACTCGCTACATATGCTAGAGCTAAGAAGTTTATGTTATATAAAGGCCCAGTATATCCTGTATAGAATTCATTATATAAAAGACCATACTTATATCTATATTATTTTAAGATATGCTCATTTTTATAAACAAAGTCGGTTGTAAAAATAAGTTTTGAGTATATGAGCTCTTAATCTTTATAAATCGGAAGAATGTATAATATATCATTTGAATGATACCTTCAGTAGCTTTTGTTTGATATACCAGTTTATATCGGATATAAACTTCTAAAGTAATGCCGTATAATTTTTGAAATTTAAAAAGCCCATAATTCTCATACTATAAAAGATCACACCAAAATCTATCTATAAGAACATATTTGAAGATACTTTTTTTAAATAAAATTTTGGTGAAAATAAAATTTTCAATACCAAAAAGAAGCTGAAGAAACTGTAACATAAATTATAAAAAAATATGTTACACAAAAATACTTTAAATATAATATGACAAAATTGAATTATCTCAAGTCTTTTTTTCCTTATGCAGGATCCGCTAAACTTTATAAAATAAGTTTTAACGAAATGTTTACAACACATTACACATTATACATTCAAAATTTCCTGATAATAATATTCCCATTTCTCACATGTGGCAACGACTTTAATAATTGTTTACAAAAAACAAATTTCAAATATTTCGCATTTACTTTAAAAATTTTTTTTGTAAGAGAGAACGGTTATACCTTACAATTTTTTTGCCATGTAATTTTCTATTATGAAAAAACTAAGTAAATTCGGTTATAATTGAAAAAAGCTTAACCAAAAAGTACTTACAGAATATAGAATTGTAAATCATATTTAATATGAAATTAATCTATCTTTCATTAAATTTGTTTCTGCATATCCTTAGGTGTGTCGTCAAGGACACGAATTTTTTGAAAAATTATAAATTTTCGAAAATTGCAATTACTCCGAAACCACTTCATGAATTTTTAATTTTGATGACTTAAAATTATTAAAGGCTTATCGTGCAAAATTTGTATGGACAATTTGTTTGTATTTGAATTTAATAACACTATTTTTTGTTTTTAAATTAGGGGAAAAATTTATAAGCTGACAGGTTTTCAAAATATGAGGGTTTGAAAAAAATTGCATTTTATATAAAAAAAATAATTTTTATTTAATAAAAATGAATTGTTGTTGTTAGTTTCTAATAGCTAACCTAAGTCCAAAGTTTTTTGCAGTTGATAAGTTCTTACTAACAATGACATAACATAAGTGGTTCGTATTCGTATTGGAAAGTTTTGCTTGGTTTGTATTTTTACATTAAATTGAAAGTATTTTATTGAGACACAAACGATACATATTGCACATTTACTTAAATAATAGCACAACTAAACACTTTTGGTTTTTAAACTAAGTAGGTAAGACGTTTTTTATGTAAATGAACATATCGGTATTGATTTTTATTATCTAATCAGTTATTGTTTAATCAGTACTTCGTAGTCGTTAATACGAATTTCGCGACCACCATATGGTATGAATAGGCATCTTTGACTTAGTGATACCAAACCGGGAGTCAAACTTCCACTGTGATGACCGCGTCCTACGAACAATGGTTCCCCATTACGTGATCGACCAGTTGAGACTGCGTTGGGAGGAATAGAGTGATGATGGACTTTAATCCAAGCATAACCGTAGCCACACAATACTTCAAAATTACATTTGTTCATCTCATAACCACCATAGCAGACGTATGCACAACCTTTGCTGGGTATGAACTTACATGGTAGCATTTCACCCTCGTGCATAGCTCTGCCCACATATATAACAGCACGATCAGTATCATGGCCGGCTACAACAGCACCAGGAGGTGTATAGTTGGGTGTGGAAGCAACCCAGTTATCTCGATTTTCAAAAACCAAGACCTCATAAGTACTTAAACGTACTTCCTGACCTCCGAAGGGTATATACAAACAGCCGTGCGAAGGTTGAATCTTACCAACACATAAACTACCAGAATGATGTCCTCTTCCAACATACAAAGATTCACCAGTGCGCGTTAGGCCAGTGGGCACAGCATTTGGAGGAACCGCACCACCGTAACATGGCTGCCAGCCATAACCTTGACCTACTAAAATTTCATAATGTGATTTTGTATGCTCATGACCACCCCACGCTACATAAGCACAACCCTTGCTAGGTACAACTTTAGCCGGCATATTATCGCCCTCGTGATAAGCACGTCCGACATATATCGGCGAACCATCACAGTCATGACCACCGACAACAGCCAATGGTGGAACCATGGCACCAGGAGCAGAATGAACCCAAGTAGATTCTAAAAGTTGAAAATCAAAAAATAATTAATTTCTAACATCGTTTAAAGAATTATTTTGTCATTTAAATGTCAAAAACAAAAAATATTTATTTATATCTAAATGTCGTGACAGTTTTTATCACTTTAAAAAAAGAAAAAAACTTTGGGCAAAATGAAACTTACGTGGACAGATAATACCACCTGGCTGATAAGAGCCTAAAAACAAAATCCAATAAAAAATAAGTATAAATAAAATATAAGTGCAAAATTAACAACACAAAAAATATTTAAACAAACAAGTGCTAAATACATACAAATAAAACTATGCGTATCTTTAACTTACATAAATACATACGTACATATGGACGTTTATAAATACAAATTTATGCTTAACCTTAGACAAAGTGTAAAATATCTTAACTGTTATCTATAAAATATATTAGATAAGTAAAAATTAAAACTAATAAATTATGGGCATACGATATTTTTAAAAAAGTTTTTATGTGAGTGTTTATGAAACATGTATGTATATAATACGAGGTATGCCTTTTATGTTATTCGAATAGGCTTATTTTCGTTTAAGTGAAAATAGTCTTGCGACTTTTTATAACATTCAAAAAGAAACGAGCGCTGACTAATTACAATATTGACAGTAGTTTGCTCGAGGACGACTTTCGCAAATGTCATTCAAAATCGGTTGTTGTTCTTAAAGTGTTATAAATATGCGTAAACTGTTTATGGAAGATCGTCATATAATTTACAGTGAAATTGAGTTAACCTTGAATATTACTTTGCGAGGACAACATTTTTTTAATGTTATTGAAGTATCCTAGTCGGAATGAACAATTTGCTTCAAACATTTCTTGCACGTACTGCAATAAAGCAGTTTTAATCGCAAATTTGTTTAATCAAAATCGATGAACAATTTTAGCCAAACAAATAATGAACAACAACAAAATGTTTGTTATAATTTATTTCTATTAAATCTAGAGTTCAAAGCAAACTCTTATGTACTCGTATAACTTGGCAAATATGCCTTAATTATATATGAAATGTTTTTCAAATTAAAGCTTATACAAATTAATAATCTAAAGCTTTTCTTACCCATCATTTTGCAAAGAATTTAACCTTCAAAAACGTTATAAAAAATTTGAAGATATATAAAAAGATTAAAAAATTGTTGAAATACGTTATGCACTGCAGCTCTTTACTTTATGTACTAAACACAAAATGTGAAATTGTTACAATTGTTAAACAAAGAATAGAAAAACCAATGGATTTTAAAAACAGAAAAATGATAAATCAATTCCCCAACAGAAACACAAACAAAAATCCAAGAATGATAACAAAACGATTTGTCACAGAACGAAAGTGAACGAATATGATTCATGATCCCCTCTTTGAACTGATATGTAAATGTTAATGTGTATCAATACAAATGCAATAAATAATAAAAAATAAATAGTAAGACTAAATATCTGAAAAAGTGATAACACTTTAATACCACAAAAAGAACAAAAATATATACCAATAATAAAACTTTTCACAACAAATACATACATTAGTACATACATATGTTCTAAAACACTGAATCGGTTTGATGAAATAAATATACATTTTTAAGTTATAACTTTCTTTTATGAAACAAACCATTTCTATATTTACGATACAGGGTATTCCAGATACAGGTGGGTAAATAACAAATGTATTATTAAAATCAAAACACTTTTGATTGTTCTTCATAAATTGACTGTAGATGTGAAAATAACGCTGTTAAAATGTTGTTTGAGAACCACTCGTCACGAACACGAACACGAACTTGTTGAATCATGCAGGTTGTTTATGGAACAAAGTAATAAATTAAATAAATACACTAGGGGTATAACCAAATGTCGGTAGCCATGTCTATTTCCATACGATAAGAAAGGTTTGAATACTTCCAAATGTTAAAGTTTGCTAAATAAATATAAAAAAAGTTGTGTGGGAAATAAAGGGCAGGATCACTCCTAATCCATTTTGACAAAAAAAAATACAAATATACATATGTTCCTCAGAAATTTTGACTGAAATATCATTTTAAACAAATGAAATTTTACTAAAGAGTAAGACCTATAATTTTCGTTATTATTTAATATTTAAAAATATGTTCTTAAAGTTATTTACTATTAATTTATTTTAGATAAAAAATTTTACTACAAAACAGGCAGACTCTTAAACCAGACTATATGACACTTTTGTATGTGGACAAATTATTAAAAAATTTCATTGTTTTTTTTTAACTTTTAGAGTTAAGTTTTGTCAAATGTTGACCGCTTGTCACGAAATTGCCCAAACCGAATAACACATATTTTTTAGATGGCTTTCGTTATTTGGCTTTTCGGTGTATTGAAGTAACTTTCGATAACAAGTGCTTTATATAATTTGTAAAGATATAAATTTGTGCCTTTAAATTGCCTAAACCTCAATTTATACTAAATTCAATTATCCCAGTTATAAAACAAATGACTTTGCCAATTTTTATTAGCAATGTTTAAAACATTCACATTTACAATGTTAAAAAGTTATACTCCTAATGAACACATTTGGTTATTATTTGTGGTCTTTTACTGAAGGGTTTTTTTATGTCCATGACTAAGCAATTATTCATAATTACCCGTCATTTTACACTTAAAGATGAAATTAAAAATAAAACATTTTTAATTGTTTTAATACAACATAAAATCCAAATTAAAATATGAAAAACTTATTTCAGTACAAATCACAGAAATGTACCGAAACAAATTATTTATATTTTGTTGTTGTTATTAATAAAAATTGGTTTTATATAAAGAAAGTAAGAAAATATTTGCATTGATGTTAACCACAAGAATTTTTTATTTATTTATTTTACTTTTATTTAAAAACATTCGTTTATTAATAAAATATTTCAAAGTATTTAAATGCAGTCACTAATCGTTTTTTCAACACTCTTCAGATAAGTTAGAACTGAACACGGATCTTCTGTACATTTCGGTTTAAATCATGGGTATTTTAAAACTATTAATTGAAAATCGAAACAATCAATAGATAAACTTGTTTCCTATTCTAGAGCACTGTTGGATACCATCATCATCAGCAGATGATTTGCCAGATTTCGCTGTAGATGGAGGTTATGATTGTGATGGAACTCCCATCTATGTAGGACGTGCCAAACATAATGATGAGCACTTACCTGCAAAAGTAATACCGAGTAAGGGCTGTGCCTATGTAGCATGGGGTGGAGAGGAGCATTCGAAAAACTATTATGAAGTTCTTGTTGGACCTGGTTATGACTGGTGTCCATGTGAAAATGGTGCTGTACCCTCCACAGCGGTGTCTAGTGGACAATCATCTGATGGTGAGCCTTTGTATGTTGGACGTGGTCATCATGCGAATAGCTTAACTGTAGGTAAAATACATCCCTCGCATGGTTGCTTGTATATTCCATTTGGTGGTCAGGAGGTTAGTTTATACACATATGAGGTATTGGTTTGTAATAAAAATGACAACTGGGTAAGCTGTGCATTACATCACACTCCTTCCGATGCGGTAGTAGCTGGCTATGACAGCGATGGTACAGCAATCTTCGTCGGCAGATCTTGGCATGAAGGACAATTAATTCCAGCAAAGGTGGTTCCCAGCAGAGGAGAGGCCTATGTAAGTTGCGATGGTTCAGAATTTAACAAAGATGATATAGAAGTTTTGTGTGGCTATAATTACAATTGGATTAAGACTGATGCCGAGCATATTCCAAATAATGCTGTATTTACTGGACGTTTCGAAGATGGTGAACCTTTGTTTATTGGTCGAACCCACCATTGCGGTAGCTTGACGCCAGGTCTAGTCTCATCGAGGGATCACTGTATATTTATACCTTACGGTGGTTGCGAAATACGAAGACATGATTTTGAAGTCCTGGTAAGAGAATAAAAACTTAAAAAAATACTCGAATTTATTGGTTATCAAAAAGGGATGATATACATACATTTTCTACAATTTAATTGTTATATTAATTAACTCTCTTTTGTACCTCTTCTCCTTTGTTCAAACTCAATCTATAATTTCGATAAAAATAATAATTATCTTTATCTATGAATAAACACTCCAATTATTTATATAATTTCCCGTAAACAATACAAATATGTAGTAAAATCAAACGTACATACATACTTTATGTATTGTATGTATAAAGCGATTTTTGTATCTCGGCTTGTATTGTTTTATTTAAAATGTTTGACAAATAATGTAAATAAAATTATGTAAAGAATTTCATATACATAAATAAATTATGTGAATATTGGAAACCTTTCACCTTTTGAAACCAGCAGAAAATAAAAAAAAACATAATAACACAAATAAAAATAAACAAATAAACAAAATGGATTTGCAAATTCTCGTATCAACTCTGGGTTTTATAATTTGTGTGAAAAAAATAGATTCATATAACAAATTGTCAACTAAAAAAAGGATAAAAAACTTTAAAAATTGACCCTAATTTGCATATAAACAAATAAATGACATTTCTACACATTTTCATGAATAAACAGATAATATGAATGTATGTATGTATGTATGAACTTATGTATGTATGCAAGAATTCATAGAGATAAACAAAACATTTTGTGACATTTTAAACAAAAAAGAAAAAACTGAAAAAGTGGATACAACTCTTGGGTCTACCTACATACAGAGTTAGAAATGTGTCTGCGAGTGTGTTTCGGAGATTATGGAAATAGGAATCCCTTTTTCGCTAAACAGAAACAGAAACAAAAACAAAGGCATACACAATGACAACTATGAATTCACAACTACAGTGACAATGACAAAATTTGCATAAATGAACTTCGTAAAGGTGTTTTGTGTTTCCTATTGTTTTACAGAGACACAAGTTATCAGGGCACATTAAAATCAAGTCTAAAAAGATTTAAGCCAAATAGAGATCAGTTTTACATAAATCCCTTTTGAAAAGGGCTGAGACTTAAAAGCAGCTCATAAATTTAGGAATTAAACATAAATGAAATAAACATTTTTAAATCTTAATTTTTTGTATCCTTTTATTCTCTCTCCTCATACTTTTCAATTCTCATTCTTTCTGCTTATTTTATTCATTCGTTCTAAATTACAAAACTTAGAAAAAGTTTTATTCTTTATTTCCAACAAATCAAGGCCGAAAAAATTAAACGTAATTTCCCAACCAACCAAAAAAAATACAAAAAAAAAAGAATGTTCAGTTCTTTTGCCTTCATAAGTCAAGTCTCTGAGTACCTATAAATTTAACGTGACATGCATAAATAATAGGACGGGCATGTTCCGTGTATGTGTCTTGCTCTGCTCCATGTGTGTTTATGTGTTTGTGGATACAAAAGAGTAAAGCAAAGTAGATTTAAAGGCTCACACATATTCGAATGCTTGAGCAATTTTTTCAATACATCCATCGAATTTTGCGCCTTTATGCTTCGACTTAATACACCGACCATGTTTCAGAGTAAAAGTAACAAAAGAAACTTATTGATAAGTGCCTCGGATTACGGATGTTGTTCACAAATTTGCTGTTAAAATATTAACAAACCGTCTTTTTGTTAGTTTGGCAACAATAAAAGGCTAAAACCGTATACATGTATTTATGAAGTGTGTGGTGAGTTTTGGAAGGAGAGGTCGCCAGCAGATCATAAAACAAATTGCTATTTACAGGGAAATTTGTTTAACTTATAAGCGAAGACAGCCTGTATTTATAAATTAAAGATTTTTATGAATTATTACAAACACACACACACAAGCTCTCATTCACTTGTAATCTCAATCACACACATTTCAATAGATACAAATACAGACATACATACATATACATGAACCAACGAAACAATTTAGACAGACAATGCCATGTCTCGTGTTAAATTCCAAATGTCTTCGATACGTTGGCTCTTGAGATATACATAGAAATTTGATGAACATAGAAAAGTTTTTTACCTAAACAGTAAATCGAAGTCTGTCTTTTACGTTTCCTGTGTAAGAATGTACGAGTATCTGTATACGTATGGACACGCACGGAAAATATACGATACACCAGAGAATAAAAGTAAATTCCAAATTCACTCTTCGAAATGAACAATGAAGATTTAGTACTTTTGAAAGTTTATTAAAACAAGACGATGGCTACATTTAATATGCAGTGTTCAATAATAAGGAAATTCAAACTTTATTATACAAGCTTAGTCTATATACATATGTATTTGTATGTATGTGTGTTTATATCATCTAGTACAACACGTATTTATTAACAAATCCACCTTAGAAAATGTAGTGAGTGGATACAACTAGAACTAGTTAGTCGAAGTGGAAGTATTTTTGACACAATTGATATTTATGTGCATATGAATATGTTATACTATTAATATCTTTAAGATAT
Organism: Stomorhina lunata; assembly: GCA_933228675.1. NCBI lineage: Eukaryota > Metazoa > Arthropoda > Insecta > Diptera > Rhiniidae > Stomorhina > Stomorhina lunata. The sequence goes on from OW121744.1 coordinate 119,143,493, forward strand.
TGGTATGTCCATTTGTATTTGCAATGAACGGTACAAAACGGATTAGGATAAATTATTTATCCTTCCCTAATGGAATTAATTATGATTTTTTTTTTTTTGTATATACATATATAGTACATATCTTAAACTTTCTGCTAGTATTATATTATTATTTAGTTGACAACATTAACAAATTTTAAAAACAACGATTCAACACAAAATAATATATTCAAACCATTTACCCATAGCGAATGTAAATAAAATCCGCATGTTCCCTCATATTTCGGAGCCTTAAAGATGAAAAAAGCGTTGATATAATAAATGTAAGCAACTAAGTAAAATAAATCGTTATTAAATCTTCAAAAATAAAATAAAAGAGATCCCTATAAATTGGGTTGAATAAAAGTTATAATCATCACACATACATACACAAACACACATAAATATATAAATACATTTTAGCACTAAATTGTAATAAACTGTTTCTCTTCTTTGTCCGTTTTAATTTTAAAAATTGCTCAAAAGTCAGCACTAAGACTTTAGAATTGTTAAAAAAAAGTAATACATTTAACATCAAATACACAAAATGGAAGGACAACAACAATTTTAATAACAAAAGATACCTCACAGCAAATTTATGAGTTTCGGTTGTGTGACTTGAGGTTTATACGAGTAGAATGAAAAATAATGAAACCAAATACAAGCTGCAAAATATTACTGAAGAAAATTGAAAAAATGATATAGGATTTTCTATTTATACGTCAACATTAAGCAAAATCATTATAACGAATAAAAGCAATACCAAAACTCAGTAGCGCAATATGATTACAATCACAAATACTAACACTAACACAAGCACAATCATCTTCAACATCAACATCAGCTAACAACGACAACACAAACGTCATCATTATCATCATCAGCATCAAAAGCAGCAGCTGCAGGAGGATTGAATCCAACATCAGCAAAAGTTAAAGCTAAAGCTAAAGAAATCATCAGCAACATTATTATCATTATAAACGGAAATGCTTATCAAATATAATTCCATGTTACAGATTCAATAAACGTACACAGTTTCCGGTTTTTATGATGTCTCTATTTCATGTTTATTGTTACCGGTTCCTGCTTTAGCTCTTTCTTCTACCAAAAAACGCTACCGCTTGACTCCCAAACCTTTTCAGATTTTATTACTCCGTTTTGTTTTTTATTGTATTTTTGTCTCTCTACATTTAGGGTTTTGTTGTGCAGCATAAGCATTTAAGTACATGAAATTTTTCTTGTGCAAATGGTTGTTGGTTGTTGCTTGTTGTTTGGTTGTTTGTATTTTGACAAAACAAAATTAAAGTTTTTATGTCCAAAACTCTTTGCGCAAATTCCTTGTAATAAGATTTTCATTTAGCATTATAAAAGTATTATATTTTAACAGAGTAAATGTACAGAATTAATAGTCTTATTTGCACTGGTTCATCATTAGAGATCATTTTTACCTTAAGCCAATTTAAATTCAAAATTAAGAGTTTGGAATAAAGCTTAAGCTAAATTTGTTACAGAGTAAAGAGAGTTTATTAACGTGATTTTTATTTTCGATTCCCTTTTTACTTTCCTTCAAAAATAAAAGAAAAAAACGATAATATTATTAAATTTAATTGAATGAAACAAATAAGAAAAAACACATTAAAATGCAGGTGCATATTATTTTAATCATTAATTTGTTTGAGCTAACTTATGGATTCTGTTAGGAAATATAATTTTCATTATCAGTAAATTTGTTCTGTAATGTAAAGCAAACAATATTCCGTTATCAGTCAAAATTTCCTGAATATTAAAGATTGTAATGGATTTGAATTATGTATATTACTCATGTTTGACTGAAATTGATGTCAGATTATTTGGGTTTTCTGTTTTTTTTTTTTTTATAAATACAAGTGTCGTAGAAATGCTTTTTAGTCAATGGCATTTTTTGAATAAAAACTTTATCTAGTTTATTGATAACTCCATCTTTGCTTATAAAACTTTTAGCATTCGACTTTCAAATCAGTTACAGAACTCGAAAAAATGTTCGTGGCAAACTTTAAAGTTTCTATTTTATTTAATTTATTCAGTTCGTTTTCGAAGTATTGGAAGGGTCTAAATTTGCAAAGAAAATATAAAAAGATAAACTTTTAAACAATTCTATAAATCACAAAACTTATTTATAAAATAATGAAGAAAAAAGTTATACCAGAAAGCAAACACAAACTTACATAATGTTGAGGCTTAATTAAAAAATAAAAGAATAAGTTTCCCTTTTTACTGAAAATTTACTTCTATATGAGATCGATATTTTTACAGGAGAATGTATGCATATAAATATGTACATACATACATAGATACATATGTATCTGTGCCATTTCCGGTCAGTTCATGTAGACCACAGATAATAAACATGCATGAGTGGTTTGGTGTTTGGCGTGTTGTTATATTTGTGTTGCGTAAAGAACTTTTCTACAAAAACCAACAATTACTATAGTAGTGTAAACACAAAAAGAGTGAAACGAATATTTTAAATAAAATTTTAATCATTCACACTCAAACACATTCACATTATAGTTACCCTACAATGCGAATGCTACGAGAGTCAATTTATATCAAAGGGAACAAAACAAGTTATAAAAGCTTATACTAAGAAGACCGAAAAATTATCTGTTTATAAAGTAAAAAAAAAACAAAATCTGACTCAATTGACACTCCTTCTAGTCAATTAACCACCTATGCGTCTCAAAGAACGCACACTTTAGCCATATGATAAGTTTTGGGATCATTGTTAACCCCAATAAGTGGCAAGGAACCAAACCGACAAGTGTAGGGATATACAAGCTTTTATATGTATAAATATATATACACTCACACAATATACAATTGCAAATATGTGCACATCTACAAACATATTATGTGTTCATTTCAATTTCAATCACTATTTTAGAGAAAATATAAACCAGTAAACATTCTTTCTGAAGGGCTAAAATTTAATTTCCATAAAAATAAGACCGAAAAATTATATGAATTTAGCCGATTCCAAATTTAAGTAATTCTATTCGTAAGAAAAACCTACTAAATAAAACTATCGCATTACCCAATTTTGTTTGCTGGGAGAAAGAGACTGAAAATATATTTAAGTTTAAATATGTAAAAGGGTTTGCGACCAAATCCAAAAATTGATGATGTGTATATTGCACAGAGTGACAGGCGAATTAATGGCCAAAGGACTTATGGACAGACATTTAGAAGTATAGAGATATTTTTACTCGTATACTCTTGCTAAAATTTATTTGCAAATATCCAAATGGTCGAGTATCAAATATACACGACGCATTTACAAACTCAACAATAATGCGATTATAAAATTATTTTAATTTTTTGTTCAACTTTTCTAACACAAATTTGTACTTGTTGAGTGGCAAAAGAGTCATATTAATATTAAGTTGCAAATCATAGCATACGAAAGGCCTTTTCAAAATCCAAGTCGATTTTGCTAAAAACTTACTTATGATATATTAAATTCTAAAAAACTAAACTAATACATATGAATGTATGTAATTTCCAGGGCAAGTCTAATGTTCCCGTATGCATGCATACACATACATACACATATATATGATATATATACATATGTATGTATATTGGGTGTTCTTTTAGTCATAGTACTTTTGCTTTCGTAAAAAGATAAATATGAGCAATAAATGGTATTAAATTGGTTTACGTTATATTGTGTAAAAATTATTTAGTAGGATTTTTTCGAGATTTTGTTCGCCCTTTATCGTTTTTTGTTTCTATTTTTGTTTTTGCCAAGTAATAAACTACAAATAATATTTAATAAAATTTACACATTTATTTATAACCATAACATTTAAGTACGACAACTGTCTGTTACACACATGATCATACATTCACAAAGAAAACAAAACCCAAAAAAAAAAGTATTAAAAAAGAAAAAAATATATGTATATTTATGGTTTTGAACACAATTTTGCCACTGCTGATAATAACTACTCATATGTATTCAAAACAAACAAAAACAAAAAACAATAAAGCCAAAAAGTAGTTTTTTAATAAAAATCAAGTAAATAACCCAGAGGGAAAATTATCGAGGCGTTCACTTAAAACGCCAAACTCGTGCTTAAATCCACTTTGTTTCTAAGGATTCTTTCTTTCAAAAAAATATTAGAATTTCATAAAATAAATTTAAATTTTTGTTCGAAATAAAAAAATTTATAAAAAAAAAATTATATTAAGGCCATTTTAGTTTTTGCGATATCTACTCAAGGACCCCAAACCCCTTTATCAGATTTATAGAACAGTTTTGTACGAAAAACATATTAATTAAATTCTAAAAATTTGTGTGTCTATGGTCCTCAAATACGTATTTCTCCTCCTATGACATTTTTATACTTGTGGGTATATTTAAAACCTCTTTTAAGTTGAGTACATTTTCAGCGAAATTATGATAAATGTATCTTTAATTATATTCCACAAGGAATATTTTTTTCAGATTTTTTTATGTAATTAGCCAATTTAACAAAAACATGAAGATTTCATAAAAGGTATAGTTTCTTATATTCGTATTGTAGGTATTTTTTATATACTATTCATATACATACTTATTTATGTATAAATAGATTGTTTTTAATTTTTTGTTTGTTTTGTCATAAAATCCTCTGTTATACAAATTTAACTTTATGACAAACGTATCCTTTGTGCAGACAAACATACATACATTTTTGTAGCTAAATCTACATACACATGTGTTTGGGTGAAAGGGATCTTGTTCTTATAATGTTTGATTGTGTCTTGGTTCTTATGTACATATATATGCCCATCTATACATAAGTATGTGTTTCCGTTTATGTACTGTCATGTTTTTCTATTGGTGTTTACAATAAACAATCTAATATTTTTTATAGTAGTCGTAAAATATTCCTTAAGTATTTGTGTACATAAACATACTTTAGATCGACCCAGAATATATTAATGTAGTAATTGATGAATCTAATTTAAGAAAGTCTAAAACTAATTTTTAAATTTATCATATAATCGGAAAAAAATAATAAATTGACTGAACAACTAATTAACGAACTTAATTTAGCTATTAAATATATTCTTCCAATCGAAATGTCTAATAAGCAAAATCAAATTAATCCAAGAATAACTCTTATTTACTGGGCCAATCTAATGTATGCCAATCTATTTTATTTCTTTTTTTTTATATTTTTGTACCGTCCAGCATTAGTATGTTTTGTAGGCGGTATTTATGTGTTTATATACAAATACTTATACTTATGTAATACATAAATCCTTTATAGTGTTTTTGTCATAGATGTTTACATACGAAATACCTTCATATGAGAGTCTGTTGGGACTGGGACCTTCAAAAAAATATTATTCGAGTATTTTTAGCAAACGGTTAAAAAAAGTTTGAAAAACAAGAGTAATATTCAAAATAAATAAAAAATATGTTTGAATAAATTTCGACAAATTCAATGTTACTTCTTTTCTCTAATACCAAATAAATATATAAGATTATATTTAATATGTTTAATAACACAAACCTCTAAACGAAAATTATTACAACCACTTAATAATATTTGTTCTATTTTTGGAAATGCCATAATTTAAATTTATTCTTTTTTGTGAGAAAAAAAAACGAAAAAAATTAGAATAATAGAAAACAGAGTCATATACATAAATACATACTAAATTATATTTGTATGAGAGTATGTATTTATGTAAAACATTTAACCGAGATCGTTTTATTATTCAAACTACTTTTACTTGCCATCACATCCATATAAATTTATTTAGCAATATTTTAAATTTGTATATGATTTATTTCTATACTCGAATACAAAACTAAAGAATGGGAAAAATATTCATGCTCAGCTAAAAATTTTAATTTCTTTTTTGCCTTTTTTCTATTTGCTAAACTAATAAAAGAAATAATTCCAGTTTTTCTTTTCAATTTTTGCTTAAAAACTATTATATTTTATGTAAATTATTCTTAAGAAACTTTATCATCATATAAATTTTCTAATAAATTTTATTACAAGTGTACAGAACCATATACCCTACACACATTTAACATTTTATGTAAGTGGAGGAAAAATTCAAAAAAAAAAAACTAAAAAGAAAAACGAATAAAATAAAATATGAAATGAAATATAAAAGGAGAAATAGATGTTATAAAAGAAATATTGCTGAAAAATTTAAATATTGTTATACATCAGTTTCTATAAAAGTTAAGTTAAGTTAAGTACATATTTTCGATATATATAATTTTATACATACAAGTACATAGATATATTTTATAATATATATCACATACATACATATACACATATGATATGAAACCCTTTCATTATTTTCTTATTTTCAAAATAAAGTTTGCATTTGACAATATACGCGGACTAAAAGGTGTAAAGAAACATTTAATACAATTCGATTCAGTGAAATCATTTTGGCACATAATAATTTTGAGTATTAGTGCCAAAGTAAGTTCATACGGGAATTTCCGTATGTCCTTTCTAACGGATACATTGTATGTCGAAGTAGTAGAAACGTATTTGACTATTCGTATTTAGAACCCTTTTCGTGATGTATGGGACTATTTTTTCGCTTGCTACGTATTTTATTTGGTTGGTATATTATGTGTATTTATGTTAATATCAACCATAACCATTTCTTTTACTGTCGAGAAAGTAAACGAAAAAAGTTTCGTTACTTTAAGAAAGTCTTAAATTATATGAAGCTAAAGAAGAAAAGTTTCTTTTTGGGGAGTTTTTACTTTCGTGTTATTTCATTTAAATTTTATTTTTTCCATTAAAGTAAATAATAAGAAAATTTCATGCCACAACTATTACAGCAAACTATTTTATATTATTATTTCTTTTTTTTTTCTTGTATTATTATTTAAACTTTTCCTATATACAAGTACAAGTACAAAACTATTATTGCAACACAGCTTTAGGCTGTCATATTTCTCTCTGTACATCCACACTAATACTAAGGCGATGGTGCATGCAACACGAGGATGAACAAAAACTACGTGGCAGCAACAGCAGCAATATTGAATGGTGTGGTATTTTATGAAATAAAATTATTATTTACTTAGAAAACTTTGAAATCAAAACTTTTTGTATTCAAAAACCAAAATTTGCAATTTTTAGTTGATTTTAAAAGAATTTATTACTAAACACTTTTTCCTTTTTTCAATTTGTGTTCTTTGCTCAAAACTATTATGGCAAAAGAATTCACAAAAAAAAAATTAATAAAATTCGAAACATCTGAAAATTTTTTTAGATCAAGTAAAGATTTTTTTTATTTCTCACCTAAAAATATGTTTTCTAACTGAAAAAATGTAAAAAAAATGATACTTTGCTGTTGATATTTAAAATATTCTGTTGGAGAAGAAGACAACATTATTTTGTTTGTTTAGTTTTAATTGCTTTTAATTAAAATTTTATGTCATCTTAACTTTTAATGACACCATTCAAATATTACTTTTACTCTACACTTCTACTTCTACCTTTTCTATACGTGCACTTACATACGCATCAGACTGAGAGGTAATGGTGTCATTTATTTTTACACTATTCCTAATAATGGGAAACACAAACTTCTTTCCAACTACTAGTACATCAGTACACCGGTACATATGTAGCTGCAACTAACATTAACAAACATATGTGTGTATGTGTATGTACGTGAGTAAATTTTGTTTAAATGCATACATGCAAATTATTATGGTATATTGGCATAACTTTTCCATTACCTTAACTTTTTAAATAGCTGTAGTGGCTGTAGTTGCTGCAGTTGCTGCAGTTAGAGTCAGTTTTTCAATCTGCCTGTGCTCTGAGGTTAGTTTGTATGTCATCCATTCTTAAACTACAGACATATTGGATAAAGATTTGACTAATATTTAAAACTTGTATCAGCTAAATATTAGTCGTAATTAAAGTGATTTTATGTTTTTAATAGTGATCAAAGTAACTTAATCAAATATTTGTCTGGTGGGAATGTACTTATGATGTTAGTGTTTTAACAAATTTCAATTGGGCTCTTTAAAAGCCAGCAGCAGCATGTGTTCAAAAAGCTGTTCAAAATATTATGGCACAAACATACAAGTTCTTTAAAACTTTTTGATTTCGACACCTTTTCAAAATGCATATAAATATGTATGTATGTAAATATGTTTGACGATATCTACTTATAGCTAAGTATTCGGATTGTATGTATGTATGTAAGTCTACGTATCCACGTAAGTAGTATTTAACTTTAAGCAGCACTGGAGGAAGAAATCTTAATAGCTAAACTCATAATCAAACTCAACAGCAATTAAACAGAAATCCGTAATTAAAAGTACTAATTGCGGTTCTAAAGGAAATTGAAATTTTATGTTATACTTAAGTATTTATGAAAATGAACGGATTTGCATAAGTTTCTTAGCTTAAAATAAAAACAAAAAGTGTTTATGAGAGAACAACTACATTCACATAATTTTTTGTTTCTAATTGTTTGTTTCCACTGATTTATGAAGGAACTTTATTTAGACAAGAGCAAGGGAAAACTTTTTGGCTGTAGCAAGGAAATTAACCACCATTCATCAGCTCCTACAAAAACTACATGCAACTCAATCAAATATGAATCCACTTAAAATTCATTTTCGGTTTTTGGTTATTGGAGCTTCACTGCATCCATGAGTACAAGGCCATAAACTCACAAACTCAAACATATACATACAGATCTTATAAATGTATGTATGTATGTGCGAGTAAGTATTTCGTGGTTGATATGAACAAACAAAGAATAAAGCAAAGGAAATTTAAACGTGTTGAAATTTATGTTGTCTCTTCCAAAGCGGCAGGGAGTGGGATTAAAATATTCTTTTACATACGTACATACTTAGTTTAGGACAAAATGGAGTTCTATACCAAATCTATAACTAGGTTTAGTCAATTTGAAAAGAAGAGTATATTGAGAAACCATTACCAAAAGATATCTACGAGTAAATTCCATTAACACTGTTTACTTGCCAATATGCTTTAACGTGTTTTAACGAATTTAGTTATACAAATGCTCACATAATTCGTTTCTGGGCATGAGCACATTTTGCAATATTTATTACACTTATTACCTACTTTTGCAATGTTTGAAGTATAAAATTTATTTACATTGTGTTATTGTTGTTGTTGTTGTTGTTGCTGTTGCTGTATGAAAACTATTACAGAAAACTATTTAAAATTCCACTTTGTAAACTAGAAAATAGATGAAAATAACACCAGCATCCATCCAATATGGAAGAGTGACTATGGCTTAAAGAAACTTGTAGATATTTATATGCATGTTGAATTTTTCCCAATGTTGAAAGTGGAATAAATGTATAAAAATATTTGTTCAAATGTACATATATACACACACAGCCACGAAGACATACACTCATACTTAGCTTATAAAAGAGCTTCAATTTAAGTATGTGTTTTATTTTGCATTTTATAAGACCCACATTTTACCAACTGGAGTAAGTCCTTCTTAGATTTGTTACAAAACTATTGCTTCTACTACTACTTCTACTATGTACTACACCAACAACAACTGTTACTACGATTACTACAAATTTTCCATAGAATAAAAATGTATTTACGAGTATATTGCGAAAAATACAACAAAAAATCCTCTAAAGTTCTGACTTTTCTTGTTGAGGAAAAAGCCTTATTATAAACTCTAAATTGTGTAAGTGTGTTTGTTGGAAGTATGTTCTTCGTATGCATGTGGCTAAGGGTGTGACGGAGTAATAACCCAGCAGTTTTAGGCAAAACTTGTAATATCATTTAAACTTAATTTTCATAGCAAACAAAAGGTCTACTATCCTAATTCGATGCATTTTAAAATACCAATATCCCTTAACGAATTGGCGACAGTGCTTACCTTGTAAACTACTTGGAAGTTAGTTTAAAAATATTATTTGGGCATCCCAGTTCAGTTTATATGTACTCCTTTTCTGTTTATTTATAAGCTATGCATAAAATTCAAATATTATTTAAATTACCACAAAAATGAAATAAGTTCAAAAAAAGTTTATATCATTTGTGTGCGTTGTATATGCAAAAGCACAAGAATATGTGCTAGTATTTTGCAAAAAAAAAAAAAAAAACTACTGCTACCACAAGATAGAAAAATTAAAAATAAAAAAACTTTTTGAAACCATTACGATTACAAATATTATGAAAATAAAAATTTTTAAGTGAAGGAATAACTGAATACAGCCATTGCTACGTTATATATTGCAATTCTAATAACATCTACCACTTGCCACCTACAAGCACATACATACGTACTTTCATGCTGCTACAATAGCATGCTGTTCTTAAAGTTATATACATATGTACATATGTACATATATACACACACACATACATGCATTTTCTCATGGAAATTTGTATGTTTTTGTATATGCAACTAGTTTATTAAAAAATACAAACTCAACTTACCCTCTTTTGAAACTGTGCCCTTAAAACATTTAATAATAGCATTTTGGCATTTTTGTTTTTTGTATTTTCAACAATGAACAAAAAATAATAATAATGACTTAAAGTGCTAACATAAGCAGGTTATTTTTACATAAGTACACACAAAAACATCTTATAACGAGATACATATATCGCTTATGTTCATAAACAGAGGCATAAGTCAAAAATTGCCAAGCTTAATTATTCAACAACAAAAAAGTTTAATCTTTAACTTACTAAGTTTGAAAAATTACTTTTATTTTTGATTTGAATGAAATAAATATGGTTTCTTGCAATAAAATTAAACAATAGCGAATAATTTAATAATTTTGTAAAAATTTCGTTAAATATTAATTAAAATATCTAAACATTTATAAATGTTCCTAAAAGAAATACTTAGTACATATAAGGGAGCTTTGGTAAAATCGATCATATCTCGCCAAAATCCAATAAATGAGAAATATGTTTGCCATAATTCGTTCAGGCCCTATCATGATTTTAAGTCACTCTATTTATATTCACAATGTCGTTTTTTTACTTATGTCATTAGTTTTTTATGAGCGAATGAGCGATATGTTTATCGTATATACACACGAACGTACTTTAATTGGATGTGATCTAACAGCCAAAGAACATTTCGAGGTCTGAAATAAATATGGCATTTTATTCTATAATTAAATATAAATCATACGCCACGTTATACGCAATATCTATTCCATTTAAATAGATCATACGCAACGTAAAACTAGCGCACAAATACATTAACTATAGAAACTGCGTTGGATAAAAATTTAAAAGTGCATTTCATTTTTAAAGTTAAGAATAAATAAATGTTAGCAGTTGAAATTATTTATTTTAATAAACATTTTAAGCAACTGAATGCAAGTATGTACATATGTACATATTCATTACAGATTACATCAAGTTTTTGGCATATTACCACCATCACACAATGCACAATGTGGTATTAGTTTCAAAAACATTGTTTTGGCTCATTATTACAAAGCTACTTTTTAAACTATTGGAAAAATATTTATTAATTTTTAAAAGTTTTTGTGATTGGTGAAAAAAAATGTCCAGCTCAATCTAAGTATCTTAAATTAAAAATAATTTTATATTAAATAAATCCTTGAGGAACATAGGGTCTTAGTTTTCATAGCTTTGGTCAAATTCACTTTAATTGTTTTTTAGGATAAATAGAAATAGTATAGACCGAATAATGCAAATAAATATGAATATAAGTTTTCCTGATATTAAAATGCGAAGAAAATGACCTTTTTGAAAAACAAAATATTATTAGCCGTTATTTTGTAAACTTATGCCTTTTAAATCTTTTTGTTTCAATAAAAATTCATCACAACCTTTCTTCATGCCGAATGTAATGATGATACTTTTTTAGAATTTTATTAGGGAACTCTCACCGAAAGTTAAACAAGGTAATAAGTTGTTACAATTTAAGTGTCACTCGTCTTATCTAAGTTGGAGTATAAACTTATCCATAATTATAAAATGATGTAAACTCTTGTAATCTCATTAGTCTTATTGTGTATGGCTGTTAAGTCAGGCACTCATCTTGATATATATTTACGTTATTATATATTTCAAATCTAAAAATCTTTATGAATTTTTGCTGAACACTCTTGTAAATCCACTTGAACAACTTTTGCATGCACTCTCAGGTAAGCAATTACACTTAATGTCTACACGTGACATTAGAAATTATGAAAATTATATGAATTGTAACAAAATACAAAAAATACACTCGCACTAACACTTACACCCAAGTGGGTATATGAACATTAGACCGGTCAAAAAAACTAACTAGTTTATCTTATTGTCTAAAACTAAGATTATAACAGTTTTTAGTTATCAGATGCTAAATGGAACACGGTTTAACTAAAAGACTTTTTCAATTTAAAAAAAATAAAAAACGACATTAAATAATGGATACTACTGAACCTTAATCGAGATATAAAACTTTCGATCACAGTTTTATTTGCATCTATTTAGTAAAAGCACTATATTTTCTTTGTAATTCTTTGTAATTGTACAGAATTTTCTAAAAAAGAATACAAAAATATGCATGTATATATAATATACGACTACATACATAATTCCCACGACATTCCAATTGGAACGACGATGAGCTGCATCCGATTCTATTTTTAGACATTTTAACTCCGACTTCGAACAGCAAATGTATTAGTTAGAGAAGTTTTACGTAGCCTAATACTCAAAAACCAGTGGCTAAATGAGTCATGAGGTGAACCGCTTTTTTTTAATTTATTTTTTCAAGTCGGTTTGGCCGGAGATCAAATGCAACTACTGTTGCATTATATCGTTTTAAAGATGTTTGTTGCTAGAATACTCTTACTTAAGCACATTTATAATTTCTTTTTAATAAAAAAAATGTTAAGCTATATTTAGAAATATTAATCAATTTCCATAATAAAATCTTTTTAACAGATTTGTTCTGAATTATTTTTTGGTGATAAGAAAAATACGAGTATACATTAACCTATTGTTTTTTTGGAACGGTCTAATATCAATGTACAATAGCATACATACGATGTATGTATGTACACACACTTAGTATTTAAACCTACCTATGTATTTTTGTGATGTGTGTTGAGATATTCTTGTATTTGTACACTCAAGTGAACTCGAATGTAAAAAACTTACTTACACCTTTACATTATGTACAATCCACTCAGTGTATTTTGAATAACGAACATGTTAACTGAGGTTCTAACTGAATGTACGTGCATATGTATGTAAACCGTATTTTCACATTCATATCTCTGTATGTGTAATGTAAATTTTTAAAAATATAATATGAATATGCCTGATAACACAAAGTGCAATTATAACATTTTAGAATGGAACAAAAGCTGGAAAAAAATATGATAATAGCAACGTCATAGTTACAAGGCAGTGAGACAGAAATTTTAATTTATTTCCCTTTTTATTTATGATTAAGAATTTTTTGATATTCCAGCCAGAGACCAAAATAAATTTTAAGATAAAACATTTAACAAAGTGTAAACACGTTTCTTTGAGATAACCAAATAAATTTAAAGTTAATATTAAAGTTAAAGTTAAATCATTTCATTATCTCTCTACATAATATTATTTTCATTTCTACAATTATGTTAAATACGAATGTAGTGTATAAGTTTTACATTACCGACATACATACGTATGTATGTTTGCACACACATACATGTGTACTTATATGTTTTAGGTTTAACTTTTATATCTATATAATTTACTTTCTTATTTTCTGAAATTAATTTAAATCGCCCTTTAACAAGTATTCAATTAGCAAAGAGTAATCACATAAATCTAAATAATAGACTTTTATAAGGAATTTACTCACAACAATATAATTTTTGTTTTTTTTTTTTTTCTTCTGGTTTTTACGCCTTTTATACACTGCATGTCACAACAATAACAAGAACATCACCAACAACAACAACAACTAAAACAGACACTACAACAAAATTATTGTGTTCATATAATCGTTATCAACAACAACAGCAAAGATTCAACGAAGCGTCTAGAAATCGCCAACGAAAAACTTTAGTTTGGCTTCCACAATTTAATGCTGCTACCACCAGGACTGTGACATTAAAACTTTTCCTTTGCTTCTTTCTTTCAGCACAACCGCTGGCTTACATTTGTTATTTGTTTTACTTTCAGTCAACAATATTTACTGATACCCTACAATATGCATTTAGACTTGTTACTTTTAGATTTATTCTATAGTAAATAGTTATCACTTCTGCAACTGATGGTAAAAATTTTTACTATTACATTGACGTGGTAGACTGATAGAGAACATTTGCATTGCTTATATTTTCCAAGATCCGATTTGTAAAATTAATAAAATCCTTCTTGTTTATTGTTTATGAGTATAAATTATTATTTTTATAGTTTTTATAGTGATTTTAATTTCAGGACAAAACTTAATTATTGTCTGACAACCACGTCAGACGCAGAGGATTCATAACTATATTTTTATAAAAAAAGTGCTCATTTCCATATTTAAGATTTAATAAAGAAGATTACACTATCAAAGTCCTTGATTTTATGAAGGCAAAGACATATAGTCTTAAAGGGTATTTTGTCGTAATTATTATCTATTTATTCACAAGCTGATAAATTAAATAAAAATATATTTTAATATTAGTTAAGATTATTGTAGGATATTTAATCACCGACCTCTACTGTATGTGTTCTTTTGTTAAGTCACTTCGAACTTATAGTTTTCTATTTCATTTCAGTTTTTTACTCATTTTTAGTTTGTAATTGTTATCCCTCTAGTGTTCCCTTTGGTTCTGTATGTGGCAAGTGAAAAAAAAAATTGAAATAGCTTGACGTAGCATTAAGTAAGAGTTTCTTTCACTCACACACACACTCTTCATAAATATGTTTGCACAATCAATGTTAAACGTATATTCTAACTTTTAACGAAGAATTTGTTTTCCTTATACATATGTACATATATTATTTGTATGTGTCTGCATTTGAGTATTTATATTTATAGGAAAAGTAGTTTATTATAGTCATTATGGAATGCCCACCTATAGATATCATTATCCCCAAAACCGTAAGATATTACATCTGGAAGATTTTTAAGCCTGGTTTTCTACAAATTGAGATGATATCCATTCTAGTTTGCAATGAATTCCTTTATGATTTATTTGTATTTTTCGTTATTAAAGGAGCAACAACATATACAAGTTGTATTATTATTAACGAATTTGGTTCATTCTTACAAAACGAATCTGAATTAATAGGACTACAATCACTGATTGCCACTTCTGCGATATTTGGAATGTTGTGATAGTATATAAGTAAATTCTTACTTAAGCTTTTTGAACTTGTAATAATAGTCTTAAATAACTTTAGCATAATTTAGTCAGTTCTGTTAAGCACTTCCCTCCCAATCTGCTTAATAGTAAAAACTACTTAGTTTTACATGATTTTTATTTTTTAAATATTTATTGAAGATTTTGAACTGCGAGTATGTTTTGTTGATTTTTACACAAGTTATTTAAAAGCAACCATTTTACGAGAAATAATTTCATTTTATATTTAGTTTATAAGTTTTAAAATGAGTGTAAAATTTTAACATATTTAGCCAGACAAGCGTACATACATAAGTGTTTAGATCCTTGTAATTTGCACAACAACTAAAACAACAAATACAAAAATATTCAGCATGAAATTCAATGTTTATCAGTATGTAAATGTTATGTAATATGAGTGTGTATGTATTTATGTAAATGGTACGCATTACACACTTATACATACATAAGTATTTCTGGTTGTTGCAGTGTAGAAAATATTTTGTATGAACTAGTTGAGAAAATAGTTTCTAGTTAGCCAAAAAAAAAAACAAAAGTAACAATAATAATAAAAAGAATGAAAACTATTCGAAAAAGTTATTACAACAATACGGGCACCAACAAGAAAAGTTTCATTGCTTGTGATTCATACTGCAATTGTGGCTTTAACCAGAAAATTACAAAAAAATAAAAATACAATAAAATAAATAGTTATAGCTCTTACTCCCGCCACATAAAAAAATCAAATAAATTTAAATATTCGTAATGAAAGGCATTTATTTAGTCTGGTTTTCTAAAATATTTTAAGTTGTTTCGTAATTAGAGCATAATTCGGAATATTTTTCGATCACTTAAGGTTTCAAGAAACCACAAACACTTTAAATGAACACATAACACTTCCACAAACGAAGTTTAGACAAAATTAGTTTTTAGTACATAAAAAAATTCTTACCAGACTTTTTTCATTTAGAAATCATTAATATTTGGTTTATGTTAATTTATTATTTTTGTTTGGCATCTGACGTCAATGGCGAAGGGTATATATGGTCGAGCTTGACCGATTATAGCACTTTCTTACTTGTTTAACAAAACATCTATTCTCGAGACTGATATGGAAGATAGGGTTTAATAAAGACGGATGGTCTTAAAATTTTGATCATCGATTCATGTTAACTTAAGATTTAACTGAACAATAATAACCAGTGGCTAGCTGAGTTATGAGGTGAAACGCCGCCTTTTTATACCCACCATCAAAAAGAATGGGGGGTATATTGAGATTGTCATTCCGTTTGTAATTTCCTTAATATTGGTTCAAAAATCAAAAACGATATATATTCTGAATCCTTATGAAATTCTAAGACGATTGAGCTATGTCCGTCTGTCTGTCCGTCTGTCTGTCCGTCTGTCTGTCTGTCTGTCTGTCTGTTGAAATCACGATAACGTCTAATCGAAAAGAGCTAGCTAACTGAAACTTAGCAAAAACATTCTTTATCTATGAGAAAATTTTGGTATTGAAATTGGGCAAAATCGGTTAGCATTTGGCCATAGCTCCCGTATAACCTCGTCTAGGCTAATCGCTTATTTGCTAATAAATGACAAATTATGACAGTTATGATGACAAAATTTGGTATCTAGAAGTTTTAGATAAGCACTAGGCAGCATATAAAATTTCATCGAAATCGGTTCACATTTAGCCATAGCTCCCATACAAAAAACTTACGAAAACAGGCTAAATTTCACCCAAAATACACTTTAATGCCAATAAATCTAAAAGTATAACAGATATAACCACTAAATTTGGCACAAGAAAGTCTTATATCAATGCCAGCCAGTGTGCAAAATTTTGTCACAATCGGTCACTATTTGACCTAGCTCCCATATAAAAAACTTACGAAAACACAAAAATTCAAAAAGAAAAGGGGATTTATGTCCGTCTGTCCGTCAGATAAAATCGTGATAGCTCCTTAACTACAAGAGCTAGTAAGACTACATTAAGCACAAAGAAGTCTTATGTCAATGCCAGCCAGTGTGCAAAATTTCGTCACAATCGGTCACCATTTGACCATAGCTCCCATATAAAAAACTTATGGAAACACAAAAATACATAAAGAAAAGGTTGTTTATGTCCGTCTGTCCGTCAGATAAAAGCACGATAGCGCCTTAACGAAAAGAGCTAGAGGGACAAAATTTTACAAAAGTATTTTGGATATCTTGAAAAAGATGTGTGTTGAAAATCGACAAAATCGGTTCAAATTTAGTTAGAGCTCCCATATAACCCCGCCCCGGGAAACACATTAATGCTGATAAATTGAATACAATTGTAATAGCTATGACGATTAAATTTAAAATAGGGAAGTTTTATGCAATTTTTGATCAGTTTATCAAATTTTATAGGAATCAGTCCATATTTGACTTTAGCTTTCTTGTGAAAAACACTCACGGAAACCAAAAATTTTAGCAAAGGCCAGTTAAAAGCTATTAAATTAGAAACTATGATAGCTGTGGTCACTAAATTTTGCAAGAATAAGCTCTCTATATATACCATCCAGTGCGTAAAATTTTGTTATAATCGGTCAACATTTGGCTATAATTCTTATATATATAACATCCCCTTTTTTATATCTACAATCAAAAAGATTTGGAGGTACATTCATTATATTAAGATTGCACCTACGAAATTATGTAGGCATCAATCAATGTTCAGTCCAGACTTTATATATGATGAATGCATTAGGAACTCATAACGAAATATATGGACCTGTCGTATTACTATTAACGTGTTTAGCCTAACTACATATTAATCACAACGAAAAGTATTTAACAACTTATTAATGTAAAACTATACCTGGTTATGAGACCGAATTTTGATCAAAGTAAATACTGGGGAAACCACTAAAATATTTTTGAATGTTGAACTATAAAGCTACGGAAACCTAATTTAGTCCAAAGGTTTTACCAACAATACCAAATAGCTTAGCGATTTTTGCAGTTTTGGTGCAGATTTTGAATTAGCTGCACCCTTGTAGATATATGAGATATGTTTCTAAATTTAACACAACTTGATGGTGGGTATATAAGATTCGGCACAGCCGAATATAACACTCTTACTTGTTTCTTTTTGAAATTTTTTTTTTTTTCAAGTGGGTCTGGCCGGGTACCTCTGGTATGCTAGGCGAATGACTAATCTGCTATACCACGGCGATTCACAAACTTTTGGGAGTTGATCTTGTAAAATTTATTTTGTAAAAAATATTTTTCACGAATTTTAATGAAATCAAAAAACATTTGTTGTTATAAGGGGTAAACATTTATATTCTCTAACCACAAAATGTCTGCGCTATGTTTCATTGAATTATTTTTAAAATTGTGATCGTTTACCGTTTCCCGGATAAGGTTATAGAGCTTATTAGATGACAATTACATGCAATTTAAAAAGGTCTGCAATGAAAAAATAAATCCTGGTTATTTAGTTTTTCGTCTCCTCTGTAAAACTATGAAAACTAACAATAATTTCTAAGACAACTATTGGAAAAAGCAAAATGTAAGTAAGTGTTTTTAAAATTTAAATAAAAAATTACAAGCAAAGAAAGTCAGAATTGTTAACAACTGTTTAATTTTTTAATATAAAATATTTCAATTCCAACACGTGTAATAACAATTATCTATATTAAAAAAAAAAACACATTAAATTAAAATATTACTAAAAATACATATATTAAAGAAATATTTTTCACATTTTCCTCTTCATTCTAATTAACAATTGTCTCCATTGGAAACCTTTAGCGAGAGAACAATCAAATATAAATATGTACATAGAATAATGCCTACTATCGCTTATCTATTGATGTTGGGAGTCAAACTTGGAATTCATTCGTTCATTCATTTATCAGTGATTCTTTTTGGATTCGCAGAACGAAACATTCAACATTGTCATCTTACGAATCTTATGTACGTTTGAAATTTTGTTATTTTCCTTTCTATATCCCCCCTACTACTACCCTACCCTACCCATCTTGTCTTTTATTAAAACATTGTTCACCATTAGCAATCACTTTGCAGTCATTGTAGCATGAAGGTGATGATTTAATGTCTGTGCGAGTTGGTCTTTTGCAAAATTTCCTAGACGAACATTTTTTAAATGAAAGCAACAATTATAAACGCAAAACACTCACTCTCTGGGAACAAATTAAAAAAGTTAGAATGTTTTTAATCAAAATGCCACCAATACACTTTATTTAACTTTAACATTTGAAGTAGTTACTTCTTACTTTACATCAAAAAGCAAGAAAACTAGAATCCATCAAGTGAAAGCGGAGACGACTGCTCGAATTTACAATATTACGAACCCGGAGATCAGGTTTAGCTGGTGCGGGCCAAGCCTAACTGTACAATGGGATTTATCTATTTTGTTATATTTTATATTTATTTCAAAGGAAGATAAACAGGATGTTGCAAACCTTTACTTTGACTCATAAAATTATTTCCTTAATAACAAAACGTAAGGCATCGGGGAAATGAAAATGAAAAAGCAACAAGTAAAAACTTAATTAAGAATTCATCTTTGTTCACATCAAAAGAAATCATACAGTTGTTTTTTTTTTATGAGTTAATTAAAATTCTAGTTGGCAATTTATAAAAGTTTTTCCAAAGGAAACGAATCCCAAATAAAATAAGACAAACTCCTAGCCATAAATTATAAAATATTTATTATTGTTTAAACTACGCCATTTAATAAGTTTTTTTTTATTCATTCTGAAGCTAAAGTATATTCAAGCCATTTAGTTTATTCATCTCAATATTAATTCATTCACATCTTTAGCAAAAGGTGAAACAATCATGATCATATCATTTTATTTCATTTTTTGCAAGAAACTTTTTGATTAAAATTATTTCACTATGCGACACTACTTAGGGGTTTGATTATATTAAACGAAAGTATTTCAATCCCCAAAGCATTTGAAGCTAATAGATAAAACAGGCTAAATCACTAAAAGCGGTAATAGATGTATTTTAAAACTAATTGAAAATTGTTCTTAAAGGCTCTAAAACAATCAAAGATCTAAGAAATGTCACAACTTTGATGGCAAATTATAAACCAAATATTTTCATTCAAATTGCAACATTCAAAAGCCAATTAAATATTTATTTAGTCTTGTCTGTCCATTGAGTGACTACATTACATCTAATTTAAGACATACCCTTTAAAGTATTTTGCAATTGCTATTTTATAGTTGACATTTATGATTGCTCTTTTTGATATTATAAACTAATTACTCTTCTCTTTCTATGAAATTAATTGAATTAGCCATAAAACTAATGGCAAAGTTTGACCCTTTTCAACATTTTGTACATATTACTTACATTTTGACATCATACATGACATTTCGTTATATTATGTTTTCATATAAAGTTGCAAAAATAAAGTAGTGCATTATAGTAGTTTTGACCACTTTATCCAAAATAGCCACTTTTTCGACAAAACTTTTAGAGTCTCTTAGCTGTTAGCTGTCAGTTTAATCAAATTAACAAGAAACTTACCTAAAAGTTAAAAAAATATAAAAGAAGGCTTGATTAAATTTTAATTAAAAATAATCTCAAAATTTTTACTAAAAAATCAACTTTATTTAATTTCAAAATTATAAATAAAATATAATAAAAATAACTGAAAATGTTAATATGTACTAAAAACTATAATAGACAAAATAAAAGCAATCAATCAGTGAATGACGTCATTGTTGGTCTTACTTCCAACTAGATTCGATGGTCTTTTTAATTTATTTAAACTTTTTCCCCATTTTATGCTTTTAACTAAATTGCACTTTATTGGCCACAATCGTGCGTATAAGTATTTTCATCGTCCGCATAAAACTCATACGTACCATTGTCCATGTGTTAGTCTACTTCAGTGGATCTCGATGTAGGTAAATTTATAAAGTAGACTGATACAGATGTATACAAATATAATTCTAATACTTTCTGTAAATAAATTAAATTGCACCTTAAAGATAATTTATTCCGCATAGAGTTATTGTGTAAAAACTGAAAATATTTACAATTAATTACAAATTTTATCAAACTATATTTCAATATCGATTTTCGGTTAACATTTTAAGTGATCATTTAATTTTATTAGTTTTTAATTTTTTTAATACTTTCTAAAAAGTTGACTAGTCTAATCTAATGTGCAAATGTAAATTTACAACAAAAAGAGCTTGAAATGTATATTTTATGTTTATAGTATGTGTGTAATATGTAAATGTATGTGTGGCTTTGTGACAGAAACATTACAAGGAAAGAACGATACAAAAATGACCATATACCCACATGTATACCCAAATCCAACCAGACTTATAATTGATGTTGCATTTGCTATAAAATTTGCCAAAGGTAACTTAATTAAAGTTGTGTAAACTTGGAAATCACACAAAACACAATACATACTCACATCAGAATCGACATTGATGACGACGTACTACCATCATCTGTATAAAAGCAAACCTCACACACATGCACTTGCTGTACGAGTATATACATAGATACTCCTTTGTACAGACATAGGTACATAATTGTACAATATAAAAGCATTTTCCAAAAAGAAAAAAGAAAAGAAGAAACTTACAGTAAAAATTGTAAGCACTTACTTCCAGAAGTGCAAGTTTACTCTGACAATATGTAGATTCGTGTGTTATATTTTTCGAAGAAATTAAATTTCATGTGGAAAATCTGTTCAAATTTCAATTTTATGAAACAAATCTAAAAGCAACCGAAATGTGGTATACACCCTTTGTTCTGACATTTTGTCAAAATAATACGAAGATAATTAATGCTGTTAAATTAGTGAAAAAATATTTAAGACAAATTTTCAAGTTATTTTTATCAAAATTGTTAAAAACTTAAATTTCAATTTGTCTATAAGTATGTAAATTTTTCTTTTTCCGCTTTTCTTTTTTTTTTGTGATAAATAGCATGACTGTATGTAAATGCATGTGTTACTTAAGTCGGTAACTTTCGCATGCATTTGTTTCAGATGTTTGACAAATGAATGGTAGAATTTCAACCATAAAGAGCATACACAAACACTCAATCTCACATAAAATACATCATATTCCTCTCGTTCGTTTGTACCCTGTAAACATTTGAATTTAACTCATTCATCCATCAACCAGATGTCAATGTTTCGTTTCTATTCCTTTTATATAATAAATAAAATAAATATAGAATCATTATGTATAATATTGTATTCAGCTAAACAAAGTAGAACCCTATTCACTGAATATTTTGTGTATTACATTGGAATCCTTTATTTATTCTAATCTATGATTATAATAAATCCAATTTATTGATAAAAACAAAAGTCAGTATCAAGCTATAACATTACTCTTAACAAAAATGCTTACTGGGACAACAAAATTGAAGTAAAGAAAAAAAAGAAATCGTAGGTAAAGATACTAAATGTCAAAGAGTTTTACTCTTAAATTTATTTTTTTTTCTTTTCTTTTGGAATGGTCTTGTTATTTAAAGTTTCTTAAAAAAAAAAACAATCAACCAACAAACAAACAAACTACTCGTAACATGAATACATATCCATATGTAGACAGACAGCAGTATTCAATGTAAGTTGACACATAATGTATGTACTACTACATATATACAAAAATATACATACATATATGTATTTTTGTATGTAAAGTATGTCTACCAAATACTTTCTGGTGTCGAGAACATGCTTGTCTGTGTATTAAAGTGTCATATTGTAGCAATTATGGTCAAGACAAGTTGATTACAAATTAAATACAAAATGTGTCAATGATTGTCTATGATTAAAGAAAATATCTAAATTTTTAGCAGACAGTTGCATTTTCTTATTCTATTACACACTTACATTCTTATATGTTGTATCTATATACAAACATAACTATATTGAATAATAGCTTTTGTGTGAAATATAAAGTGAAAAGCTTTGTTATAAATAGAACTAACAAAAAACATTATTCATAATTGATGTGAACTAACAATAACGCTCCTTTCTAATTTTAAAATTTCAACTAAAGGCATAAGTAATAATCAAAAATGTTCGTTATAAAAAATTAATTTACACAAAACTTTGCATCATATAAATTCTGGGAGGTTATTTCAATTTTAACAAAAACATTTATAATTAAAATTTAAAAGAGTTGATACTTTGAGGATTATATCACCTGAATATTTTTAGAAGTTAATAATTGTTTAAGAACTTAAAACTTTTTAAGTTAACTGTGAATGATAAATTATGGTTTAAAAGTAATTTAAATTGAATTTAAATGTGGTTTTTTTGTACTAACATTAAATCTTGATTTCAAGCAAAATATTTATTAGATTTTCTAAAATGATTTCTATTAATAATTTGATATGTATTTATAAATCTGGCAAATTGTTAGTGTAAACGACATTGACTTTGAGAAAGGTTCAAACTTAAATATTTAAAATTTCGTTGCGGTGTAAATGCCTTAAAAGAATATTTAATAAAACGCCATGGGTTTTTAATTTTCACAGCGATTGAAAACAATTGTAAAATTGACTGGCATATTTACTCAGTGGCACTGGTAATTCTTCTAAACCTTTTAAATATTTTAAATGGACCTAAAATAAAGGCAACAAAAATAGAGGCTTATTACAAATGTAAATTAAGGCAGCAAAAGTAAAGTATCACATTACAAAATATTTGCTCAAGCAATAAATCTTGAAGTAAAACATTTACACAGTGAATAAATGAAGGACGTTACTGATGGGTTGCAGAAAACCACTTCAATCTCCCCTACTCACAGACACACTAACATTTGCAGTCAGGAAATCACAACGTTGATGGCAGAAGATTGAAAAAGGTCAAATAAAACTTCAAAAATTCACTAGGAAAAAAACTAAAACAATACTCACAAAAAAAAATGGTAAGAATAATATTAAAATAAAAGGGCAAATCACTTATGACACGAGGAAGCATGTTTCAACATAAAACCTCATGAAATACGAACAACCGATTGTAAAGAAAAATATAATGAAAAAAATGAAAATGAAAAAAAGAAACAAAATCAAAAGTATACATTGTTCAATTGAAAATTGGTAAAATAAAGTAAATTATATATTCAAATAGTAAAGAATAGACTAAAAACAGAAGTAAATGGAAAAGAGAAGAGGCCAACTAAGCAAATAAACTACGTTAAAAGCGCTGGCAAAACACACACAATCACAATCAAGGAAAACTGCGCCGGCAACAGCACAATGCTCCACCAGCACTGAACGAATTTGATGGCAAATGAAATTAAGCAAATATTGACTCAAGCTAAAACGTTTTTTGAATTCTCATACACACACATTTATACTTACTTAAATACATACATATATACACACATACAAATACTAATGAAACTACTCTGAGTTCTAGCAAAATTCGAACTCATAGATGCTACCGCTGTTACAAAAATACGCTAAATAAGAACAACAACAACGAGAAAGGGAAAATGTTTTAAAAGGTTTTTCTTTTTTTAAGTTTTGTGCGGGTATAATGAAAGAATGATTTCGTGGTATGACGACGACTGACTTTTTAAGCAGCAGCATCTTTACAATTTTATATTTTATTTCTGCTATTGTCGTTGCTATTTTTGATTTTATTGTCTTTTAAAGGAAAAGATAATATAAAGACAATGTTATTATTCAATAAAAAATACAACAAACACACATACCTACAACCAATCCATCCTCTCTCTTGTACACACACACACACACTTTTAACCAAAGTAAAGTAAAAACCTTAATGGAGTTTGTGGAAGCGGTTAAATGGATTTTTTTTTCGGGAAAAAAACGCTTTTCAATGTACTTAACATAAACTAAATAAGCAAGTTAGGAGAATAACCCAATTAGAGGTTAATTTACTTAAGAAAACAAAAAGTCTTAAGTAAAATATATGGCTCTAACCAGAGACAATATAAAAAAGAAAAAATATCCCAAAATCATCTTCAAACAATTTAAACTTTTTTTCTGAAACCTCTAAAGTCTTCTCTTTGGGACTCTCAATCATTTTAAAATATTTAAGTAATTAAACATTAATAAAATTCAACGAAAAGGAGCAAAAATTTTTCTGCATTAAAAGGGATCGAAAGCATTAAATATATTTTTTACTTACAATGTTTATATATATACATATATATATAATTCCCCGACAACATTCCAATTGGAACAAGGGGTACTTCTCTCAGACAATGAGCTGCATCCGATTCTATTTTTAGACTCATTGAAAGGGACCTACGTTTTAATGCCGGCTCCGAACGGCAAATGCATTAGTTAGAGAAGTTTTACATAGCCTAATACTCTATAACCAGTGGCTAGCTGAGTTATGAGGTGAACCGCCGCTTTTTTTTTTTTTGAAAATTTTTAGATTAGTAGAGATTTTAAAGGCCGGAGGTGATAAGTTTATAAGGCTTATAGAAACTATATGGTTCGAAGAACATATGCCATAAATAAGAGTCTCAGTGATCTTTATCCAGCTTACAAAAAAAGGTGATAAAACCGCATGTGTCAATTAAAGAGGTATAAGTCTCCTTTTAATTGCATATACATAATATCCTATTGAAAATACTGTGTGAAAGCCTAAAGCCCAAAGTTAACGAAATATTTTGGGCCTACCAATGTTGCTTTAGACCAGGTAAATCTACCATGGACCACTGCTTCACTCTACTTCAATCTCTTTGTTGACTAAAAAGCTGTTTCTGACATCGCGATATGAACAAAGATGTTTAAAGCAATGTCTGAGTTTGGCATCTCTATGAAGCTTATAAGGTTATGCAGAACAAACGGGGATTCAGGCAAGCCGATAGTTTATCATGCTATCTCTTTAATATTGGGTTAGAGAAAATCTTGCGAGATACTGCAGTTAACACAACTGGAACAATTCTTGTTGTTAATAAATCAAAAACAAAACTGATGGTTTTTACAAACAGACAATCCACTAGAATTGGGCAATAACAATAATAAAAAACAGCGCCGTCAACATAAATAAGGGCATGAGTTTCGAAATCTAACGTAGAATCATACTAGCCAACCGATGCTATTTTGGCCTATGCAGGCAACTAAGAAATAAAGATATCTCTATAAGAGCTCAAATTACGCTCTATAAAACGCTTATACTGTATGGTGCTGAATCACGGGCACGAGCACAGGCAGATGATACTATACTTGGAGTTTTTGGGAGGAAGATTCCCCAAAAAAGCTTTACATCATCGACAACAAATAAACCATGTGCTCGACATAGTAAAACTCATTAAACAGAAGCGACTGTGTTGGCTAGAACATGTTGCACGTATGGATGAAAATAAAAGCGTTCAAAAAATGATCCCGAAGGAAGTCGTAAATAGGATGTCCGAAACTTCGATGAAAAGACCAAGTAGAAAAAAATCTTTCATAGCATGAACAACGAAATTGGAGAATATGCGCACAAGATCAAAGCCCATGGAATTCTAAAATATGCTCGGCCTTTGACCTTAACAGGTTGCAAATATAGACCAATTAAGTAAGTATTGGTTTAATCTAATCCTAAAAGTAAATATATGTTTTATATACAACCTTAGTAAAAGATCAATTTTTAATTAGTATTTATATAAATAATTATACACAAATTATAAACAGGTTTTAGTGGCTTCATTTAGCGACGAATTAAATAAAATAAATATCAGTTATTTTAGTTTAAATTTTTAATAATTTTGTAAATACTTATATCTTTAAAATTCTATAATTGTCAGAACTATATACGATTGCATCTAACAAAAGTGGCCAAATGAATACTTCTAGACTTTTTGTGAACATTGTTGCTTTTTTTTCTTTGTTGTTTTCTTTGTATTCACTACTCACTTCCTGCTCTCGTTGAAGGGTGTCAATGCATGTAAATAAACTCATACACTCGACGTATGCATGAATTCATAAACATACACACGCATACATACACAAATATACATATTTAGACAAACAAACTCTTGTACACAAAACAGGAAAGGAAGGTTTTTAGAACAGGAAAAAGGAAACTTGAGTCTAGTTGTAAGTCGTAGAGTCGCTGTGTCTGCCAGGCAACAAGACAGCCTACTTAAAAATATAAAAATATACTGTTACTTATACTTACGCATTTGTATGAAAGTATAAACATTTATGTACTTAAATATGAAATGTGTACTTAAGACAAAAGGGAAATGAAGTGATGAAGGAACGAGATGTGGTGGTAAAAAATAACTTTTATGAAAAGGTGACTAAAGTCTAAATTTAAGTTGTATAAGATGAAGAATGTAAGAATTTTATACTTACACACACACAAATAAATACATACCAAGTAAGACTACCGTTTTATATTTACGATAACGGTTTTTCAATAATTAACGGCAATGTTTTTTTATGATTTCTTCTTGCTTGGATTTAATTATGATATACAAAGACATTGGATTTAATAGGACGCTTTAATTTTTCAATAAATTAATTTAATTAATAGATTTATTAAAAATATTTTTACTAAAATTATTATAAAAGTATTTATTTGTAGAACTTAAATTTTTTTTTAAGTTATGATCTTTTTTAACGGAAACGGTTGCTAACTCTAACGCTTACTTCCAAATATTAAGCCATCCAACATACGAATGTTCGTAGGAGTGTCGAAAAGTTCGCTTTAATGCTATAAGAACAATATGACTCTTTACAGAGAAGTCGTTGGAAACTGTTGCATACTTTCGTGATGTTGTTACATAAGGTTGACGAAGATGGTGTTGTTGATGATTTTTGCTTTTTTTGTCGTTTTCCATTTGACTGCCATTCTTTGTGAAGCTTATAACTAGTTCACACACAAACACATAAACACTCACAAACAGGTGTGTTGCTGTTAAATCTTAGTTTTTATAGTATTTTGAACTTAAACATACTTATGTTATAGATATCTAAGTACATATATACAAATTTATATCTTACTCCTCTGCTCTTCTCCAAGCTCATTCTAGGTAAACATGTGTCAAGTGTGCTTCAGGCCGCTTTTTTACTAAACGTTGCTCTTTTTTTACCATAATGTGTGTGAGCCTCTGGAGGGTGGATATGTCTTTGTATATATAAGCTTCTTGGAGGCTATAATATTCATATTTTTATATACATTTCGTTTAGCGAATATTATACTCTACAAAAGCTAAAATTCAAAAGGCTGGAACTTAAGCAGTTACTTGCTTAATGGGCCTATTTCAGTATTTTTTTTTCTTGCATTTTTTTCTTTCAACAGAAAGTGCTTTTAATACTCTTCATGAAGTGCTTCATAGTGGCGGTGTTGATATTTCTGCTGCTCTTATTATGTTGTTATGATGTTTCTATTTATAAACGCTATTCGTTGTTGTTGTAGTTATTTCTGTAGCTGCTTTTTTATTTTATTCATCCGTTTGCCACTTTATACAGTTGCAACTCTTGAAACGTAACAACAGCAACAACTACAAGTCACAAAAAAACTACTTGACTAAACCATTTCAGCAAGAACCAACAACTATGATGACAACAACAGCAGCAGCAGCAACAGCAACAACAACAACATCAGCAAAAGAACAACATCAAGAACCGCTCTAAAGCCATTTTCCGCATTTTTGATGACTTTTAACTTTTTTACGGGCTCTAAAGTAAAATTCACTGCATTTTTTACTTATGTATATTTTTTTTTGTTTGTTGGTTTTTACTTTTTTATGTTTTTGGTCGTATTTTTTATTTCTGCCATTTTTAACCTTTTCACAATAAAATTGTTGACAGTTCGTAGGGAAAGATCAAGTTACAAAAGCAAATAAACAACGAAATATTTTTAATTGTCAAAAGTTGAAGTTTTAATATTTTTAAATTTTTACGTACATTAATCGTGTTGGAGTTTTCTCTCAACTTTTTTTCATTTTTTATTGTATACAAAAGTTTTTTTTATTAATGCGCTTAAATAAATGGAGATATATGTTCGCATACCTTGTGGTTTGGTCCTTTGAGATATTTCAGTTTGTTTCAGTAAAATAAAAATAAATACATAGTGCTTGAAAAACAATTCTACTGAGGTAGAATATTTAAATATACATATGTATTTCTATATCTATGTATGTTTGTAGTTTGTATATACATATGAATTTATTTTCGTTACGAAAACTTGCTTTTCCACACATAAATTTTGAACAAAATATTAAAATAAATGAGGGTGGTGCTGTTGTTGTTTTAATTAAATTTAAATTTTAAAATTAAACTAAAAAATTATAACATTATTTAAAGCATATACATATGTATGTGTAGATACTTTAGTTTGGAATATTTTCCAAATACAAAATGTATTCAATCTTAAATATTAAAAATCTTGTTGTTATTTCTTTGTTTGCAAAAATATTGGAATAATTCCAAAATTTGGTGTTTTCAGTTATTTATTTTTCCTGAACACTTAACTTTGTTACTGTTTGGTGTCAAATAGTTTTGAAACCAACACTTTCAACGACCAAAAGAGATTGTTACATGTTTTGCACAAAGACACATACATACATACATACACGTGTATCTAAATATTTACACAAAACAAAAAGAAACTTCTTATTATATCATTGTATTGCGAATAAAATCTGCATATACATATATACAAACATCTGTATATATACCCTGTAGGAGATTGAGTGTCAATTGTCTAAAAGTTACTAGTAATTTTCTACTACAGCAAGTACTAGTGCAAACGGAGTTGAAACTTTAGTAGAAAAGTACTAGTTCTCGAAGTGGTTTTAGTGCACCACTTGCAGATCGATAGAATTTTGTTTAATGGAACAAAAATTGGTCTATATCTGTTTTGGTACTGCTTTTAAAATTTATTTAAGTATATTTTGTTCTATTTATATATTTAAGAATAAAATACTTAAATACAAAACGTAAAATCATCGGCTTTTATCAATTGCTTTATCAATTTAAAGACTTTAAACATTCCGTTATAAAATAAATAACTTGGCAAGCCTACGACAATTTTGTATTTTTGTACTGAAGTTTGGTTTTTGTCCACAAAAAATTAAAAAATAGAATATATAAAAAAACAATAAAAAATAGAAAATATTTAAAAAATTAAAATAAAAATTAATTTAACGTTGATGGTACGCATGGGAAGCAGAATCTCAAAAAATAAAAATAAATAATAGGTATTGAGGCCCTATGCTCCTTTGGGAGTCAAGGATAACAGAAGAATAGGTATGTAAATAAAAAAATGTAATCTTAAATCCAGTGCGTATACGTAAAATTCTGCATACTCATGTTTAATTATTTAGATGCTATTGCTGTATTTACCGATAATCCCGATATCGTCTTGAGAAAAGCCTTGCAACTACAAAAGACCAACCAACCGTTTGGGAAAATTAGAAAAAGAAAATAGGGAAAGCAATGAAAACGCTGAAATTGAAGACCTAAATCGCATGATTAAATTTAAAATGAAGGGTAATTTTTACTAGGGGAACAAAGGAAAAAGAGACCACAATAGGGGGACTTTTTACATACATTAGTACTAGTATTAAACTGGTTCCATTGCAACTAATTGTACCAAAATGTACTAGTGCACTACTAGAACCTATGGTACTAGTAATTTTCTAAACACACTCAATGCTAATTTGAACATTAAGATGGTATAGGAAAGTTTACAGTTGGGAACTAGTACTCAAGATATATGTACACGGTAGTTCCATTGTCATTATTAAATTTAAAAATCACTATCTGACACATTTAAGGATTTTGGTATTTGTGTAAAAATGAAGCTACCATATATTTTTGAATTTGTTTGAAATTTTGTGTATTTTTTATTTGTCATTTTATTATTAATTTGTTTGAAAAAAATTTTGTTATTTAAATTAAAAACAAAAAATTTTCTATAAAAAAAGAAATAAAATTTAGATAAACAAAAATTAGACTACAACAGGCAGCAGATGACATAAACCCTTCTGACGCCTCCACATAGCCCAAGAATGTTGGGCTGAAGTACAGTCTCAAAATACCAGAGAAGATATCATTGTCCTCTATGAATTGGGTATATTTTCATCACTCATTGACTTGAATATGTAAATAGAAAGCGCTTGTCCAGATATCGTAGCTGTTAAGATTACAAATATCGCCGATGGTCGATTTTGTTGAATTACGTGTTATTCTGTCAGTTCTATATACCATCACTGAAACTGTTTGCAATAAAAAGGAAATCAGAACTACCAAGAGGTAGCTAAATCATTTGTTCAAGTCTTAAAAAGTCCACTTCTAGATGGAAAACTTTTATCGATAAAGCTCTTTTGAATGATAACTGGCTTCTACAGCGGTTCAACACCTCATTTTCATATGAAAAAAGTTGTTTTACTGCTTTGGAAAATATTGATGGTTTTAGGTGGAATGGATGTTCTAAAGTATCTCAAAAACGATCATAGGTTTTAAGCAGAAGATAAAAAATGTATGCATGCCAGCGCACTACGAGTTACTGCTCTGACTACTTGGACAATCAAAATCTAAAAGGCAATTCCTTTAGTCAATCTCTAATGCAAATACCTTCTTTATTGGTTCAAGTAACCTATTTCATATTTTAATAAAAACTTTTAAATGTTAGAGCTTTAAAAATTAATAAAAGTTAAAATAAATCACTCAAATAATCATGGTCTAGCTTTATTTCTGAACTTATATTATTTTATTTTAATTTACCAAAATAAATTATTTTTCAATATCCATTATGAAAAAAATCCTCAAATACTTTGTAAAAATGTGGCAACGATTTTTCAAATATATACATAAAATTCAAACTTCAAAAATCCTTATTAAAAATTTAGTAAAGCTAATGGAATTACCTTATACTTATATCATGCTAGTACTGGTACTTTTGGTACTAGTTAAGTACTAGTAAAGTACTAGTTTGATCTCCGACAGGGTAAGTACAAGTAGGTTTTTTTAGGTACATGTGTATGTGACTTTGTAGAATGAGTAAATAAAAGCCGGATGTTATGCCAAAGACGTACAAAAGATAACATTTGCAACAAAACTATACAAGTTTGTGGTAAAAATAACTTTTTACTCATTGTACTATCCTTTGTAGTAAAGTTAAATCAACGGTAGCGTTTATGACATATGTAAGTCTTAAAATATTTGAAGTAAATAGAATCTTGCTACTACTAAATAATCTAAATCTAAAGATATTAAGTTTTTGATCAGTTTTCTGACTTATTAATAATGGAGTTATTTAACTCCTTTGCTAGTATGAGTTACCTTTTATACAAAAATTAGAACTAATTTTGGGTTTCTTCATCCTAGGCCACATACTTATTTGATATTTAGTCACATTGATAAACTTTATTTCTTTTTCTGTGTTTTTAATGAAAAAGTCCCTAAAATTCAATATAAAGTTCTCTACTAAATAAAGAAAAATCATTTACAGGCTTTTGCACAAAAAAGTATTCAAAAAGATTCAAATAAAAACAAAATATTTCTTATACTTTTTCGTAAATACTCAAATTCATGGTAATTATTTCCATTTACAAAACCTAAATATTTTAATGAATTTCTATTTCATACATACAAATGTACATACATGATTCATGGGCAGTAACATCGTCATAATCCAAAAGCAATAGTTTTTGACGTAGACTTATTGTTAGAAATTAAAAATGCAAAATGGAAACATTTTAAGAAAAAAAAAATATTATGAGGTCGTAATTTAAAATTAGCTTAGTAATGTTACTTTTTAAATTCTTCTACTATACTCGTAAAAATTAAAAAAAAATTCTATCAAAATTTCATTTTTGTATGTATTTTGAGTTATGACACTGTTTCTGCAAATGATCAAAGCATCCAAATGAAGTTTCTCAATTTTTTCAAAAGGCAAGAACAAAATGAAATTAATAACTTAAGGCAATATTTGTCAATGATTCAATATTGGAGACAGTAGTAATACAATAAGTATAAACTTTTTATTTCACACACATACATATATAGTATATATACATACATATAAATGAATACAATGCCCCTTTTCCAATTACATTTTTAGTTTTTTCTTACAAATCAGATTTTAATAAAATAATGCAAGTCACGTTTGCAATTGTTACAGTTATTGGTCAAAATTATGTAAAGACTTCATTCAAATCACAGTCAGGGATGTAGAAGGAAATGGGGTCCAAGGAGAGGGATCATTTTATAGATGATAAAATATTATTAATAAATATTTAGAAATTTTTCAACTGTCATTGTTTTTGTCATTCATTTAATGCAATATATTAAAAACATACAAACATATTTACATAATTATAGATTGCTAAAATTTCCCTGAATATTAATAATAAACAATAGATGTATGTACATAAGTATCTACATATGTATTTATTTTTATGTTTAATTATAGCAAGTTACCATTCAAAACCATATCCCTGTTTCTTTTTTTTCCAATTAGATTTTTTGCCCTCGGGAGTTTTTTTTTCCATTTCACTAAAATGCCATTGTCAATAAATATTATGTAGCCAATTTGTTTCTTTTGCGCTCTTCACACGCTTTGTGAAGGTTACACTCTTATTAATAGTCAGTCTATTCTTCATTTCATCATTTCATCTGAAGAACATTTGTGGAAAAAGTCAAACAAAAACTGTAACAACCACAAACTCCAACATCAACATCAATACAACAACTAAAAGAGAAATATATCACTTGGATGTTTCATATACAAAAAAAAAAGAACAAAATAAATATTGATCATCACCACTATAAAATGGTGCTGTGTTATTTTACTATGACATATCAACTTTTTCCATGCGCTTCCTAAATGCCATCAAATGAGTACGACATCAAACATACAGGACAACCTGCAATGTCATGTTACTAGTAACAACAAGGATTTTAAAACAAACATACATACACACATACGTAAGTAATTGACATTTGAATTTGACGAAAAACGACAGCGGTGCTAAGTCAAGCAATTTAAAGTTATTCTGATTGTGGCATTGAAAACAACCTGATAATGAAGTCTTCCAAAGTCTGTTATTAATTATTTGTATAAATTTAAATCCGAGTGCATTATTTTGATGTTTTGAAAGGAAACAAGATTAATGTCTTATAATTAAAGGTTTTACTGTATAATGTTTCTTTTTTGGAGGCAAAAGGGTCGCGTTATTTGATGAACGTGTCTTTTTTAAGAAAAGAAACAAAAGTTTTATTGTCATTATTGTTTGTTAGTTCTGGCGGTTGTCACTTTTTGCTCCTCTTACCGCAGGAAACTGTGCAAACACGCCGATTCTCTGCTTCTCCAATCAACCATCCAGCCCAGGCATTCTTCATTTACCATTTGCCTGGCAATATTCTACAATATATGTATATATATATGTATTTGTATGTATGTACAAATATTGTAGTTCGTTTGCCTTTTTCCTTCCATATGCGGAGGGAGTAGTGTTTGCTTGTCTCTATTTATTTTGCTTGTGGGATTTTCTTTTCGTTCCTTTTTTTTTAATAAATTGCCTCAAATAAATATAAATGAATTTTAGAAATGTTATAAATGAGCCGGAAAGAGAACTCGATTTTTATTGAGGAAGTCTATTGAAAAATACTAGAGAAAAGAAACTGAAACTGAAAGCAAATAAAAATTGCAAAGTAAGAACGACAATATGAGATTGTGTTTGCCAAAAGAAAGTATGTTTGTATGTCATATGTACGCTTTTCGTTACTGTTGTTGTTGGTGTTACTGTTATTGCTGCTATTGTTCCTATTGTTGTTGTTTCTGTTGCTGCTGTTAAACGAATTCAATGTTAACAATTTTTTTTCTTCTGTATTTCGATTTGGTTTATTTCGATCCGTTTCGTTTCGTTAAATTTCGCTTTGGTTTGTTTTAGTTTGTTGTAATAATCCCGCAAAGTAGTGGGGATTGTTCAAAGTTGTTTATGTGTTTATTAATGGGATTTCACTCCAGAGATTTCCTAAAGATCTCAATTGGAAGACACATTTGCTTTATTTTCTTTTCAAAATAATTACTACAGTGATTTTCCACAATGCCTTAGGTTTTATTAAATAGATTTTAAATATCTGTGAAGTTCTTTCTGGAATACAGATATTACTGCAGGAAGGGGGGTCATTTTTTAATACACTAATCTTTCAAGTCACATAAATATATTTTTTGACAGCTTGGACTTACTTAAATATAACAAACGCAAGGATATTCACTTAAGTGTGATTACATTGAAGAATTCATGATTGAATCTAAAGAACTCAAAATGTATTAGATGTCTTTTTCTAATAAATTTGAAACTATTTATCTATTCAAAATAAACTATTGTAGTACAACAATAGAGACAACTCCATTTCGAAGTAAGATTATGGGCCATCATACTAATATCTTGTTATTTTTCATTTTATCTTTCGGATAAACAATCATCCAACATTGATAAAAAAAAAGGATAAGATTAGATTTTCTGTTACTTTTCATTATTTTATTACATCGATTATGTAATAAATTATATCGATTATATTAAAATTTAACTAAAAATGTATGTACAACATACATACATACACACATATCTACATTAGGGATATAACTTTTTAAGAATTATTCATAATATCAAAATTGGCATAGCATAATCTGTTATAGCATAAAAAACTACAAGGGAACGTATACATATTTATTATTTTTCCGCAAACCAAAACGTTTCTTTAAAATATCGTATAAAATTGTGAATATTGAATTTTGCATTAAGAAAGTCTCGAAATAATTTTAAATTATGTAAAATAACATTTTTGTTATTTAAAAATTATTAATTTTTTAATAACTTGTTTACATCTGCAAAAAAACTTGTTTGGGATTATGATCTTCATTGTAACTAGGAAATGGTTGACCTATGCCAAATAGGTTATACCCTAACTTACATACATACATGTGTATGTTATGTATATGGGAGTAAAATATTCGTGAAAAAGTTTAGGCTAATTATACAACAAATCTACAGAGTGTATCCAAACATAATGACAAAATATGTTAAGACTTAAATTACTTTTCTTAGAGCCATAAATATTAAAGCCAACAAAAATGTGCCCAAAATTTATGTTAATTGAATTAAATTTATCTTTTTAGTTCAAAAAACACTTCACTACCAAAATGAATAAAAACTAATATAAGTATACGAGCAATTCATCTAATTTTGTTGCTTAAATTGTACAAAACTTTGTCGGCAATAAAATAATCTAATGTCGATTTAGCATTAATAATTTTTTATAAAGTTAACCATATACATATGTACACAACTGTTGAACTCACAAATATAATAAAATTAAAAAAATACTTTGTATTTACCCATATGAATTCAAAATAGAGTCATGACCTAGGGCGTATGAGTAATACATTGTATGCAGGTATGTTTATGATATTCAACATACTCATACTGTTACTTCAGATGTCCTTAAAAATACAGACAAATCAGATCAGAAATCTTATCTTGCTACCTGTGCACTTACGTTCGTACTTATTTATGTGAATTTCCTTAAAATAGGACGTAAATACACAACAGAAAAAAAAACAAAATTTATGCAAGTCAAAGTTCATGTTGTTTGGCTGAACACATACAACAAACTTTGTTAAAATTTAATTAAACTAAAATGTTTGAGAGCAAAAAAATTATGAATAAATAAAAGACAATAACACAACACAAGAAAAATGTTCAAGTGTTCATGAACACAAACAAAAGGTCATGCATGGCAAATG
The DNA here is from genome assembly GCA_933228675.1 of Stomorhina lunata. NCBI lineage: Eukaryota > Metazoa > Arthropoda > Insecta > Diptera > Rhiniidae > Stomorhina > Stomorhina lunata. The sequence goes on from OW121744.1 coordinate 119,180,593, forward strand.
TTCTACAGTGGAGTGTCGCTAAACAGATTTGGAATTTTTCAATGCATTTAAATAATTCACCTCAAAGAAAAACAATCAGCGCTAGCAAGGAATTGCATTTTAAATTAAAACATACGTCTTTCCTTGGTCTTTTTATTTGTGGTAAAAATTTTATGAAAATACTATATGTTAAGACCCAGAATTGCCCGTATTTCATTTCAAAAAATATATTTTCTTAGTATGAAATATGTCCGTTAAAGTAAGTCTAGTGGTTCTACTTTTAATTCTTTTGAAGATTTGGTATAAAAGTTTTTTTTTATATTGGTGTAACTCTGCTCTGATACTACTAAGTTTGTTACAGCCTAACACTCAAAATTGAAACACAAACCAACTTTCAAACTCATTTATAATACATAATATCAATAAAGTTAATAAATAGTTTATACATATGTATATATTTACCAAGTCATAACTTCGTCTATTCACCTTTTTCAGGATTCGTTCTAAAGTAATTAGACTGTAAAGAACAAATAAACGAATTTTCCTGCATTCGCATTTATGCTCTGGAAAAACACATACAGGCGAATGTATGTATATATGTATGTAGGTTATTAATTCAATACAGGTACATATGTATCTATGTTTCATATATGTTTATCTGTTTGTAATTTGAATGCAAACATAGAAACCTACTCATTTTCATTTGAACACACGCATTTTATTGTTTTTGTTGTTGCTGTTTTTGTTACTTTTGCTGGTGTTGTCGTTATTGTTGTTTTCTAGTTTTTATGTTAATATGATGGCAACATTTGTAACGACAAATAGCACAAACTATACACCCAACAAACACAGTAGAGTGTTCTTATCTTATCGGCGATGGGCAGAGAAACACTCAACAAATCACCAGAATTTGCCAAGATCATTAATTCTTTTCATAATTAAAATTTGGCAGCAATAATCTTTAAAAATTTATAATATTCAGGGACTAAGAATTCAGACATCAACTAAATCAAGTACTAAGTAAACCAAGAGTTAGAACAAAAACTGATCAATAAGTGAGTCAGGAGCTGGAACAAATTTCAGTATTCCGACATTTATGTACGATTTCACGTTTGATCAATCAGGTATGTGATGGAAATCGATCGTTTTCAAATCGTTCGATTTCAGATATATTTTTGAGGTAATTTTAGGTTATTTTTCCAAAAAATTCAAACCAAGTGAAAGATAAAATATTTAATCCTTTCGACTGATATTTTATCTTTCATTTGGTTTGAATTTTTAGGAAAAATAACCGAAAATTACCTCAAAAATATATCTGAAATCGAACGATTTGAAAACGATAGATTTCCATCACATTCCAGAATATATTGAAACAGTTAATTTTAAACTATCGACTATATTTTTAATGGGTATCTTTTTCACATGTAAGTTTATTATTGATGCTTGTATGTTACATGGGGGTATTGGTGTTGCATTTATGTCTGTAGATTGTTGTGACTAAACGTTTGCTTGAGTTTGCATTGGAATTTTGTTGAATATCCATTTTATTATACTCGCACATAATGCTCGAACATTTGAACATGTTCGTGTTTTTATTGTTGTATTTCTAGATGTTGTTGTTTTGTTTTTGCTCTCACTTATATTGTAGTTTTTGCTTGTCTCTATTCCTTTCTCATTATTTCTTCTAGTAGCACAGTTTCCTGTTTTGTAGTTTAAGTTTCCTTTTAACATTTTCTTTTTTTTTTTTTTTTTGTTTGTCTTTCCTTAGTTGCATTGTTTTCCTTGTAATGTTTTATTTTTTACTACATATCATTTAGTTTTTCCTAATGTGTGTGATAATAAGTACTTGTGCATTAAATGAGCACAAACACACAATGAATGTTCACATCATAAATATGTATTACAAACATTTACTCATTAGGGCTGACACAAATGCATATCTAGTTTTTAGATTTTTTTTAATGATAATTTATTTGAAAAAAGCAGTATTCATCTATGCAATAGTTCGTTCATATTTCGCAAATTTCAAGAAAAGTTACTTCCCTAATACACCTGAAAGAAAAAATCTTATCGCCGTTCATACATTTAACAACATACATGCAAATTTATTTTGTATGTGATGTTTTTTTCAGGAAATCTAAAAAAATGAACATTCAAATATTCATTCCAGTAAATAGTTAGTAGAAATATAATAATTATTGGCAGATTGGAAATGTTTTCACCATTTAGTTTAACTAAATTCAATTCAAAGGAATCTGATTTATTCTTTTAGTATAGATTTGAAATTTAGTGTAACAGCAAATGTATTTTTTTAAATATAACAAATTATTATTAGTAACAACGAAATTAAATTATTATTATGTTTTTTTTAAGGTACATCAAATGTTACAAAAATGCAATAACTTATGAAAACAATGAATGCCAAAAGAATGATAACAAGGCAAAACAGCGTAAAAAATGTCAGAAAACAACTAAATTATAAAAATGTTAAAATCAATAAGAAATTTAAAATTAAAATTAATTTTAAACGGTCATGCAATTTTAAGAAATTCGTTTGTTCTGCTTTTAAATTGACAAGACTTAGTACAAATTTATTGCAAAACTTCAGATTTAATCAAAGAAACGGATGGAACGTACCACGAATTCGTCATCAGAAATACAAGTCATGTGAAAAAATGTGAAACCTCAGTTTCAATACTTAAAAATTACACAGGTAATAATTCTCTTAAATCTTTTTGCACATTAATTTGAGCTGTGAAAAAATAGACCTAACTAAAATTTTAAAAATGATTAAAATGAAATAAAGTAAATTATGCATATGTACTTATGTATATTTAAAAAAATAACTGGTAATACTTACCTACTTCCTCAGTACTTTACAAAACCACCAATATTTTTATTAATTCGAAGCAAAGCATCGGCAAAAAGTCAACAAGTCATAACTGTCTCTATTAACCTCCCCTGCAAGTTTTCAAAGGATTTAGATGAGATTTGGTTTATATGAAAGCGGTTTTAAAAGATACGTCTCATGAGTTGACAGGCAATAGGGTTTTTCAACTGTTATTTTTTCATAACCCTTTTTTACTGAAAATATCTGCAATTTGTTAATTTAAAATTTAATGTTGTTGATTTAATTTTTTGTTATTATTTTTTCTTTGTCATGCCATTCTCTCACTTTAGTGACATTTACATACATACCTTTTTATTTTTTGCTTTTATTTCTGTTTGCATTTTTTTGTTTTACTAAACATGTGTTTGGCTTATGTTAGTACGTACTAATGTACATACCTACATACATATGTATCATATATGTTTCTATGTGTATGTAAATATTAATATGTAAATATTTTTATATGCATAGCACGCATAACTTTAAAGAAACAGTAACAGCAGATCAACATTATTCTTGCTATATTGTTGTTTTTTTTCTTGTAACTGACAAGGATTCCAAAGGATAATTTTCACCATAAAAATGTTTGAAAAAAGAGTAAATGTTCACTAGAACGTTTGTGTATTAGCGTGGTTTTATTTTGTGAGGAATAAGTCATGGGTTCTGTTTTCTAAATATTGAATTACAGTCAAGTTAAAGATTGATTATGGAAACATAGTTTACAAATTCTTTCAATAACAATCTTAAGAATTCTTAACAGGGTATAATTAATTCAAATAAATACCACTCTAATGTGTAGATAAATATGAATGTAGATATGCAATTTTTTAATATTTAAAAAAAGTGAACATAACACACACACATACTGTATGTATGTGTTTGTTTGTTCATGTACCTAGATTGATGTAAATAAAGACGACCAAGTTTATTTATTTATATGCAAACTCACAAAGACTTTTACATGTATAATACAAACATATTTAAGTATTTATGTATATATATATTAACTGAAACAAGTTTACGTTCATAAATATGTAAAAGTGTTGAAAGACATGCACAATTCGTGCACATGTGTACATTAGGGCTATAACTTTTAACTCATACTTTTTAATTCTTCTTCGCATGTCAAATTTGTCAAATTGAAGTCGAATAGACCATAAAAAGTTTTAAAGATAAATTTTATTATTCTTTTATTGTCATTAAAAAGTTTACGCACCCACAAAAGTTTTGAATTTACGATAACAAAAAAATTTTATTTAACATGTACTTATACACATTAGGCTATGGTTCATTTTTCAGGTTATTGGATATCGTACTTTTTTTGAAAGGTTGTCGGTCCTGTAAAAATATTAGTGAAATTTTTTACCCGAATTCCTACTCCTTCCCCTTCAGATAAGCAGTTGAAAACCCGACTTTATAGCATCATTTTTTACTGAAAATATAACATTTTTAGTAATATTGAGTTATATTTTGCACTTTTGAATGCACCCACTGGAAAGCAAATTTATTAATTATATATATATATATATATATATATATATATATATATATATATTTATATATATATATATATATATATATATATATATATATATATATATATATATATATATATATAAACTTTTACAAAAAAGTTTAACACTTTGTGGGCTGATGAGTCACATATTCTCCTTGTGCAATTAAAAAATGCGCAGCATGTTTTTATGTTACCTAGAACATTTCTTTCGTAAAATAAGATGCACCCTAATGTACATATACATTAACATTTGTATGTATTTTTCATGTTTGAAAAAATAAGCTTTATTTTATGATATTTACACGGTCGGGTTTTTCATTATTAAACGTTAACCCTAAAATGAATAAGCTTTTCTTATATATTTATAATTGATAGGAAATAATACTCACGGTTAACAAAAATGTATTTCAATTTATTAATTTAGAAACCATGAACTAATGGTCAAATGTTAATTTGTTTTTTTTTTTTTTTTTTGCATAAGTCTTATAAGTAATCGTAAACGCACATTAATTGTTTCTAATAAAAATTCGTTTACTACCAAAACTATAATAAATATAAATAAATGACTAAAAACTTTACTCTTACAAAAAGCCATTGGTTGTTTGATTGAAAAAATGTTAAGGTGTTACTACTTTAATTTTGCGGACAGATTCACAAATATCTCACTAATTTCATTTTATATTTATTTTTAAAGCACTTCAAAGGTAAACACTATTTGTATAAACTTCAGAATTTTTCTCTTGATCTGTTAAGAGAATAGGTCCCAGATATTGAAATTTATTTTTATGATGGATTTAAGACTATTTAATAATTTGTTTACTTTATATGGAAACTTAATATACATATGTATGTTAGTATGTAAATGTGTTTGACCACAAACATTAAATGCTTAAGTCTACTTTAGAAAAAAAGTGGGTTTTTAACACAGATGAATTATACAAACAATTATATACTTACATACATGTACCTGAAATAATTTTGTCATAAATCGTAAAACATAATTTGTTATTATTTTTAATTTGATTCACAAAATTTGATTTTTATAAAAAAATATCTACATTTGACTTAGGCTGCTATTACTCTTAAGCACAGATATTATAATGCTAAATGCATTCAAAATACATACAAACATACATATATGTGCATGTTTGTAAACATTTCATGTAGATGTAAAGTGAATATATGTATGTATTAGTTACCCAATAGTTCCAATTCATTAATTAACTATCGTACCTAATAAAATTTATAAAACATTGCCGACAGTGGGACCTAAACAAATCAAACAATATCCATGCACAGGATTTGTCCATATGATTGTCACTGAAGGTACATATGCATTTCATTAGTCGAAAATATTTTTGACTACTGGGCTCTTACCGATGCGCTAGTAACTGCTAGTGTTTCTGGAAAAATTAAAAAAAAATACTTGTGATCACTTTACCTGTGAAAAAAAAAGCAACCGAAAACGCATTTAATATTTATGCGCTTAAGTGCACAGTTTTTAGTGAATATTTATTATTTACGAGTAACAAGGTAGAAATTACTACAGATGACAAATACTTTTTTTGCGTTTTAGAAAAGAGTTTACATATGTATGTATGTGTGTATATATGCAAAATATACATACATATTTATATGTAGACTGTTTGTTCGTATTACCCAATAAACCAAATTTTTAATTAGTTGTAGATTAAACTTATCATGCGTTTTGGTTTGTTGGGTAGTATTAAAAGTATTTAGAAACTATTTTACAAAATATAATTAATTCATCATTAAACAAATGAAGCTTTAAACATCTGAAAATAGTATTATTTACATTAATTTATTTATTGGCTGCCTATAATTCATAGTTTTCATATTAATATCCAAATGATTATATCTATTGTAATCAGTTTTTAACTTTTCTGATTGTTTTAAAGAAATAACACAATATTCGAATCATAAGATGAACCTTTTTTTGGACTTAGAAAATAAATAAATAAATTATTATACGTAGAAATCTCTTATCTGAAAGCTTATTTTACCGATTGGACATAAAAACAGACTTTTTGCATGTAGAGTTAAAAGAAGATATTTATATGGAAGTGCCTGATGGGATGGAAAGCGGTCCTGGATCTATTTTAAAACTTGAAAAGTCACTTTATGGTTTAAAGCAAGCTCCAAGGTGCTGGATCAAATAACTTAATTCTCTTATATTTATGGTCAAATTTAAAAATGTGTTAATTTTGATATAAACCAAAAGAGTGTTCCGAACGAGATATTTTCTAATTTAGCTAAAACTTATCCATAGTGCAATTAATATTTTTTTTCTGATACAATTATTATTATGGTAAAAAAATTGTCTGCCAAAAAAGTACGGAGAAATATAAATAAAGCTTTTCAAAAAAATCCGTAATGGAAAAAATAACAAAAATTTTAAAAGTTAACATTCAAACTTTTTCAAATGCCATTAAAGACCTGAACATTAAAATAAACCTGGATCAAGATGAGCAACTGTTTCGAAGAACGCCTTATACTTCGATAAGAAAAGCAGCTCGTATAGTAAAATTCTCTAATATGTAGTTTTGTCCGTAGAGCCAAAGCTTATGCTGGGCTGAAGACATAAAAATTTCAGAAATTTCAAGATCGTAATTCGGTAAAAATCTTGAAAGCAAAAAATAAAGCGAACAAATTGAAGACAGATTTTATATAAAAACACCTGTTGTGTGATGGATGAAGAAACATACCTACCGACAGACTTTTCTCAACTTACCGGCCAAGATTTTTATGTTGCTGATTAACGAGGCAATGTTCAGGAAGAGTTCCGAATAAAATTTGAATTAAACAATAGCTAATAAATTTGCGTTTTTATATTGTACGGTTTGAGTTTTATATAACTTAATGCAAATATAAATACAAATTTCATTCGGAACACTCTTTGCATACAAACATTTGTACAAGTACATACGTATGTATGTATGTACATTGTACAATAGCAATAAATATACTTCTATTTATATTTACCCGTATTTTATCTGCCATGAAATAAGAACTCAAGTCATTATAAAATTTCTCTGCCCTCTTGCAAGAGATACCAAATATTTTAGTTTTGTAGCACAAAAGAAAAAAGAACGAATATAAATACACACCATTAATCCTGGATTTTCCACTTTTGGAGGAGATGCTTTAGCCACATTAATGTGGCTATAAAGCCAATTATTACCGACAGAGGAAAAAAGCCATTTATTCCTATTATTTTAATTCTACTCGCTATTAAGTGAAAACAAGCAATTTAACCCCTTTCCAAATACAAGTCACACAGTGCTACTACTTTCTATTTGTAGCTTCTTCTCTTAATTAAATATATATTTACTTTGTTGCTTTTGTCGTATGATTATTTATATGTACACACAATATAACATAAAAAAAATTGGTTTTACCACTGACGCAAGTAAGTTGCGTGTTATATTCAATCCCGTTTTTACGGACATGTTGCATGTGCTAAAACAATTAACACTTTCAAATTAGATATTAACCATAAATGCACTTTTAAGTAGCAATTTGACTGAAAACAACAAAACTAACGACCTGTTGCTCCATCTCAGATAAACAAAAAATAAAATAATTAAAATTAATTATCATCGTTATAATTCTTTCACATTTTTAGCATAAAACAAGTAAGAAAGTATTATAGTCGGTCAAGACTGACCATATGATACCCTACAAAGTAAAAAGTTTATTTTCGATGCAAAAAAACATATGTATATTAGGGCGGGTCAATTATTTTACCTTAAGTGCTCATTTGCGACAAAGTCTTTTTTTTTGAGATTTAGAGCTTTTAAACATTCCTACATTCTAAATATAAAACTAGGGGTAAGCTGTTTTGAAAAGGATTCTTCCAATTGCATAGTCTCTTAAATTTTAGAACTATTAAGCTATTTTATATAAATTGATCGTGGAGTTGAAATTTTGAAAAATGTAAAAAGTGCCGTTGAAAATTTTGGTTAATTTTTGCAAAAAAAAAAGTTTAATTTTCAAATCTACCTATCTAAGGTGTTTTAAATAACAACTTAACGTTTTTTTTTTCTTTTCAGATTCTGCGAAATACATACCTATATATCGTTACTTTAATATATAAAGGCCCCTTAGTCGTTTTTCTTTCATATTTTTAAATACAATCCTCTTACACACCCATGGTAAATGGTTTTATTCGACCAAAAATAACAAAGATATTAGCAGTTTAAAAAATAACTGTGTCTTCAAAACTTAAGATTTTATTTAGTTTTCTCATTCTCCTGTAAAGTAACATTAATATTAGTTAGGGCTTTTCTATATTAACAACGATATGTATGTATATTTTGTATGAAATTAACAAAATATATTTTTTTAATTTTTTTAGTAAAACTATTTTTAACATTAAACTAAGCTTCTTTGTGCATTTTTTAAATGGCTATTTTTTAACAATTTTATAACATGCCCTTTGGCATTAAACGAATTAAACTTATTGAACTGTCCTCAACAATCTTTTGGAAAATATTTCCTCTTCATCTAATAAAATAAAATGAAACATTGAAAATTGTTTCTTCATTTGAAAAAAAAATAAAAAGGTTACTTTGATTTCAACAAATATACAAATTGTTTTTAAAACTCTATTAAACAAAACTTAAAAGTAAATATCTTAAACCCAATTTACACTCTAACAAATTTAAAAAATAGCAGAGCAACAAAAATTTTACATCGAAGCGAAGCCTGAACGTTTGGAAGTTGTGATAAAAGCGAAACAAAAAATGACAAAAGATATAAAGTGTTTTAACGTAATTCAATCATTAAAATATGTATGTATATGTTTGTATATATTTACATATATTAACATAAAATATCATTGTAGCAGGATTGGAGTAGAGAAACCTCCGTCGCACATAATTATACTAACTCGTACATAGTTATTCTTGGCATGTATCTACAGAATTAATAGCCTTTTCCTCATTACAAGTTACTTTTAAATACAATAGAAACAAGAAAAAACAAATGAAAGAATATCGGAATATATCGGGTTTTAGCTAGTATCACTTATTTAAATAAAGTCGACTGTTAGGACGTTGTACTCTATTTTAAAGTGTATTATAGAAAAAGAGTTAACAAATTTTGTGTTGAAAGTGTGCAATAAGTAAAATATTAGCCTAGTGCAAATTTTAAGAAAATATATTCCTAACTTTTGATCGCTATGCAGCCATAAACAATTAAAAAGTACGTGAAAAATTTCGAATAATTTTCAAATTAAAGTTTTAGTTTGTTAGATGTGAACTTGCTTAATGTATTTGAATATAGATTAATCTGTATATATGTAAATATTGTCTGTGTATACGTTTAGTTTTGTTAGTAATACTCGTTGTACAAGTTGTACATGATAAACTTTACAAATTGTTAAATTGTCTTTGACAACAATAACGACAATAATAACAAAAACAACTCGCAGCACAACAGCAATATGCATAAATTTTATAAAGAATAAATAGTTAAGATATCTTATCTATTCCCATATACTAAACTCTAAAGTTTCCCTAGTATAAACAACAACAACAAAATCAACTCTAATACAACATAACATAGTTGTAAGTAGTTTTTCGTTTATCTTCTAAAATTTATAAATAAAAAATTCGAGTCGAGGACAGAAAAAAAATCAAAGGAAGGAGTGAGAAAATGTAACGTAAATCTATTTCAATTGAGTTTTAAGTTTTTTCGGAAATCTTGTACATATACATAAATTTGTTTGTTTAAACAGATTCGTAATACTCTAAGATGTAGCATGAGTAAATATAGAAAGACATAAAACACATACATAAACAAATATGTATTTGTTTTCTTAAAGGTATGTATGTGCTGTGTTATGGCTTTTGTAAATAGATTTTTGTTCCATAAAATACACAATGATAAACATACACATATATATACATAAACAGATCTAAGTAGACATACATCCACACATACATATAAACAAAAGTGGGTACAACAATCGATGATTGCAGTTGCTTTATAATGGTTCGATGCAGTTGAATTGAAAACTAGTTGTACGTTCAGACAGAAGTAAAGATTTACTTGCTTGTAAATATTACAAACTTACATCCATACATACACACACACACACTTTCATAGGTATGTAATCATAATGTGAACTGCATACCTACATTAGATCAGCTCGAAAAAAGTTGTTAACAAATGTCTTTTTATATATGATTCCAAAATTTTTTTTAAAAAGGAATAAGCCGTTTTTTTTCTAGTTGCTGTAAAGGAGATTTATCAACTTTTACTTTAACCATTACAAAATATCTTTAGTGACATTGTAAAATTGTTACAATTTAGAATTACCGAGTTAAAATTATTAAAATCAGACATATTTTATATATTTTAGCTTGTCATATAGTTTTATAATTAGGTATGTAACAAAAATCCAAAAATAGTAAATATCTTGTACTCGATTAAAGTAAATTTCCATTGGGTAAAACTGAAACAACTTTTTCTCAAGCCGGTGTATCATAGAAGAATGTGCCTAAATTCTGTAATGTCTGTTTGATGCTGTATAATAGAATTTACTCTTCTGGACTTGTCAATTTCTTTCCATACATACATATTTACTTGAATTTTATTTAGTGAGTTTTGTTAGATGTTTGTATTTTTTATTTTAGAATTTTTGTAAAGGTATACGATTATATGGGTATATTGCAGTTGTTTTTAGTGGAGCCATTACTGATGTTGTTATTATTGTTATTGCAACCGACCAAAGATAAGGAAAAGAATCTTAAAATAACATAAATTGTTGTTCTATTGCATTGTCAAATTGTGTGTCGTTGTCAAACATCATGAACAAAAATTCAATTTTCCACACATAAGAAGTTCAAAAAAATAAATGTTTTCGAAATATACAGATGTGTGTGTGTGTGTGTGCGTGTGTGTATATTGCATTACGTAAAGTCATTTTGGAATGTTTTAGTTTTATTCTTTCTAAACAAGTTCAATTTAAAATACTATAATATACATATGTATGTACATATATACATTAGGGTGTTTCATTTTTACCAAAGGTTTTTTATTCATTTGATTTCGCCTTTGCCCCGAGTCTCGGTAATATAAAAGTTACATATACTAAATTTCGGAAAGATTGGATGACGTTTAGAGGTGGCACATTTTGACGAACAAAATTAAAAAAAACAAAAGTGTGTTAATTCGATTATATTTTCACAAAATTAAACTATTTAGCACTTACAGGGACTAAAATGATTACCTTTATCTTATCTTGCTTTTTTATTTTTCTAAAGTAAATTTTTTTGTAGCATATTCTTTTTCATCTTTTCCAACCTCCAAATCTTAAGTCGTCGAAACGTGAAACCTCTAAACGTCAACCAATCCTCCTAAAATTTGGTATATATAACTTTAATATTATTGAGAATCGGGGCGAAGACGAAGTTAAATGAAAAACAAACCTTTGGTAGAAATGAAACACCCTAATAGACATAGATTCCTTAAGAAAAAAATGATTCCGAGTTCTATTACAAACTATGCACTGATCCTTGTGTATGTATGTATATATGTATGTATATATGTATGTATGTGTGTGAGTGTATATGTGAGTTAAATTTGTGTACTGAATGTTCAAAGTATTCATGTTCAATTGCTTAGAAATGCATCACAATGCATAAATTTTTAATGGCTAAACAAATTGTTTAAAACAACTGTAAATCCATCACTGAATTAATCCAACAATTTTCAAATTCATCTAATATGCATTCACTTGAATTGGTCGAATTATATAAACTTTTTCAAAAAGTGCTCAATAGTTAATCAGGTAAATTCTAGAAGGAAAATTCTGTAGGAAGGAAAATTATGTTAATTTTTTTTTGTATTCGAATTGTTCATTGAAAAAAAAAACAAAAAATATGTAATATTTAAAACATATAAATTTACACCTAGAGTGTAATTTTTAATGAGATTTTTATGAAATATTAGAAACAATTATTGAAGTTATCGGAAAAAATAAGGAACTGTAATATAAAAACTCATGGTCGGAATAATGACTGATTACGCAAGAAAGTGTAATATGTATTTAAAAATCTGTAAGAATGATATGCATACTCGTACACATAAATTTCATCATTATTAATGGAGCCTGAATAATTGTTCATGTATTTGTTGTTGCATTTAAAAAATCTGAGCGTCATCATCTGCTTCGTTGAAAGCAACTAAGAGGCTAACTTGAATATTACTGTTCATGTTGTGTGTGTGAATACACGTTAAAAAGCCGATTGGTTCCTGAATGATTAGCCTGAAGAGCCTTATATTAAATATGAAACAGAATAAGCCAAGAGTTTTTTATAAACTGTATATAATTTATCGCTATGAGGTCTACCCGGAAACACATAAGCAATAGATAATACTTTTTGGGCACAAATAGAGCAAAAAACAAGTAAGAAAACTATAGTCTGTCAAAACCCTTCACCACTAGGGTCAAATATGAACCAATTAAAATTTATCAAGTTTTCTCTTATCTTGGAGGCATTTACATACTCGAATGTGCTATTTTGCTTCAAAATTTCGAGACTTTAGTAGATTTATGTCATTTCCGGCTGAGGTCCTGACATGAGAGCAAATTTTGGTTATCGGTTAGTGATAAAATGAAATTATCTTTAGATTATCTGCTTTCCTGGGTATTTAAGAACCTTTTGAGAATGTGTCTTGTATGAGAGGTATGGTCCAAAGCAATATTTATGCTAAATGTTATTAAAATACAATTAAATTTGTGGATGTTTCGTGAAGGCTTCCATATGGGAGGTATCCGAAATAGCAATCCTATTTTACCCAATAAGCATATTACCTTAGACCATAATAAAACTAAAAAGTGGTCTTAGACCAATATCTATGCGTTCCAAACATTAACACAAACCCAATATATCCTTTCCACCTATGGTAGTTAGGGTATAAAAAATATAGCATAAAAACTAATGTTTTTTTTTTAATTTTTCGAAATTTTCAATACAAAATTTCTAAAATCATGGAATTAAATTTCTATTTAAAATACATACAACAATGTCGAAAAGTAGTTTTTCTAAGATTTTTTACAAAACTTTACAATTTGTATAAAAAAGCAATGCTGTTATTTGTTATAGAATAGAATTTAATTCATATTAATGAAAATATAAAATTGAGATAATCATTAGTTAAACATAATTTTTGGTCATTGTGATTATATTTAAATATAGAAAACTATAGCACATGGCTAAAAATTAAGTTGATTTACATATGTATGTATGTCAAGTCTATGATTAACAAAAGACTTAAAGTTCCTTTTGCAATCACAAACATGTCCACATAGGATGCACACACATGCATACATACTTACATATGTATGTAACGTAGTAGATTCTTAATAAATGACCAGCCATTCGAATGCGGTTACTTTTTGTTGATTTCATTTTCCCTGCTCTTAACCAGCCACTTTATTTTCTCCCTCCCACAAATGTATCTTTTCCGTTACACATTTAACCAACTTTACTATTTCCTTTGATGCTGTTCGATACATAATTGATAATACTTGGTATCGAAGAAAATTGCCAAAAGGTAACACAATTATGGATGAATGAAAATAAAATAAAATAAAATAAAAAAGAATCAAATGAACCAAAGAAAATTGAAGTAAAGTGAAATAAAGATACGAATGTAAACGAAAATTTGACTTAAAAAGAAATATAGGAGTCATACATATATCCCTTGATATGACCAGCATGGATCAAATTAAATTCAATCTTTAATGTACAAATCTTTATCAGAATATAATAATTATAATATGTAATAAGAAATGTATGCAAGTGATATTTAGTGAGTGATATTTATATTAAATCGACAATTAGTTGAATAGATACACATTTGAATTTCAATTTTCAAATTGATTAAAAACCTATTCCATAAAAGAAAATTCAGAGATAATACTTATATTTATCATTCACTGATTTGATACAATATCGTCATAACTCGAGAATATAATTTCAATTCAAGTGACATAAAAATATCCATATAATAAACATTTTCACTAAATACCTAATTTAAATTTTTTTGACAAATTTGTATACACTAGAGATTATTAGCTTTATGTTAAAAAAATAAATTATATTCAGGACAATATGATATTTATAGTGATGCCCTTGGGTATTCATATTTTACAAAATTTATAGCAGTAATCAACAGCCAAAATTATACCCTTCACAACTAAAAGTGAGAAGTGTATAGTAAGTTTGTGCTGATGTAAGGCATAGAAATATTGGTCTCAGACCCACCATTAGGTATACCTGTATACTAGGAATCACTCGCCAAGTCAATTTAACTATGTCTGTTCGTCTCTAGCTGATCATGTAAACTTTTAATCATGATCAAATTTTGATCAATGGAATCACTCACTTCCCGGAATCGATATTTTAGCTACAAACTTTAGTATATTTTTCATGAAATTAAAAAAAATATTGATTATATACACAAATCACTGTATCAAATTTTTTTTGAAATCGGTCAATATTTGACTATTCTGTCAATCCACTTAAATGCGATGAAATACAGAAAAAAATTCACAAAAAATCGTTTAAAATTTTGGCGTATCTGGCAAATTTTTTTAAAAATAAAAAGCAACAGTTTTTAGACGATAATGAATAAAAAATATACATATATTGGTAATCAAATGTATCGCAAAAACTTAAGTGATTGGAAAAAGAAAATTTTTGTATAGCTCTTATATAGATAGCACTGCCAATTTTGCGTTATGTCCCTGCTTCTGGTATTGAGCAATTTGTTTGAGGGGGTTATGACAAATTTATGTGTTTGTACTTCTGTTGTAAAATTCTGTGCATGTTTGTATGTATGGATTGTAATTTGTATTTGTTGTACAGATGATGTACTACTATCTATGAATGAATGATTACAAATAAATAACAAATGGCAAAATAAAATGAACAAAACGAAAAGAGAAGAGAATGATAGAGAAAAAAGTGAAATTTTTTCTTTCATCAATTTAGCATCATTGACCATGACGTCAATTTGATTGGCCATATAATTGTATGATTGGCAGGATGTAAGGTGTTCGTTAGTTCCTTTATTCTCTTTCGTTACGTAAAATAAAAAAGTATTGCAATCAACCCTTTATCAATGTGTTGATTGAACCAATAATACCAGACCAGAAATAAAGAAAAAGAAATTGTTTGTTTAATGAAAGAGTTCATAAGTTTATTGAAAATAAGAATTTATTGTATAATTTAAGTTTTGTGTTTTCATATTAAAAATTTTCTCTTTGTTCGTTCCAAAATTTGAATTTTCTTAAATCTCAGCAGGTGCTTTGCAACATAAATAAATACTTACATACATGTACTATAAGTACGTACATATATTTAGTTTCTTGTTTTTCTAAATTTATTTCTGTGAATAAGTTTGAGTGCCAGAGTGTGTCATCCATCTTCATTCATTCACTCGTTCATTTATTCCTTTGCAACGTATGTTTATATAGAAACTTTTGTTACTTTGGAAAATTTAAAAGACCCATAAATAAAACCACCATATTTCTTTCTTTCCTTCCCTATATCTTTTTGTTTTCTTATTTTGTCTACTGCATTTTGTTTTCGTTCATTTCAAGATTAAAAACTACACGAATACTAGTGATGTTGAAATCGTCAGGGAAGGATTACAATTCATCTCCGATGATCAATTTAATGGGAAAAGTCTTAAAATTCTATATTTGTCAGCTATTTTACCATAACCATCAAAATCCTTTAATAAGCTTAAAATAAAAGTATAAAATAGTCAATAGAATTCGTCTACAACTCTTTTTCAAAGCATCACTAACACTCAAAAGTCTAAGAATTTACCCAGCAGTTCCAAATGAAAGAGCTTTCTTTAAAGCTAATGACATTATTAGGAATTCTTATACTCGTATGGGTGTTCTCTACTATGTATTTAGAACTTATTAAGAACTGCTGGTTATTGAAAGATGTAGGTGTGTATGTATGGATGTACATAAGTAAATGTGTTCCTTGGCCTGATTGTACTCGTTCGTACATACTCGCAGTAGATTGTTGTACTTAGGTAACATCTAAGAATAATGTCTTTTAAGTTTTCATCTTCATTTGTTGCTTGTCGTGTATGAACGTTTTCTCGTACATGGTTTCTGATGCTACACACATTCACCCACAAAACCCCCACACACACACACATGCAATTTCACGTCGTTTTTCTTTTGAATCCTCGACTATTGTCACCACCCGTTGTTTTTTGTGGATTTTTATTTTTATTTTCCGCAAGGGAAAAGACAGGAGTCGGTTTCTTTTGTTTGTTTATCTTCACTTTAAGAGCAGAAGTGAATAAAAAATGTGGGTTAAAAAGTCATCCTGTTGAGCAAATTACAATATTATATGTTGTTTTTCCTGGGGACAATAGTTGCACAAAAATGTTTTATTATTGTACTCCTAGCAGCAGCAAAACAGCCAAGAAAATAATAAAATAATATTGTAAAAAAAGTGAACCAGACAAACAAAACAAGAAAATATAATGAGCTTAAAATGTACTTATTTTGCCGTTTCTTGATACTCGTATTGTACATATTTGGCCCTTTAACATGATTGTATTCGTATGGAATTTTTATTTATTTATATATGTACATACATACGAGTACATTCATATTTTTTTGAGCTAATTGTATTTTATGAGAATCGCATATCAGAATTTATATGCTCATAGTGAATTGTTCTAGATTAACTGGCATGAATTTTCAATTGAATAAAACTCATTTGAATTAAAATTAAATTCTTAATATTAATCAATTGCACAAAATACAAATTGCTATGTATGTATGTGTGTTTTAACGTTAGTTATTTTAGAGTTTTGAAGTTTAAAGAAAAATTAAAGCCCAATCTCAAGAGATGGTTGGTATGTAGCTGACCTGTATTAAGTAATAATGGAATAAAGTGTATTTTTAAGTGTTTCTTTTTGAGCTGATTCTTTCTTAAACCAACAAAAAGAAACGTATCCTTTTACACTTTGGTGCATAATTTCCAGCAACTTGACATGCAAGCCAAAGAGGTCTGCATGACTTGTAAACTCTTTACATGATTTCTATCCATTTGTTCCGCACAGAAGCCAGTTGTCGAAATATTTTGGCTCCCTTGTGATGGAATAAATTTACGTTGGTTTCGTTTCTTTATCCTCTTTATTGAAGTTGTTGTTCTTGTATAATTCCTATACATTTATATTCTTTCTTTTTCGTCGTGTTCTTCTGCTGTCTTAACCTAAAAACTGAGGTTTTGCTTTGCATCATCGTAGTTTAGAGTTGGGGTTTATGCTACTTAATGATTCTTGATACTTTTAGTTTTCGCAAATGTTTACAACCTCACTAAAATTATAATAATAATGTTTATTTAAATCTAAACACAACAAAATCATTTTAAAATTTAATTTTTATTAGTATTTCCTAGGACATTTATATT
Source organism: Stomorhina lunata (assembly GCA_933228675.1). NCBI lineage: Eukaryota > Metazoa > Arthropoda > Insecta > Diptera > Rhiniidae > Stomorhina > Stomorhina lunata. The sequence continues at coordinate 119,198,465 of OW121744.1, forward strand.
TTGCTCTTTGGAAAAGTATTAAGTATGTAAAAGGGTCCAAGATATTAACACGAAACATTTCGCAGTTGTATAGATCGAATTTTGATCCCTCTACTGAACACTTGCCGTTTTCCAACTGTTCCTTAACGAAAAAAGATCAATTGCCATTGGAAGGTAAGCTTTCTGAAATTAAATTTGAGATAAAATCACACATTATTCTTTTGTGATGAATCATAAAAATGTTGTAATAACAGTATGAGATAAATTAAACTTTAAGATTGAAAAAGTCTTATCAGTTTCGGACAGAAAAGAATAGAAATAACAAACATTTTATCTAAGCCCCATTAATCATATTCGATAAAAGTCAATAAACGAAAAATTAAAAAAATGGTAAATCGGAATTCCGGATTACCGGAATACTGAAATTCGACATTTAAGAAAGACTCAAAATGCAGTTTATTCTTGTATTCAAACTTGCATTCACTCTAAAGATAAAAAAAAGATAAACCAACCTAATACATTGAGTCAAAGAAAAAAGATTCCCTACGGATATAAAAGTTACTTATAAGATTGAAATTGGCTTTCTGTTTTCTTTTTGTATTTGTTCTTTGGTTTTTATGTAAAAGAATGAAATAAGGAAAGAAAAAAGGAATCATATGAATTTGTATGCACTAAACGTGGTACAATTTGTATTGTACATGCACATCATACTCAAAAGAAGAAGATACAGTTAAAGATGAAGATGACGATGACGATGTCGGTGAAGAAAATACAGAAGCAAGGAGATATGACTGAATGGAAGAATCGAGATGAGTTGTGTTGTGTTGAAATGGAATGGAATGAAAAGAAATGGTAGCGAAAGGCTTCTTAAGCTCTATAGTCTTTTATGGTTTTAACCTTTCATGGTTATTTAAGTCGGAATCTCGACCCACTTAAGATTCCTCTAGAATTAGTTTTCGGCGAACGAGGAGGCTAACAATGGTAAAAGTTAAGAAAGAAACATTTAATTTTGGTGATGGTTTATCTATCATCATATCATCCACTAACACATACACGTACATACATACGTAAATAGGTATCCCGGTTTAGTAGAAAATGTTATTTTAGTTACTTTTTTATACTCCCAAACAGAGATTCATGCAACCGACCAACTAACCAACCAACCAACCAACCAGTCAGTCAGTCCGTCAGTCAGTCTGCAAGAATACTCGTATTGGATATTCCTGGCTGGTTGCAACATTAGTAGTACTCGTATATAAGTATGTACTGGAAAATAGTGAAACAAACTAAAGTTGGTGCAAGAAAAGTTTATGTGAAACATTTCTATGTTGTTGAACTGTTTAAATAATTGATGTGATGATATTTTGATCGGATTGTGGCAAAGGGTTGTGCTGGATGTTGCAACAATAAATGTAATGGTAATAAAACATTGATATTTATGTCATGAGTACGTTGATAGTATCTATATAGAGAATTGTAATTTTTAATTAGAAACTAAATATAACAGTTGTGAATATTAAATATTAATAAGTACACTCAGAATATTATGTAAGTAAAATTAACTTAAAATGTAATTTGAAATGAATGAAGAATATTCATTTAAAAACCGGTCAACTGATTTTTCATTCAAATTCAATAAATATTTCATTTAAATTTAACTGACAAATATTTAAACTACATTTTCAGTTTTAAAAACGGAATATTCAGTTGTTTTCAAAAAAATTACTGACAAAAATTTAAACTACATTTTTAGTATAAAAAACGGAAATTTTCATTTATTTTTAAAAAATTGAATAGTAAAAAACTACGTAAAATTTCCGTAAAACGGACAATTTTCATTTGTTTTTGAAATTAACGTAACATAAAAGACGAAACTATAAAAAGGTTATATCCTTTCAGGCATCAAAAAACCAAACAGACAAAACAAAGTTTGTTGTTTGCTTAGGCCATACCCCGTGATAGGCGGCCAGTATTATAAAAAGTTTCTTCAGTAAGCAAACCTAAGATACTTAAGGAAAAACAATAATTAAACAAATACGAATTATATTTGATACAATAACTGAAAAAATTTATAAAAACTAAACAACTGATATTTTCAAATGTTACGGATTTTCAGTATTTTTTTGTAGGTTGTTTTTTAAACAAATGTATAAATATGTTAAAAATCAATTTTCATATAAATTTAAATGAATATTCATTTGAAAACAACATAACCGAAAATTTCCTAAACAACATACAGTCAGTTACTGTAATAATTTCCTGAGTGTATCTTTCATTTGCAGGTTTCCTGCGTTCTACTTATACTTAATATAGAATTAAATAAAGTTTAACTATTTTTTCGAATTTATTTAAATGAAAATTATATCAGCTTTAGAAAATTTATGTAGGTACTCATATTATAGGCAGATTTCAAATGTCGGTTTTATAATTTTTGTGGCAGTAAATGATAACGGCATAAGTGCTTTATCTTTCTTTTACATATTATTCTCTGAGTCTGAGTCATAGACCTTGAGTCTATGACTCAGACAAATTTCAAGTATAAAGTGTCATTGTTAACAAAACTGTACGCATTTATATCTTTACTTCTTCATACAAAACCCTTAACAATTTTAGACAAAAACCTTAATATCTCAAAACACGAAATTTCGAATTGAGCCATTATGATTTATTGCCAAAGATTTAAATAATTTTATGTATTAAATATTTAAATCAATTTAAAAAATATTAAACACACAAATAAATCAACGCAACTTAGTTTAGTTTAACCAATAAATTTAGTTTAACCCCAGTTCTATTAGGATATAGACAAATATTTTGCATTTAAGATAATGTTGCCATTTTTTTAATCGACAATTCCGAAAAAAAATCTGTTATCCATATTTTAAGCCCATATTTAAATTATATTTTTATATATTTTTTACAAAAACTTGTTTTCCACTATTTTATATGTTCACTTTGCAACGGTGATTTAAAATTAATCTTTTTATATTTTTATACATTGAAACTTTAAAATTTAAGAAAATAACAGTACCGGGCAAAAAATGATTTTACTTCATTAAGTAGATATTCAAGTCAAATGACTTTGGAAGTTTAAACTTTATATTTAATGAAACTATCGAAATAAGATATGGAATCAAGGATGAAACTTTTAAGGTTTTTCGAAATATGTAATGAAAATTTTAGAAAAGTTCGTTCTGTAACTGTGAAATTATGTGGCCAAATTATGTCAATCGGAAGTGTGCAAAATGGTATTGATTTATAGGATACTAGAACGCGCAACGGGCCTAAAGTTTTTGAGCTCATTTGTATGGGGAAAAAATAAGAGTATTTGTAGATACACATTTCGACCATTCAAGATTTACTTTTAAAACAAAAGATAAAGGAATCTAAAAGTGAACTAATGCAGCTTTCCTTGAAGTTATACAAATTTTAAATCCATAAAAAAATTTTGCAGTTATTGCGATTTCTCCCCTAAAATTAGTGACCTTGACAACAGGCCTAAGAATACACAAAAACAACTACTTTAGTTAGTTCACTTTAAGATTCCATTATCTTTTGTTTTATAAGTAAATCTTGAATGAATGAAATGCAGGAAATACTGCAAATATTCTCACCTGATGTATATATGTATATCGGTCAAAGTTGATCAGTCATACCTTATGTATAGATCAGTCACACTTGAAAAAAACACCAACAAATTATATTAAATTATTTTGTAATTATGTAATTGTAAATATATTTATATATTATAAAACATTTGAACAGAATTAGTTTTCAGGATCAAATTTATTTCACATCCATCAGAGTTTATTATTTTTATTTTAATGGATCAGCATAAACCTAAAGAAAGAATTTAATTCGGAATTCAACTATATTTTATACAATTTACTACTATGAATGTTTCTACATAATGATCTCGTTTCTAACTGATCATTTTGTCCACTGAACTATCGCTATGTCAAATTTATTATGTGCGAACCAGGACATGTAGGGTTGAGTTTCTTCGCCTGAAACAGACCTCGAGTATCATGTCTTGAATTTTTTGTTCTCTACTGTTGTTAGAAGAACCCAGAATTATAATAAAAAGTGTGAAGAGTGGAGAGTGCGTTGGGTTGCATATACGCAAACAGGCATATCAAAATGCGTTTTAAACATTTTTGTTACAAATGAAGTTATCTTTTGTTATACTTATTGTCTGTATTAGTAGTTTTAATGGTTAAATCATGGCCAATATACATTCAAACATGCATAGATATGTAAGTGTATACATATATAGAAGATACATATGTACATACTTACTATCGCTACCAACATCACCACAAAGAGCACAACAGCAGCATCAATAGAACACGGGAATAGTTAAAGTGAGGTAACATAAATTTGGGAACTGTCAATGGAATGTGTGGTCTGTAAGCATGAGTGTGTGTATCTGTGATTTCATTTTGAAGTGAATCATGCTTTTATGTACCGAACGAAATTCCATGATGGAGGCCCAAATTTAGTGGGTGCATTTGCTTTTGAACGCCATACAACTATTCGACGGTTGCTTAAAACGATTTAGTGTAAACACAAAACTTAATGAGTTTTTATGCAAAAAAAAAAAAAAACTACAACGACAGTAGAGAAAACTCCATAGACATCAACAAAAATGAGTGGAAATTTAAAATATTTGTGTGTGTCTACTTTGAAAGTGACCGACTGCACTTTCGTTGGTAAATATTTGAAATTTTTCGAACAAAAAAAAATTTGGAATGTTACTATTTATTACTATTTAATCAAAACTGCATTATTGCGCTTTAACATATTCTATAGATCGATAGGTTTTAGTAAATTATAAATTTTTTAAGCACTTTTTGTAATGCATAATTTGTAAATTGTATTAATTTATTATGAAAAGTTATTTTCTGAAAATTTCCGTTAATAAGTTTATAAATGTGTACAAATGTGTAGGTACATATGTATACAAATTAAGGTTACTAATAAACCTTTGAGAAAATTTAGTTTGTTTTTAGCAAAACAGCTTAAATTATTAAGCCCTTACAGAGATTATTATTTTGAGAAGAAGCAGATAAAGTTCCATTAACTCTTAGAAAAATTCTAGAACTGGTTAAAACATAAGCAATTTTACCTTAACTTTCTTAAAAGTCAAATTTTATGTTGTTTCTGAAATTTGGAAAAATATACAAATGTTATAGTCCTAATGTATGTACATACATATTTATTAATAAACTTTTGATCATAAAATATTTTATAGTTACTATATACATATGTATGTATATGTAAGTGTCCATTTATGAGTGTGTGTTGGTATATTAAAACATTTTTTCACACTCCATTAAATTTCATTTAATTAAGGACTTTTTTATGCTTCAACATTTACTACCATTTTCAGATGCAGACACTTACAAAATTTTATTATATTGTTTGTATTAGGGTTTGCAATTGATGACTTGTCAAGCTTTTAAATTATTAACAAAAATTATTTAAATGGTACAATACAACTAACTGATTACAATACAACAGTTTTAAGGATAAATAATCTATAAGTTTTTAGCCTCGGATTAATCAGATTAATTGAATACCCTAGGATTTATTTATGTGTGTAAACAATACTATTCGAAAAAGTCCGTCTGTGTATTCGAATTTACAAAAATTTTCCATATATCCATTAATACAATATGTATTTATTGTACAATATATGCAAATATGTTCATGAGGACATGCATACATACATTTAAATGTATTTACATGCATACATACACAGATACATATTAATCCAAATTAGTGTAACTCTAAATAAAATAGTTTTGTTGCAATTACAAAAAAAAAATGAATTATTTTCAAAAACCATACCAAAAATGTTGAATAGTAGATTAAATTAATTATTTACAAAGATAAAGTATTCTACTTAAAATAATTTAATGGATGACCCTAATTTTTTGTATAAAAATACAAAATTTAACACATATACATACATACATATCGCAAACAGAGGTCAAAAGTGACACCTTAATTTTTTTTATTTTTTAGAAATAAAAAAAAACAGATTTTAAAGAATTAAAAAATTTAACCTTGATCAAAGTTTTAATTATAGTTCGTTTTCCGACACAACTAAAAATAAGTGAATTTTTTGTATTGCAACTTTATACCAATTCTTGACACAAATAAGGACAAATCAGTTTTTTTTTTAACAAAAAACACTGACATTTTGGGAATGGATAAACAAAAAAGTGTATTGAGCATAGTCTATAATCCAGAAAAATCCAAATTTTAAATTGTGTCACTTTTGGCTTATGTGTGCGATATATGACATATGTATGTATGTTTCTATGAATATACGTAAGTATTTATTTTAATACACTCTTTTATGTTGCTAAATGTGCATTTACCATAAAATTTGCCATAATTATTCAGATAAAATAAATTCATTGGTGCTTTTGTTAGTAGCCCAACCACAGATATCAGGAATCAATAGAGAGGTATAAAGCTAATATTTCCAACACAGCTTCGCTTCGAATAGATATAAAGCATTTAGGTCAAATAACACTTTTCGACAAAAACTATATTAATTTGTATGATTAAACTATTTCGTTTCGAATATGATAAATTATTTGCTGTATATTTTGATTCAGTTTTTTCCCTTACAAAGCGGCATACTTTGATGACATCAAAAGCTCAAACGAATGTTGTTCCTTAAAAATAAGCGTCAAAAACATTCAGTTGAGCTTTTGATGTCATCAGTAAACTTCTGGTGGTATGAACTGTCGACTGCAAATTTATTGTACAAAAGTGGGACCACCTTCTTAAAATCCGAAAACCCTCTTAATTTATTAATTTTTATCACTTTTGTATCGCGATGTAAAATTTAAATTTATTTTAAAAGTTCTATAGATAACAATATCTTATTAAGGAAAATGAATCGCTGTGGTTATACATAGAAACAATGTTTGTTCTACGATTTAATTGTTCCTGAATCCTGAATAAAGATGTATGTTACGAAAAATGCATTTTAAATCCTTTTAACTAAAAAATTTAGTTTGACAATGTTGCGTAATTTTGTTGAGAAGTGTTTGATTTAACTTTTTTCTGAATGTAACAACATCTCTATAAGAAAAATTTCAATGTCGCCACCTTGCGGTCATTATTTGAAATATTTTTGAAAACACAAAAGGGATACCTGTGATGAAATTCGGACGAAAAATAAAGAAAAAAGATTCAAAAGTAGAATAGTACACCGAATCTGATTCTTTTTTAAACGCATAATCATAGAGAAACAGACAAACAAACACTCAGATGAATAGATACAATTTACGCGGTTGTGGTCGAGAGTCTTCACCAAACTTCAGAAAGACAACAACACTGACAATAACTATAAGAAGGCAGTTGACTTTAAAAATCTGCAATTAAGGTGAATACGCAACTTTGTTTCGAACAAAATTTTTGTCTCTTGAAGAGAGCTGTCAAGCTACTTTTAGAAAAAATTTGGTTTGGACAAAAATGTTGTTCGAAACAATGAGGTGAATTAACCTTTATTCAATAGTTTTGTTTTTGGCTACAAAACAGCAACACAGACTGTAACAACAACGCCTATTCAAATTTGGTCACAAATTAGTGGCTGCATATTTAAGTAATATGTATGTATGTATGTACTACATATTTAATCCAGAAAAAAAAAAACTTAAAAATAAAAAAATATAAATTCTTACATAAGCATTAAATGTTATTTAAACATATACCCCCAAATTCATAAACACATTTTAAAATTATCAAGTTCTTATAATTTGAAATTTGTATAGAAAATTTGAATTATAAGCTTGCTATAGCTTTATTTTTTGATTATGAATTAGAGGGATAGTTTTAATTATTCCCTTTTTGGAAACTTTGGGTAACAGTTTAGAAACTGGTACGAAATTTCTGTCATCGCTATTTATAGTCAACAAATCTGGTGATAATAATAGGTCTTCTATAGAAAAAGTCAGTTATAACAAATATAAATATTAGATATTATTTAAATCTAAGAACTAATTTTCTTGTAAGTATTAAACTAAATTTCACATTCTTTAACCACAAAAACTTGTTTAAATCGAGAAAACTCTATTGTAATAGGACTCCCAATGCAAAACTTACAAACGTAGAAAACAAAGCCACAATTCGAATTGGAAAAATCGCAAAACAAAAAAATTAGTACAAAAAAAAAGGATAACTTCAAAATGGCACAAAAAGAGAATTTGTACGTTCATACGATTTGAAGTGCCAATTACTAACAAACATTACTTTTTATTAATAAATATGTATTTTTAATATGTTCGTCTACGTAAAAACATTATAAAATACATCAACGTATCAAAAATGTATAAATCGCTTTAAAACGTATGTACGTACTGCCGTACTCTGCGGGAAAGTATAAGGATATTAAATTTGCGCACGTTTTTGTAGTCCTTATTATTTCTAGAATATGTGGGACATATAAGAGCGAATACATTTCGCAAAAATTTCGAACTGTATTCCGATTCTCAATTATCTCGCTGAAAATTATGGTTCATATAACTTATGTAATCGATTCAACTTTCACTAAAAGTAGAAATAATTCCAATTTCATAAATATATTTATAATATTGTAGGGGGGCATTGAAACTGTATATTTTCCCGCAAACATACAACGATTGTGTAAAAAATACATCTATAATGCAGTAAAATAAATGTTGCATAAAATTTGATAAATGAATTTATTTTTTAAAACGATATAATTTATGTAGAATATGTGTACGTAAATGAATTTAACAATTCATTTCAAATATTAAAAAAAATTTACTCAAATTAAACACATACTTTTCTAGATTTGTATACGTTCTCTATTGTATACAAGCAGATCCCGCTCATCAGTTACCATTTTTTGAAAATTTGAATCAAATATTAGTGTTTTTTATCATTTATGATATCGCTTTTAAGTCAAAAAATATTTTTTTGTGAGAAAACGTTACCCTTGATACGACTCTTCAGAGTCTTTTCTAACTCGTTTTTCTGAACTATATTTTTTTTCATATATGTATGTATACATATATATATACATATATATATATATATGTATAATATTTTTTTGTGAGAAAACGTTACCCTTGATACGACTCTTCAGAAGGAGTCTTTTCTAACTCGTTTTTCTGAACTATATTTTTTTTCATATATGTATGTATACATATACATATATATATATATATATATATATATATATATATATATATATATATATATATATATATATTTATATATATATATATATATATATATATATACATACATACATACATATATATATATATATATATTGGACTGGCAGAGTTTTGATGACATTTGAATTCGAGAAAAATTTGTCATAGACGGGGAAAATAGAAATCATAATATTTATATATGATTTATATAAGAATATTAAGAATTGGATGTTACCGATTTTCGACTCCGAATACGAGTTATACATTTTTTCTGGTCGGTCTATTGTTTAAAAGATACTTATATATCGTTACTTTAATATAGAAAAGCCCTAACTAGTATTTTTCTTACATTACAGGAGAGGGAAAATAAACTAGATAAAATCTTAAGTTTTGAAGATACAAAAATTTTTTAAACTCAGTTTTTTACTAAATTCCCGGAAGGATTTAATGCCATAATAATGTTTTTTGAAATTAAAATGTTTTTATAAAAGTACATAAATAAGATAAAGCTTTCAAAAGCAATTTGAATGAAAAACGACTTAGGGCCTTTCTATATATCGCATGAGCTATGCATTTAAAAAGTACCGAACGCGTGTCTGATATAATTTTATTATTAACCAATAGTATTATATATTATGTAAATTGATTCAAAAGATGGGTTTATAAAGGGCCAATTCTTTATTTTACTCTTAATTTGGACGAAGTAAAGTTATCGATTTGTTCAGCCTTTTTTAACTTAAAGAGCAGAATTTTCTTAAATCTTAAGATATACACATCAACAAATGGTCTCCCCCAGAATGCTTCCATATCTCGGATTTTAGTTTTGTATGAATTTGGGGGTTAATATATATTTCGAATAATTAAGTATTGAAATTATTGTGTAAAATAGTATGAACATTAATTGTTTAGCATAACATACATAGATTCATAATTAGGCAAAGCTTTATTAATATTTTTATTTATCACCATTCAAAAAGATACAATATTTATTTACGTTTACGAAATATTATTTATTCATTGGATAGTTACTTATTTGGTTAAAACAATATAATACTTAATACATCTCCGTTTGTACATAAATACATATGTATATTCATACATGCATATATACACACATATGTAACTGACGTACATATGTATTTATATGTGTGAATACAAAAACGACATGTTTTTCATAAAAATTGATAAGAACAGCCACCACATACCCAAGTATTATAATATATTGAGCCATTCAACCATGCAGTCATCGAGCCAACCAAGCAACCATCCATCCATCCATCCATCCATCCATCCATCTATTCATTCATGCATTCATCCATCCAGTTAACCAATATTATTACATTGTTCTCGCAATCACTCCATATAATTTTATGTGTATTTATTATCCACATACAGACAACTCGTACATGCAAGTAATAATTTAAAGTTTTGCTTTTTTCGCGAATAAATAAATATGATGGTACTCTTATATGGGTATTTCAATATTTTTCTTTTAATTTTTTATATAAATTTACTTAATATTTTAGTTAATTCTTTTAAAAATACATATTTGAAATACAAATACATTTAATGTAACTTATTTCTGATTTACCGAAATCTTAGTAAAATTTATCAAAAGAAAAGTAAATTAAAATTTAGTAAAGCTCGAATTAATAAGTGACTAAAATAAATGTAAATTTGATTATTTAAGAATGACTCATATATTCATATTATGAATATGTACATACATACATACATACATACATACATATGAGTGTATATAAAACAGGGATATCAATACAAGGAATAGAAAAAGTCATAACAAAACTTTTTATAATCTTACCATTTATTTTGATTCATCAATAAAATGTATACTTATAATCACAAACTTCGGATCCATGTTTTTATTATGGATATTTTTAGTAAATTTTAACCTAAAATCAATATTTTTAAGAATTTTTTTGGAGCCATGATCAAATTAGACCCGATAATAAATATTTGAAGTCAAAATTTGTATTTATATAAAACTTATGTTAAAAGTTCATGATTTATATTTCTTTGTCATATGTTGATAAAAAATAGTTTGACATTTTTTGTTATTGTGTCGTTTTGCAATTCAGATGACGATACATAAGAATATGTGTGTGTAATTTAAACATAAATATCTATGGATATACATAAGTATGAATGTATGTATGTATGTATGTTAAACATTTCACATCATCACGCAGAATAATATCGAAGGAAAGATGCAGCACAAAAAATATAAATTATTTAATACAAATCCAATAAATTTTAAAAGCTTTTTAAAAATACATTTTGTTAATAATGAATAATGTTGAATTTTAAATGAATTTTGTAAAAATTGATGCACTCATACCCATATGCAAATGCTTACATACAGATGTTTATATACAAACTTACATACATACATAAATAATATGTACTTATAATTCATATATTTCATATAAACATAAATATGTATGTGTGTATGTATGTATGAGTACATGTATGTAGAGTATCTTGTACATAATTATTTTCGTTAGAATAGATACAATATTACCAAAACTAAGTTTCTACCATAAATATCACTCCTTAAATATCTTAGGATAACGAGTTGTTGTCCATCAAATATCTTCTCTGCACTTGCACTACCCTGCCGTGCGTTCAGTAGGGACTAACTTTGAATAACTTTAATAAGGCCCCATCAACGGTTGTGTGTTTGTGGGTTTTATATATATGACAATGCCTCAATGAAAGCACAAATGTATTATTTTACAAACACAATGTCGTTGCCGATGAACTGTAAATCAATTAAATAATACGTATTATCTCGAACACATTACATAATTTCTTAAAAAATTAATAATTTTATGTTATTCTCTTTAAAAGAAGCGTTATCCCAAATTTATAATAATTTCAATATCAATAATTTTTTACAAATTTTAATGTATGTCGATTTTAAATGCAAATACTTATTCCGAATTATTTATATTTTGTGTTAAGTATTTATTTAAGCAAAGGAAAGTCCCAGTAAGAAAAAAGGTTTATTCTCAAATTGAGGATGATTTGAAAATAAATCTTTTTTCAAAGGTCAAACGTTTGATACTGATTTGATACTGATTTGAGAATAATAGCGTTCTCAACAAAAAGGGGACTTTATTCTCAAATTGAGAAATGCCTTTATTCTCAAATCATTATCAAACCTCATTCTCAAAGGTTTTTCAAATGTGGATATCATCTACATGTGGAACGTAAATAAAATGGCGTTGTATTTTTGAGTTTGTTTATTTTGTTTTTGAAAACGGTGCATCATATTTGAATTCTTTTGCTTAAAATATATTTTTTTATTGTTAGGTAAAAAAAAATTCAAGAAACAAAGAAAATTTACTTATGCATATGAATATTATTGAATTTTTAATGTTGACATTTTTTAAGCAAGGTTTTATATTCAAATATGGATCAATTTAAAAAAAATCCGAAAGAAATAACGAATTTCTTTGAAATGCAATGCCATTCCATTAAAATATCTTAAACATTATTTTTTTAACATAAAATTATTTTTTTTAATGTTTGAAAAAATTTGAAATAAGGTTTGATATCAAATTTATATAACACCATTTTTCAAATTATTCTCAAATCATCTTAGGGTTTGATGATGATTTGAGAATAACCTTTATTCTCAATTTGAGAAACTATCATTTTTCAAACGTTTATTCTCAAATGAACCCTCATTTGAAAATGAATGTGAATCTCAAACATCTGTTCAGGTTTGAAAAAAGTTTGAAAAAAACGTTTGATATCAAACGTAAAAGTCATCATATTTTAAACGTTTGACACTGTTCTTACTGGGGTATTAACGTAAAAACGTATATGTATGTGTATGTATTTATGTGATTTTATTAAAAGTTGGGTTCCAAAGGCTGTTAATATAAATTCGCTTGCGTTTGTGTGCATTATGTGATGTTTCTGATTCTGTGTGATTGTGTATCTCAAAAAGTGTTAATTATGTTTGATATTCCCTATTTTAAGTACATTAAAATCTATAATTAAGTAACAGCTATGTAGCATTAAATAGAGAGTGAAAAATTGCTGAAGGCAAGGAAAGCATTAAATTTGCCAAGAAGAAAAGATGCTTTTACAGTTAAGTTTCATCCAACCAAAAATGAATCACTGAAGATATTTATATATATATATATGTGTGTGTGTATACTTATGTATGCCTAAGCTACTTTTACTACTGCTACCACTAATACTAAAGTACTAACTACACAAACATTAAAGGGTAGCAACAGCAGCATCATCAAGTGGCATAATCATCGCCATCATCTTTATTTTCTATATTTCTATCGCCTTCTTTTAAATTTTTGCCGTCGTCGTAGTCGTCGCCATTATCATCATCATAATCATCTCCATGTTCAGCTGTGGCATGTTCGTTGGAATCATCATTGCCGTTGTCAACATCAACATCAACAAGGGTGTAATGCAGTGAAATAATTAATTAAAAGTCAAGTGATTTGCAAAGAGGTCAAGTCTCTCTTCTAGTTTTGCCTAGTGTCACAAAAGAGGTGTTAATTGCTGGTGGCACATTCTTACTTAAGAATCTTTTGAAACCCTTTTGGCGTTATTCTTCTACACAATTAGTAGTGGCACGTTTGGTTTGGTTTCATTTCGTTTCGTTTGCTTTTTGTTTTTCCTTTAACTTCTAAAGGAATTTTGCTTAAGGAATACCACCAATTCAGTCTTCATAATTTTGTTTCTTTATTTTTTTTTATTTCTCCAGATACGACATACTAAATACTTTTCACAATTGTCTCTCTCCATTACAAAATTTAAACGTTAAACTGCAGTTGTTTGAGGTTGTCACTGTTATTGCCACAAGCGAAAAAAAAAACTGAATTTTATGGGATTGCTTAAGGGTACAGCAGGCATCAAGCAGCATAAGTTTTGCTTTTGCTAAATATTTTGTTGAAGCTGTTTATTCAGAATGATTTAACCTGACAATAAGTGGCTTTGGTTTTCACTTTGTCGTTCTATTTATTACCTTTATTTAATAGAATTATTAAATTAATTTGAAAGTAAATATTTTCTAGCTGCCAACGCTGAGTAAGTAAACTTATAATCGAATTATTAATTTTATTAAGAAGAAAACTAATTACGAATAAACGACGAAGAAGAACAATGAGTGAACGCCAATACTCACAAATTTAAATTCATACTAATTTCGTTGATTTCAAGCTCACAGCATTTTGTGCCAAAAGATAATATTTACGAATGAAAGAAATTTTAAGATAATACATTGAGACATTGGGTTCATTCTTTTACTTTCCAGTAAAGGTCCAATAAGCTGAGTATTTAGTGAGTAAATTAACAAAATCATGTGTACAAGAAAAGTAAACGAATAGAAAACTTTTAAAAATGCAGTAAGTAAATCGAGACATTAAAAAAGACAATACAATAGACAATAAATAAAGAAAAAATTACTAAAGCTTTTAATTAGTTGAATACTTTTTTTACTTTATTTTAGTTAATTTTATTTCTTTCACTAAGAAGCTGCCAGCTTTTCTTTTGTTTACGTTTTTCATTCATATGATTTTTTTACTGAACTTTTACTGGCAGAAATTTTGCAGTAACATTTTACAAATACTCATTAATCACTCATAACTTTTTCTCTATGTTTACATTTTCCCTCTTACTGAGTTTTGGGTAAACGAACGACTTTCAGTAATATTTTATGCAAAATATATAATGTTTGTTACCGTACTCTAACGAAACTACTCAAAACAGTCCGAAGTTGTCAGAAATTACCCAAAAAACAACAATTTGTATTGAAAATTTTGCACGGGACCAAGTTTGAGTAAGTTTGGGTAGTTTTGTTAGAGTACGGGAACAAACATATAGTAAACGAACTGAGCTATTGATTGATCCCATATTGACCCACTTTTATTCAGACGAAAAAAAAACAAAACTTGATTTACATATACAGAAAACTAAAAACATAGGCGAACTGTCAAAGTTCATTTTAGAAACATCAAAAAACATTTTAGAAACATCATAGTACATATTTTAAAAGCCATGGTACATTTTTTTGGTTCCTTAGTAGACCATATGTTCTCAGTCTAGTTATAGTTTGTAGGTCTATTCGTTTACTTTCCAGTAAAAGTCCAGTAAGCTGAGTATTTACTGAGTAAATGAACGAATTTACTCTCACCAAATCATTTGTACAAGAAAAGTAAACGAACAGAAAATTTGTAAAAATCCAGTAAGTAAATCGAGACAATAAGAAAAAACAATACAATAGACAATAAATAAATAAAAAATGGCCTAAGCTTTTAATTTTTAATAAGTTATATACTTTTTAACTTTAATTTAGTTAATTTTATTTATTTTACTTCAAATTGTTCAGTTAATAAAAGTTGCTGCAAAATTGTAACTGTCTGTTTATCCTTTGTTTACGTTTTTGTTGTTGTTGTTACTGAACTTTTACAAGCAAAAATTTTCCCCGTAACATTTTACAAATACTCAGCAAATAAACTGCCACTTTTTCTCAAAAAATCTCTCTGTTTACATTTCCCCTCTTACTGAGTTTTGGGTAAACGAACGACTTTCCGTAATATTTTGTAATAATTTGTACAAATTTTAACGTAAACGAATGAATCTTGTGACTGAAAATTCCAAATCTTAAAACTAATATCTATAGGACGACTTATGAATGCTGCCACAAAAAAAGTAATAAATTGTTTTTTGTGTTTGTATTATATTTTTAAGTTTAACGAAAACGTAAAATTGGGACGATGAAACAAAAATTTGGATAGTGCACTTTTGGTGGCACTCCCCATAGCAGATGGACTATAAAAATGGCTCATGAATAATTTTTGTCCTGTGTGGCACAATCTGCTCGGAATGCTCTGTTTGGAATCAGGAAACTAGCACTGCTGTAGCTGCTACCATCTAATCCTAGTCTGTCAGCAGACAGTCACTGCAGACAATTTTGCATTAAGATTTAAACTTATTACTCCATGAAGTGCAATTGCATCGACTTCGCGTCAAAGTGTGGTTCATTGTCGCTCCTTACTTTTTCCAATAAAACGGTCTTACTCTTACGGTAAAGACGATTAATTAAAGATGTTGAAAGAGTTTTTCTTACCAAAACTACTATAAAAGAGAATCGCTTTTTGCTCTATGGGCTTTTAAAAAGATGAAGAACTTATTATATAGCCACTCCTGTTATGACAGAATTTCGGTGAAAATTCCTCAATACGCTGATTTAAAAAAAACTTCACATTCCATCGGCCCCCAGGTATCCTGAACATCCTTTTTTTGTGGCTATTGCAACCAGGAATTTTACAAAAGAAATCCAACAAATTTGGATGATTTAAAACAATACATTCGAACGTTAATTGAGGAAATTCTCACTGGAACCCTCCAAGATGTAGCGCATGTGTCATCGAGGGGGATGAGGCCGTACAATTATTTTCAAAACTTCATGAATACTTAAAGAAAAATGTATTATTTGTATGTATTAATAAATTAATAAAAAGTAAACTAAAAATATATGAATTAATCCATAATCGAGCAACAGAGGAGTAATGACTTGTTCAACCATTTGGAGCTATCGAAACTTTTTATTTTGTTTTGTTGTTTACGCCTCGCTTAATGCTCCAAACGGACCGACGAGGGATGCATCAGTTCATTTTTCTTTTTTTTCTTTGACATAACATAAAATATTTTGCTCAAATTAAATTGGGATGAAAAAAATTGTTTAACTTTTTTGTTTCGATAATAGTTAAATTTGTAATTTCATGTTTTAAATAATATATTACGCGTTGTCTTTTCGTTAATTTTCTTGCAGAAGAACTAAAGACACGTATCCAACATAGCCGGAATATGAAAAATCATTCAAGCTGGCATTTCTTAAATGTAAGGCAACTGTTTACCGACAGACCTACTCGTCAAAAACTATGACCTCGCGGAATCCAATATAAAACCAATAATAACATTATTGAAAAGATTTCAAAAAATAAATCAATGTTTACTTTTTTTTGTAAAAAATAACCAAATTTTGTATTTATGATCTTTTAGGAAAAAAAACAATTACTCCCTTTATGCTCCCTTTATGCTCATTTAGGAGGCAAAAACGACGTCAATTTCAAGATCAAAGGGAAGTACTCCATAAGGAGCTTAAATGGAGTACTCGTGTCTGCGCACATGCTGTGTTAAAAATCCAATGAGATTCGGAGTTTTAATGGAGTAATTATCCTTTGGATAATCCTATTTTTTACTGGGTATAAACTTTACATACACACATAAGTACAGCCACCCTGTACTTACATATGTACGACCGATTAATTCATAAATGAGCTATCAAATATAAAATTATTAAGTTTTTTATTGATTAGACCAATTTTATTGTATACTTCAATTTATCTCTGCTCGCTCAGGAACAAATCGCTTGTCATAGGCGAAACAATATTTTTATCAGCATTGCAGCTAAAACACTACATACATATGTAAATTGTACATATGTATGTATATTGTATGATGGTGTCATATAAACTGTCAATTCATTTTGTGTTTTTTTATATATGAGTTGTATTTATGTATGTGATTAGTACAGTTTTTGTTCCTGCACTTTTTCATTTCCCGGGAAATCGGGGTTGAATTTTAAATCCCGGGAATTCCCGCTCTATAGAAAGAAAGAAAGCTAGGAACTAACAAAAATTGTTAGTTCTCACTAAAACATATCTAATGTTTTAATAATGAATACATTAATTTAAATTGAATATTAAAACAGGAACTTTGTTTTTCCTAAACTTTTGTTACAAAACGAAAAATGTGTATTTTTATTATGATATATTAAAAATAAACTTACAAATATAAGTAAACTTATAGTAAAGAAATGTATGTAGGTACTTTAATAATCCCATTCATAATTTTTAGTTTAGAAAATATTTTTTTAAAACACTTAAAGCGATGCGGGAGAAAATCCCGCATCGGGGATAATAACTAATAACCCTAGTTATTAGGTTTTTTGGTGAGTAATTTCATTTTTTTTTTAATGATAAACAATTTTCGTATAACGAATAACTATTTTAATAACACTGCTCTGCAAAAATTAGTTTTTTGTCTTTCCTTTTAATAAAACTATGCGGACTATATGGATCTTGATCCGCTAAACTCAAATCTGTTTTCGGTTTTTCTCCATGAGATCTGGATTTTTTTTATGGGCGTGGCAAATTTTTCCCCTTTAATTAGTCAGGTACGGGGACCTTTTTCGTCCTAACTCGAGAACGAAACGAAATAATTGTTGGTCCATTTATTTCTAAATAACTCCAAAACGATAAGAGATACAGAAAAATTATATTAGACTAAAATAAATGCAATTTTGTTATGCATCTTCGGATGAGTCGTTCTCGAGTTAGGGCGAAATAGGTCTCCGTACCTGACTAATTTAAGGGGAAAAATTGCCACGCCCATAAAAAATCCAGATCTGATGGAAAAAAAACCGACAACGGATTTGAGTTTAGTGCATCAAAATCCATGTAGTCCACATAGTTTTATTAAAAGGAGGCTTTGGCTGCAGAGCAGTGTAATCATTAATTCTGATAGTAGCATCGTTTTAAGATCATGAAATTTTTGTTCTATTTTGACAAAACATTGACCTCTTGATTTGAAGTAACATGTCGGCAAACTACATTAACGGGTGTTCACGTAGTTACCCAGGTGATACCACGAAGAGGTCAGTGTCCACAGTTGAGATGAAGTATAACCAAGATAAGTTTAGGCTTATCAAGTTAAGCAAAATTAGGTCTTATCTACAGACAGTAAAAATCGTACAACATTTTCATTATAATTGTGCTAAAAACCTAAAGTTGTATCCCTCTTCTTTATATGAAAGTAGAAGTAAAATAAAAAGTTTTTTGACTCCACTAAAAATTTTTAAATTTTGAGTTAATACCCCCTTGTTGATCAAGTGTGATATGTTCTTGCAAACATCTTCAATCGCCACAAGTATTATTTAGTATTTATAAAATATTTTTTTTTTTAATTTTTCGTTTATTGCATGGAATAAACGCTTGAAATAATAAGTGATGTTTCACAAACACCAGGTTTACTTGATCAGTTTTTCTTTCACACACGAAGATTTTCTTCATCAGTTTTCAATTTATTTTTCTTAAATTTCAAAATTTTCGTTAACTTTATGGTACGGGTCAGGTTTGTATCAATTTCAATTCTGTCAACTTTTTCTCATACAAACTCATGACTTGATGAGCCAAACCTGACTGATATGAAAATAGAATAATTTTTCTAATGTACGTTGCAACCAAATTCAATTTAATGTAGACATACATACTAGGGTAAATCTACTTGTTTGGATTTTTGGATATCATATTTCAACTCCTTCCCCTGCCTTTTTGCGGGCAAAAAAGAAAAAGATGCTCAAAAACATTGAGCATCATTTTCTACTGCTCGGAAGTGGCTCAAAATAAATTATTTTTTCTCATAATTTGAATTTAACGGAAAATTTTAATAAGATTGAGACTAATTTTTCACTTTTAGAATGCAACCAATAGTTGACAGACAGTTTTTGCTTTTAAAAAGGCAGGGAATCCGGGGGAAAAAATTACGCCATTGTTTTTATCTCGTATAAAACCTTAAAAAAAAGTATGATATCCAAAATTCAAAAGGAATAACGGCTTTATACAATAATTTTTGTTTTAACTTTTAGATAAAAAAAAACAACAATTTTTAAATTGATATAGAAACTTTTATCAGAAGTATTGTTTAAGTAATATCCCAACCATGGTTATACTTTTTCATTAATACATTTATTTCTTAGCCTATGTCCACTAATAAAAACAGATTTATATTTATCTCTGATTCTTTTAAGTAATTCTCTGACAAATTGATAAATCAAGATAAATTTAACATACAATTTATCTAAATAATAAATGAACAAGTAAGAATGTTATATTCGGCTGTACCAAATCTTATATACCCACCATCAAGTTGTGTTTAATTTAGAAATATATCTCATATATCTACAAGAGAATTTCAAATGTGGACCAAATTTGAAAAAAATTATTAAGATAATTGGTATTGTTGGTAAAATCTTTGGACTTAATTCGGTTGCAGTAGCTTTATATTTAGTTCAACATTTAAAAGTGTCTAAGTGGTTTACCTAGTACTTTGAAAAAAATTTGGTCCCACCGTCTGGGCCAAATATGATTGTTAGCTATCTAATTTCGTAGGTTAAATATATATATAATATAATATATATTTTATGCAAAATTTAGTTTCCATAGCTGTCATATTTTATAATTGAATAGCTTTTAACTGGCGTTTGTGGCATTTTAGAGGTTTTTAAGAGTGGCTTTTATATGAAAGCTATGATGAAATATGGGCACGTGGTTATATGGGAGCTTTAACTAAATGTTAGCCGATTTCGCCCATTTTCAATACGCAACTTTCTCAACATATCAAAAATTCTTTTACAAAATTTTGTTTTTCTAGCTATTTTAGTTAGAGCGCTATCTCGCTTTCATTTTACGCACAGAAACCCACTTTCTTTTTGGTATTTAGAGTTTCCGTAAGTTTTTTATATGGTCAAATGTTGACTTATTGTGACAAAATTTACACACTGTCTGGTATTGATATAAGACTTCCTTGTACTAAATTTAGTGGCCATAGCTAGTATAGTTTATCATTTATTTACGTTTAAGTGTATTTTAAGTGAAATTTAGGCTGTTTTCATAAGTGGTTTGTATGGGAGCTATAGTTAAATGTGAACCGATTTCGATTAAATTTTATACGCTGAATAACGATCATGAAACACTCTGCGCAAAATTTCATTATCATATCTGGTATATTTTGTCATTTATTAGCGAATAAGCGATTGGCCTATGCGAGTTTATACGGGAGTTATCGTCAAATATTAACCGATTTCGCCCAATTTCAATACCAAAATTTTTCTAAAAATGAATATTAGTGCCAACTTTTAGTCACCTACATCCTTTCGTTAAGGTTTTGTCGTGCCGACAACAGACGGACAGACAAACGGACAAGCTGTTTAAATCTTTAACACTACATTAAAGTTCGTGATATCAAAATATCATTTACAGCTTAGCAACCAACATCTGACAATTGGTTAAAATATTAGTCTGACTTAGTTATGTAATATCTTTACATGATCAAAAATTCGTTTAAATTTGCCAAATTTCTTAAGAGAAAAACTAATTTGTTGCTTTGCAGGCTTTGTCCTTGTAGCAAATTAAATACTTCATGCCAAGTCTTGAAAGTAAAATTGTGGCCTTTACTTATTTTTTTTAATAACAGGCTTTATATAAATATTCTAAATAATAAGCCTATGAAAATTCATCGATTAGTGAAAAAAAGGACAATAATACATAAAAAATAGTTTAACTAATATGTAATTTTGGCTCTTTACCAGAAAATAGCACTGATTGACCTCATGCGTGACCACCCCTGGGATATACTTACATACTTCCGTCCACTGAAAACTGAAACATCAAATAATGGTTATTAACAGACATGATGTATTTGTTTATTTGAACATCTTCATGTCGTTTAATAATCTTTCTAAATTAGATGGCCACAATTGTTATTTCTGTATATGTATGTACATATCGTCGTAGAAAATCCAAAACTGCGTAACAACACTTTTTCAAATTTTACAGGAGAAGCAAAAATTCAAATATATATTTTTTTTTAATTCAAATATTTTATTTTCATATCTTACCCCAAGTTTAATGATACGCATATTTGAATTTTGAAAATAGTGCACATGTTGATACGCAATTTTGAATTATTGATATAAATCCGTTATTTTTGGTCGTAATTGGTAGAGACATGTAAGACAACTTTACGAATCATAATCAATCAAAAACTCGATTTTGATTTTTTTGATGATACGCAGTTTTGGATTTTCAACGACGATATGTAGCTTTTGTAATATGTACGTCCTAGTTTTTTTTTTTGGTGGAAATACACACTCTCCACCTCCCAAACAAAAAATAATACCTTTTTTATTTTTAGGGACTTAGACCCTATTTTCTTCATATTGATGTGTATTCTTACATTTTTTAAGTTTCTTAAAATCCATCAATATTCACTTACAGAGAGTGGTGACCGTACATTAGAGTGTCCCACCTTTGTATGGAAAAAATTAAACTTTGCGTGCCGACTTTTTTATTATTAAATTTTTTTCAAATTTGGGAGGGTATGCCCACGACCCGCCCAAAATTTTAAAAAATTTCTGGGCAAATTTTCAAGCGACTTTTTAGCATTTTGAACAAATCTGGTGGTTGGCATCATACAAATTCCAACTTTGAAAAATAGCTGGCACCCTAATGTACATACATATCTTACGAATCTTATTCTTATTAGAGTATCAAAGTATAAAAAAAATATTTCAATTATCATAACGACACTGATTACAAATTCCACACAAAAAAAAAATAAATAAAGCAAACAAAGAAAATACTTTTCCTCCAATTCCTAACATTTGTTGTAGTACAGGAATCCCTCAAATCACATCATCATTGGTTACAGAAAATTAGGAAAATGGAACCGAAAGTTAAATTTTTCATAGTTGCCTTTAGTAAATTTATTACAATATTTTACTATAGAAAATTGAATGAAACAACAAAAAAAATGACAATGGAATAAAACAATGTTAAAGGAATAAACAATTTTGACTTAAATGTTAAATTGTTTCAAATCGAGAGATTACTGTATTGCTCTGGTATTGGTGAATCTGTAATACAGATTCTGTATCTATGGCTGCTGATGTTGATTTAGTTTCGCTTTGGTTTCGTTTGGCACGCGATTTCAAAAGTCTTAGTCAAGAGCTGTCATATATTAGTAACTTGGCTGGAATTCATTTATTCCACAAGGGAGACAAATACTTAAATAACAACACCAACAAACTAACAAACCACTCACAGTCAGTATTTGTAAGACTGTTAAGACAAGTTGTCAACTAACATAGATGACATTTCTTACTTATATTTTATACATACATACCTATGGATATATGTATGTACGTACATATTTATACTTAGAAATAGAAAAAAAGAGAAATATAAATTAATTTAAAAAAAGACAACATTTGTTATAATAAAAGACAAAAAAAAGTCACCAGTAGACAACGACTCTAAAAATAAAGCTATTTTCTGGATTTGTTGGAGTTATCTTTACCTGATTTTTTTTTTAACTCAAATATTACTTACATACATAGTTAGACCTTTTTAAACCTATTCTGTGGTACCCGTCAGTCTTTGTCCTGGAAGTTAAAAAAAGCTATTTTTCTAAAATTTTTATATTTTGAATACAATCGTTTATATTTTCACAATTTTATAATTAAATCATTCTCTGAACCTTTTTCGAACATATGCTATAATTTTAGCTACGAACTCTTAAATGGTTTTTATGTGATTCGATTGACACTAAAAACCTTTAAATCAATAAATTGAATCGCATTTCAAAATTACTTGGGCTATGGAAAAGTCTTAACTAACAATCATTTATTTTTATCATTAAAGCGATTCATTATTGCCCATGCTAAACGGCTAAAACCTTTAAACTGTTATTTAGCAATTTATAATGCCTTTAAAGTTTTCAAACGAATATATTGAATTTCATTGGTTACTTTTTTTAATAAAGTACGATTATGGTTTTTTTATTTGTTCTTCAAATACTATTGTACAATGTCTCATTACATAACTAACCACAAAAGAGCCTTATATTGTTAATAATGACTGATTTCCGCTTGATATTACCGCTTCATTTAATTTTTGTTTTTCTCCTAGAAATTTAATATTGTTTTTATTTGAAAGCTTCTTTGTCGGCCGAAGCTTTTGATTAAAAGCTTAAAAATATAAATCAATTACTCAATTCTGAAAGTGTAAAAGTGTTGTCGATCGTAGCTAAATGACACTTCACTTTGTGAACACCTTCTCGTAGGTATGTCTATGATGTTGTAAATGTAAAAGTTATCAACATTATATAGGTTTAAGTAGCATATATTAACAGCCGAAGCATGGTTTTAAATCAGGCAACTTTTTCAGTGACGATTTCAAACCATATTTGCTCTTTTTAAATATTCTGTGGTAAAACATACTTCAATTTTTTATCTTTAAGATTTTTTGGGAAAATTCTATAAATCTTAGAACATTTCAAGTCCGGGTTTTATATCTTATCGGAAATAATTGTTTTATTATATCGGGCTCCTAATAATGAGTATTATGTTTGTATATATGTGTATGTATGTGTTTGTATAATTTATATTGAAAATTTTATTTTTTATTTAAATATTTTTTTCGCTGAATTTCAATTCCGTGCTTTTATATAGTACATATTTCTGTATGTATGCATGTATGTATGTGTTAAACTCGTTTATACATAAATATATATGTATAGTATATATGTAAATATATACATACTTTAATACAAATGAGTTCCTTGGTCATTTTTTCTGATTTTATGTATTTCCTTCAGCATTTGCGTACACATTCATTTTTATAATGGAAAAACCGTGTTTGGTAATTTTTCTTGGTATTATATTTTTTCGTTTTAGCTAAAAAAAACAAATAATCATAAAAAATAAAAGTTATGCTAAAAACAAAGAGAAGAAAAAATAGCACTGAATACCAATATGCCAAGTTGAATAAAAAAATCTAAACGAGTAAAAAGGATAATAGACTCAGTCTCACTCTCAACTGCTTCTACGAATGTAAATGACTCTATGTGCCGCTTCTTGTTCCCTTTGCGAAGTCATTACGAACGAAGTATTCAAACGTAGAATTTCATTTGGACAAAAAAAAACACAAATCTTAAGTCATAGATAAACCAATTTAAATACTCAAGACTGACTGATACGAAAATATGTGCGTACAAATTTACTTAAATATTTATGTACTTTTGCCCTACTACGAATCTAACAGAAATGGGAGGGAGATACATAAATAGCTTATTTGTTCTTTTTAGATATACATTAGGGGGAACCATATTTTACGAAAGTGCGGAATTGAACGGTAACTCCCCCCAGAAATGTTGTACGTAACAACATGCTGTGCAATTTTTTTTTCAAAATTGCATAACACTTGCGGCATCCGCCCACAATGAATTAAACTTTTTTGTATGGGAAAAACGGGAGTTAATTCGTCAAGGACACGAATTTTCGGGGGAAAACTGCAATAACTCCGAAACTGCTTCATGGATTTTTAATGTTGATGACTAAAAATAAAGCTACTTTAGTTCTTTTTTATATTCCAGTAAATTTTTTAAATAATTCTTTTCCAAGTAGTTTTTACTTCCATTTTTACCATACAAAAATACTTTGTGGGAGGATGTAGCACGTGTTTGCACAGTTTTTATGTTACGTTAAACATTTCTGGGGGGAGTTACGGTTCAATTTCTCACTTTCGTTAAATAAGGTGCACCCTAATGTATATACATACATATGTATATTTTTTCATATTTAACTGATTGTTATTGGCTTGACTATAAAAACCACAACAAAAGGACAACAATATTAAAAGTCATAATATTTTACTAAAGATTATTTTATTGCATAAATGCCATTGATTTAAATTTTAAAAACGATAAAAATCTTGTATGGCAATACTGTAGTACTTAGTATGTATTGTATAAAAAATATACATACATATTATTGTGAAAATTTTTTTATGAAGGAAAATGATTTTTCGAATTTTATTACTTTTTCTACGGAATATTGTGACACTAGGTCTAAAAGTTTAGATCTGAAAATTTGAGCCAAATCAGACAACATTCTATGGGCGCGCATCGGGTCCAAAGTTTAAGAGCCCATTTGTATGGGGAAAAATGGGTTATTTTTGCGAAATTTAGACCAAAAATAAATAATTTTTACAAGAAAAAATAATAGAATATTAAAGAGATCTAATACAGCTTTATTTCAAATCATGACGAAAAACCATGAAGTAGTTTAAAAGTTATTGCAGTTTTCCCCCAAAAATTCATGTCCTTGAAAATGCGGTTAAGGATATGCACCAAAAATTGTATGTTGTAAATAAAGAAATTTCAAAGTTAGACATGGTTTATCATTTAATGGCTTGATACTAGTAAATAGTTCAGTTTTGTTTAAATGTAATCAAATTTACTTAGTTTTTTATGTTGGAAAATGGTACATTTTCCTCAGGTCGGTTTCAAAAATCATTATTTAATTTTTTGAAAATTTTGTTCAACAAATATTACAAATTTAGAATTTGCTCTCCAGTGTGTTAAAATAAAGAATAAAACCCATTGTCTCTTTCACCCATACGGCAATTTCACCGTACCTGCGATTTCAAATTGAAGAATTTTGCGAAAATGTAAATTTTTGGGCCAAATTCGGTAAATTTTACTTGTATTCAATTTTAACAAAAAAGATAATTAATAATATTGCTTCTTTTATGGAAAACCTATGCTAAAGGTTTGTTTAATATTGGACGAAATTAACCCTATCTTCACCGCGGTTAAATGTCAAAATTTGGATTTTCTGAAAAATTTAATAGCGAGATAACGTAATATTAAGTTATAATTAGCAAATTAAAAAAAAAAAACATGAAAATAATTGTTTTTGGCAACATTAAGTGTTTTTTTATTAAAAAATTTATTATTATTAAAATTTATTTATTTTATCTTAAGGCAAAATTTGTTGATCTAATTAAGAAGTTGCTGAAGAGAAAAAAGCAAAATTAATACTAATGGCCTGTGAGCTTTTCTATTGAATTCTGAAGATTTCGGATTCTTAGACCTTTGGAATAGGAGCCTTACTTTATTTTCTGCTTTAGTCACATCAGCTGCATTTATATGTATTAAAGTAAACTAAAAAGTACAATTTTTCATGCTTTAATTATACACAATATTACCTAACAATATTCATTTTTTTTTTTTTAATATTGTTTAACAATAATAAAACAAAACAAAAAGTTTGTTTAATTTAATGTCTGAATACAAATGTATGCGAGCGTATATGAGATCGTAAACTATAATAAAGCATGTATGTATGTCTTTACTTAGGGTTATAACTTTTCTCAATTGTTGGGAATATCAAATTCTTCATCGCATAGCCGCATAGATAATAAAAAAATATTAAGAAATTATGCTTTACTTTTTCGCGTTCGTTAAAAAAGTTTAAACACCAAAAGCGATAAAGTTTTGCATTTAAATTTTTCTCCTAAGTATGCAAAATTGCCATTTGATAAAAAAAATTCTAAGAATTTCATGAATATAACAAGATCTTTCCATTTGTACGAAGAAGGGCACAACAACAAAAAATTGCGATATTATGGAAATTAAAAAAAATTAAGTACTCTAAAATTTTAAGGTACTTAAATTGAATACTTTGCTACGTATGTGACTTTGTATCGAACTTGCCTATGTACAGTACGGTACCCTAAAATACAGGGGGGTTACTGCGTATTTCGATTTGAAAGAAATTATTTTCCAAACACAATGCTTTAAGCATACAAATTCGAACAGTTTTAGTTTCGAATCGAGATACGCAATATGAATTTTGTATGGAAAATTTTAATTATACAGGTATGTGATGGACATTTTTCGTTTTCAAATCGATCGATTTCAGACATATTTTTTATCTAATTTTCGGTTATAGATATATATTTCGTTTGTGAATTAGGGGGTTAGTTTTGAATCCGTTCTAAGAAAAAATACCATTTTCCAGTACGAACAAAAGTATGTGAATTCGATTATATTTTTACAAAATTAAACTACATAATTCTTCTTCTATCATCCTTGACTCCCAGTGGAGCATAGGGCCTCAACCATCCTTTTATATCGAACTCTATTGCGAGATGTTAGGCATACGTCATTCTATGAATAGTTTGCTGCTTGCAACTCCGCATCTATTGACCTTCTCCACGTTCTAGCAGGTGCACCAACACGACGGCCTCTACCCTGTGGACTCCAACGAAGCGCTTGTCGAGCTATGTTGGCATTTGGCGTTCTACTTTCTTTCCTTCGACATACCTCTACAAAAGTAGGGATTTGGTTTGTCGCGTTTATGCGATTCAGCCACCATATATTAAGAATTTGCCGCAAGCATTTGTTTGCAAAGGTTTGTAGGCGCTTATCGATGGCATTTGTGCGTTTCCAAGTTTCGCAACCGTAATACAAGATGGACATGACATTCGAGTTGTATATTCGTAACTTAGTTGTTGTTGATATTAGCTGTTGATATCTCTTAGTTTGTAATTTTCCTATTCTAAAGTAAATTTTTGTATAGCAAATCCTTTTCCATGGATTTATGAAAGAAAAAAGGAAAGTGCTACAATCAGACTTATGTATATAGACCTCTTTCTACTCCTATCCCACTTCTTTTTGACCAAACGATTATATAAACATTGAAGACTTTTACCGATTATTATTCAAGTTTTATGTTTTTTCTTCTAGATAAGAATGTGTATTAGAGTGGGTCTATTTGTATGAAGCTTAAAGTCGTGAGCTACGAATTCCAAGAAGGTCTGCTTAAGAAACCTAGTTTTTTATTACATACTTTGTAAATTTGATCGAATATCTTAAAATCGCAAAATTACTTCTGAGATATAAGTTTTACAATTTCATAAATATCAGGATACGACAAAGAAGTTTAAAATTGTATTATTCTTTTATTGAGGTAATCATTAGTAAAAAAGATGAATTGTTTAATAATCACTTTATTTTCTAATCCTGTTTAACATCATAGACCCCAAAAGCTCTTACATGTTCCCGAAGCCTTACTGCATTTATTGCAATAAATCCTGATGCATCACGCGGAACATAACCTCCGTGAACATCCATAGAAACCAATTTTTGATTGTATAATGATTTGGACGAGCATAAAGTTTCCCTAGCAATTGCTTGACAGTAACCAGGTCTCAACTCCATAGTGACATGACCGGAAACATTAGTTTGTGATAATTCTAAACACTTACGGACATAAGTTGCTTCAGGACTAAACCAAAATCCATTATAAACATAATCGGTCATGCGATCTCTAAGATATTGTTTGCAGCGTAAAACCTAAAATACATACATTTTTAACTTCGTAAATATTTTTACAAATATTAGTTCAAGATTCAAACCTCCTTGTCTAAACAAAATACTTCCAAGTCTTGGTGAGCTTGGAATAGTACAGTTCCTCCAGGAGTTTCGTAAACACCTCGTGATTTAAGACCAACATATCGGTTTTCAACGATATCAATACGACCAATACCATAGGATCCAGCGATATAATTTAGGTATTTCAGCATTTCTAAAGGTGTTTGATTCTTGTCATTCAATTTTACTGGCATGCCCTTGTCAAAGGTGATCTTAATTCTCGTTGGAGTTTTTGAAGCCTGAGTTAAAGGATCTTTAGTCATTTCGTAAATAGTATCTGGAGCAATATGGCTAGGATCTTCAAGAACTCCAGATTCATAGCTTATATGTAAAACATTGGCATCCGTACTCCAGGGTGTAGATGGCTTAGCCGCCACCGGTATGTTATGCAATTTAGCATACTCAATTAAATCCAAACGCCCTTGAAAGCGTTTGCAAAATTCTTCATCTCTCCACGGTGCTATAATCTAAGGTGAATTAGTTCAGTTTGACCATGAGTTTAAAAATTGAGAAGCTTGTCATTTATTTTGCATACCTTAATCTCCGGCAATAATGCGTAAGCACACAACTCAAACCTTACTTGATCGTTTCCCTTTCCTGTAGCACCGTGCGACAAATATTTAGCTTTGTGCTGAATTGCTGCTTCAATTAAGGCTACAGTTATGCATGGTCTCGCCAAAGATGTACCTAATAAATAACGTTCTTCATATATCAAACCCATTTGCACCGCTGGCCATATGTAGTTTTTGGCGAATGTTTCTTTCACATCTTTAACGATAACATCAGTAGCACCGATTCCTAAAGCTTTCTGTTTGGCAGCCTCGAAATCTTCTTCTTGGCCAACATCAGCCATCAAGCATATTACTTCATACCCTTCTTCCAAAAGCCATTTCAGAATGCAGGATGTATCTAAACCACCCGAATATGCTAAAATAACCTTCTCTGCCATTAGGTTAATGTGAACCTTATCAATATTAAAATGAAACTAATTGTTCTTTGGTAAAAAGAATTGTATACATATTTTTTACATCTTGCCCGAAGCTGTTGCAATGATAATGCTAGTTGTACGATCGACAATTAAAGAGATTATTCTCACAAATCTTCCAAAATTTTCCACTGATAAGCAAATAGTCAAATGTTAATTTGAAACTGTACATTAGGGGTATAGCTTTTTAATATTTTTTTATATTATCAAAAATACCTATCGATGTCATATAGACCATGGAAATCTATAGCTGTGTTCCAGAACTCCCAATACT
This sequence comes from Stomorhina lunata, assembly GCA_933228675.1. Lineage (NCBI taxonomy): Eukaryota > Metazoa > Arthropoda > Insecta > Diptera > Rhiniidae > Stomorhina > Stomorhina lunata. The sequence goes on from OW121744.1 coordinate 119,229,030, forward strand.
GTACAATATTGTAAAAGTTTTAATGAGAAATTTCAATTTGTTCCTGTACTGAAAAGAATGTAAACGAGAACGAATTTGAGAAAATTGTAAAATTTTTCCTGGCAAACATTTTAAAATTGTCAAAAAAAATATTTATCAATTAAAGAAAAAAAAGACTTTAAATGACATTAAATGGAGAAAAAATAAAATGGGTCACTTTTTCGCGGGCGTTAAAACAGTTACTATCCCCCCCCCCCCATACTTCATTTTAAACTTTAGTATTTGCATTTTTCTACTTTTTTCAAGTTTATTTCCTTCAAAAAAGATAATTTGTAGTATCTGAAATTAATATATAGTACATGACTTTATGTATGGTATTTAAAAAATAAAAATTCAAATATTATTTTTTGTTGCTTTTAGAAAAAAACGGTTTTTTTTATCCAAATTGACCTCAAAAAACTGTTTTCCTGATCGTGATAGGTTTTTTTTGTTTATACCCCTACTGTGAATTTCTACATACCTATAGTAGTATGTATGTATTTAAGCATAAGATTTTAGCTTAATTTAGAATCTAAACTGTATGTCTGATTATATCAGTATGTATAAAAGAACTGTTAAGTGGGGCCAAAGCTTTCTGAATGGTTACCCTGTGTTTTCACAGGGTGAATTGTTAGGCGTTAAAGTAGACCACCACAGAAGTAAAATAGCACTTAAGCCGTGGTGCTCTTTGAATTATGAATTGCACAATTTTTAACATTTTGAAATGAACTTGGAGAAACAAAGAAAAAACATGCATTGGGGCTGTTTACCTAAAATTTGTCTATAGAAATTGTTTTACCGAAAATTTTTCTATACAAAAACTTATCTGTAGAAGACATATAAAAACTTTTTTTTTAATTCTACGATTTAAAATTTCTTTTGTAGAAAATTTTACTGTATAATTACTGTATAATTTACTGTATAATAATTTTTCTATAAAAAAATTTTTAAATTTTAAAAATGTTTCTATCCAAATTTTTTGATATAAAATTATTCGATATAAAAAAAACATGCATTGGGGCTGTTTACCTAAAATTTGTCTATAGAAATTGTTTTACCGAAAATTTTTCTATACAAAAACTTATCTGTAGAAGACATATAAAAACTTTTTTTTTAATTCTACGATTTAAAATTTTTTTTGTAGAAAATTTTACTGTATAATAATTTTTCTATAAAAAAATTTTTAAATTTTAAAAATGTTTCTATCCAAATTTTTTGATATAAAATTATTCGATATAAAATATTTCTATAAAAAATTGTTCGATAAATTTTTTTTTGTAGAAAACTTTTCGATATAAAAATTTGTCTATTAGAAAATTTCCCTATAGAATATTAGTCTACAGAAAATTTTTGATATTAATAATAAAATAAAATTGAATGTTTTTTAATATAAAAATTTTTCTGTAGAAAATTTTTCGATATAAAAATGTGTCTATTGAAAAGTTTTCACATACAAATTTGTCCATATAAAAATGTGTATATGGAAATTTTTTTGATATTAAAATTATCCTATAAAAAAGTTTTCGATACAAAATTTTCCTATATACATAGATATAGAAATAATAAAAATTTTCTATTCAAAATATTTCTGTATAAAAGTATTTCTTTTTATACAAAATATTTCGCTATCAAAATTTTCGATATAAAAATCTTTCTAGAAAATTTTTCTGAATAAAAAAGATGTTATATTGAAAATTTGTTGATATAAAAATTTTTCTTAAAAAGGTTTATCAAAATTTTGGGACATTAAAAATTTAATTAAAAAGTTTTACTGTAGTGTATTGCACTAAATCCCAATTATTTATTATTGTAATAAATAGTTTTTTGATAAAACGAAACCATTCCTCGACGCGTTTCGATTGTTGGTTAGGCCATCTCATCAGGAGGTAGAAAATTTTTCGATATACAAATTTTTCAATAGAAAATTTTTCGATTTAAAAATTTTTCTTTTGAAAGTTTTTCGGTACAAAATTTTTCATTAGAAAATTTCGATACATTTATTTTTCTATATAAACTTTTTTTGCTATAAAAACTTAAGAAAAATTTTGCGAAATAAAACACATCCGATCATAATGAACGTTATAATCGCACATGTATATATAATTTTATTCAGTTTTTTAACCTAAAATTATAGTTAAATATAGCTTTAAGTATCGTTACCTGAAACACAAAAGAATAACATAAAAATTCGACACTGATTTTTTATAGTTATGGATATGCTGCTACAAGTAATTCGATTTGAAAATAAAGATATAAGCCAACAATGTAAATCTAATAACTTCAACAGCAGCCTTTTTCCTATTAATGCAATGAAGAAAAATTAGGCATGCATCTAAATTGGGTGTGGTACCTCCCACACAAAGGAAATATACAAATTTGCATATCTGAAGGCCTATAAAAGCTTTTTAAAGAAATCGTTTTATAAGCCCAGACCATTTAATGTCAACTAGCATTTTAATAAAAAAAAGTTATTTCAAGTTACATTTATTTAAAGAAAATTTTGTTTTATATTTTTATTACTAAAAAAATACAATTTGTTATATTATAGAAAGTATTTTTATTGTAAAGAACTTCAATTAAAACAAAAAATTACGATTTGTTTGAAGTTAATACAATTTTCTTATTAGTTGAAATTACATACCAAAAAATACCATTCTTACATTCAAAATGTAATTTTTTTTAAATATGTTTCAATAGTATGTACCAACATTATTCTGGAAAAAAAACACACACACAAAAAGGCGAGTCCATTAACTTACTATTTTTTATAATCGAAAAAAAATGAATACTTTAGTTTTAATTTAGCCTTTGAGTAATGGGCAATTTTTTGCGTCTACGTCTGGCTAATTGTTGCCGTTCCCAATACTCATAATATCGTTCGTGCTTCAACCATTCTTGGTATTTATACCACCATTCCTCCCACTTGATATAATCCTATAAATAATTAATTGTTAAGAAATTATTACAAATTAGGATGATTATTAAAAGCGTACACAAAAATTATCATACCTTTAAATCTAAGTCCCTTAGGTATCCACGAGATTTATAATATTCGTAACGAACGCGTACATCGTCCCAGGACAACATTCCCGACGGGGCTGTCGTTGCTAGTTCTTCGGGAAAATGACCAGCTGGTGCTGGGGAATACGAATAACGACGCGGAGGAGAGTCCAAACCTTCTTCTATCATTACCTTAAGAGCACCTCCAGCTGAATCTTTTGTGATACGCATATTTTCCATGTTGCTACGGTCAATAGACCATTGTGCCATTTTACCAAAACGTTCTGATAATGTAAGACGGGTAGTAGCTGTAAATGTAGGCAATGGAGTTTCATCACTGTCTGAAGCTCCGGAATCATCTGACTCCGAAGACGAATGTTTTTTACGTTTTTCACCTTCAATTTTAATACGCGTACGTAACTGCAAAATAAATATTAATTATTTTCTGATAAATTATAATGATATTTAAGATATTGTTTTTGGAAATAGAATTTCAAATATACGAGGTCTTAATTTATTTAATTAATTTTTCCAATCATAATTAATATTTTTACCGATATTTTCTATTCGATTTTTATTACTTCTTCAAATGATATAATCTTCAAATGATATAATTCTGTCGCTGTCCTAGTACAATTATGATTATCGGGTTATCGTTTAACGAGGTGGTAAATCATATCCTACAAAGAATCCTCAGTAAAGTTGAGAATAATATTGATTTAAAAAAATTACTTAATTTCGAATCATTTTTCTAAAACTGCCGAACTTAAAGATTTTCGCCTTAAAAGTGCATTTTAGTGCTTGTTTAATATACATCTCGGATGCCATATACAGACTACATCTGTGATCATAACCAATAATAGCCTAAGTGAAAAATGTGAAAATGTGTATATAGTACCTCTTTTTCTTTTTTCTTCTTTTTTGGTGGAGCAGAAGTTGTTTTCATAGGCTCTGGTGGCTCTGGAGGCCTATTTTTTAATCGGGGGTCCTCTGGAGGAGAGTGACGGCTGGGTCGTGTAACTTTAACTTGGCCGTCAGATGAATGATTTTCTACACTGCGTTGACGACTTATGTGACGTACAATATCATTTCGATGGTACTTCTCAATAGCGGACCCTCGTGGCGGTGACATAGGGCGTCCGGGAATTCGAGCTGTTGATCCAGACGATGACGTAGATGCAGATACAGCTCCACGTTGATATTGTAAAGATCGTGACGATGACGATTTCGGAGGAGGTGACCGAGGACCACCCCTAACGCGAGGCAAAGAAAGCGAACTGCAAAAATATAATCTCATCGATCCAAAACTTAAATATATTTAAATAAAAATAAATTACCGTGATCTATGACGATGACTAGGTGAACAAACCGAACATGAATCATCCGAACAACTACTAACCGAACTGTTTGTGCGCGAACGACACGAACCCTAGAATATGTAAATATTTAATACATACGTATTTCACAATTTCTTACATTATAAATTATTAAAACTTTATTATTTAATATAGCTTACCCTAGGTGGCGGAGATGGTGGCCTCTTCGATCGAGGCAGTATTAATCCCCTTTGATTTGAAGTCATTCCACTCGAATTTGAAGGAGGAGGAGTACGACGGCGATTCATACTCATACCAGCAGGAGAACCGCGTCGTCTTTCTACTGGCGAACGCGACGATTTACGACGTATTGGCGGCTCGGGTGGAGACCGTGGTCTTCCCCCACCACCCGGTGGCCTTCGACTACTAATATCTGACGGCGAACGAGCTGGACCTCCTCGCGTTGGAGGCGAACGCGGTCGACCCCCGCGCGACTGCCCCTCTAAGGGAGAAATACGGGAGCGAGTTATACGATTTATCATATCACGCGACGCCGGAAGCGGAGGCGAGCGACGACGAGCAGAAGGTGATACCGGTGGAGTCTTACGCAATCGTGAATGGCTTCGGGACCGTGGAGAACGCGACCGACCATAACGTCCGCTAGAAAGTAATTGACCGCCAGTCGAATTATAACGATAACCACTATTAGTACTCCCACCAACCCCGCCTGCGATATCCGTTTCATGATCACTTTCACCGGAACTACTTTCACCTTGTATATACATTTTTTTATAACCCGTATGACGCCAACGATTAGGATCCTTTTCTTCAACCTCTAACAGTTTTTTATCCCAATAATCATTGGTGTTAGCTCGAGCTTTCTTCATAACATTATCGATTTCCCGACGTTTACCTGCAGGTAATGATGGGTCTAAAACAACAATAAAAAGTTTTATTTATAAACGAAAGAAGTGCCACAACGTTCCATACATTTACCTGTAATTCGGGTTACAGTCGGTTGGCGGTCCATGTGTAACTTTGGATTCATATCCATGCCGCCACGACGTCGCGACGAAGACATGTTCCGAATTATTGCACGATTCTTACGATTTTATTTCAAGACTTTAATCGATTTTATATTTTACATATATTAATTTATGAATTAACTTTTTATGAGTATTAGAAGCTGTAAAACACAGATTACACATTAGATTTTCATTTAGATTAAATTTTTATTATATATATATGTATATAATTAAGATTTATTTAATTTTTTTCCGAAACACTTCACCACTAAGTAGGACCTGATGATTTTATGCACCGATAATTTAAATGTTGTCGACCGAAAATTTTACGATTTCACTTGGATGCGATTCAATGCGACAAATATTTAGCTTTGTGCTGAATTGCTGCTTCAATTAAGGCTACAGTTATGCATGGTCTCGCCAAAGATGTACCTAATAAATAACGTTCTTCATATATCAAACCCATTTGCACCGCTGGCCATATGTAGTTTTTGGCGAATGTTTCTTTCACATCTTTAACGATAACATCAGTAGCACCGATTCCTAAAGCTTTCTGTTTGGCAGCCTCGAAATCTTCTTCTTGGCCAACATCAGCCATCAAGCATATTACTTCATACCCTTCTTCCAAAAGCCATTTCAGAATGCAGGATGTATCTAAACCACCCGAATATGCTAAAATAACCTTCTCTGCCATTAGGTTAATGTGAACCTTATCAATATTAAAATGAAACTAATTGTTCTTTGGTAAAAAGAATTGTATACATATTTTTTACATCTTGCCCGAAGCTGTTGCAATGATAATGCTAGTTGTACGATCGACAATTAAAGAGATTATTCTCACAAATCTTCCAAAATTTTCCACTGATAAGCAAATAGTCAAATGTTAATTTGAAACTGTACATTAGGGGTATAGCTTTTTAATATTTTTTTATATTATCAAAAATACCTATCGATGTCATATAGACCATGGAAATCTATAGCTGTGTTCCAGAACTCCCAATACTGTACAATATTGTAAAAGTTTTAATGAGAAATTTCAATTTGTTCCTGTACTGAAAAGAATGTAAACGAGAACGAATTTGAGAAAATTGTAAAATTTTTCCTGGCAAACATTTTAAAATTGTCAAAAAAAATATTTATCAATTAAAGAAAAAAAAGACTTTAAATGACATTAAATGGAGAAAAAATAAAATGGGTCACTTTTTCGCGGGCGTTAAAACAGTTACTATCCCCCCCCCCCCCCATACTTCATTTTAAACTTTAGTATTTGCATTTTTCTACTTTTTTCAAGTTTATTTCCTTCAAAAAAGATAATTTGTAGTATCTGAAATTAATATATAGTACATGACTTTATGTATGGTATTTAAAAAATAAAAATTCAAATATTATTTTTTGTTGCTTTTAGAAAAAAACGGTTTTTTTTATCCAAATTGACCTCAAAAAACTGTTTTCCTGATCGTGATAGGTTTTTTTTGTTTATACCCCTACTGTGAATTTCTACATACCTATAGTAGTATGTATGTATTTAAGCATAAGATTTTAGCTTAATTTAGAATCTAAACTGTATGTCTGATTATATCAGTATGTATAAAAGAACTGTTAAGTGGGGCCAAAGCTTTCTGAATGGTTACCCTGTGTTTTCACAGGGTGAATTGTTAGGCGTTAAAGTAGACCACCACAGAAGTAAAATAGCACTTAAGCCGTGGTGCTCTTTGAATTATGAATTGCACAATTTTTAACATTTTGAAATGAACTTGGAGAAACAAAGAAAAAACATGCATTGGGGCTGTTTACCTAAAATTTGTCTATAGAAATTGTTTTACCGAAAATTTTTCTATACAAAAACTTATCTGTAGAAGACATATAAAAACTTTTTTTTTAATTCTACGATTTAAAATTTCTTTTGTAGAAAATTTTACTGTATAATTACTGTATAATTTACTGTATAATAATTTTTCTATAAAAAAATTTTTAAATTTTAAAAATGTTTCTATCCAAATTTTTTGATATAAAATTATTCGATATAAAAAAAACATGCATTGGGGCTGTTTACCTAAAATTTGTCTATAGAAATTGTTTTACCGAAAATTTTTCTATACAAAAACTTATCTGTAGAAGACATATAAAAACTTTTTTTTTAATTCTACGATTTAAAATTTTTTTTGTAGAAAATTTTACTGTATAATAATTTTTCTATAAAAAAATTTTTAAATTTTAAAAATGTTTCTATCCAAATTTTTTGATATAAAATTATTCGATATAAAATATTTCTATAAAAAATTGTTCGATAAATTTTTTTTTGTAGAAAACTTTTCGATATAAAAATTTGTCTATTAGAAAATTTCCCTATAGAATATTAGTCTACAGAAAATTTTTGATATTAATAATAAAATAAAATTGAATGTTTTTTAATATAAAAATTTTTCTGTAGAAAATTTTTCGATATAAAAATGTGTCTATTGAAAAGTTTTCACATACAAATTTGTCCATATAAAAATGTGTATATGGAAATTTTTTTGATATTAAAATTATCCTATAAAAAAGTTTTCGATACAAAATTTTCCTATATACATAGATATAGAAATAATAAAAATTTTCTATTCAAAATATTTCTGTATAAAAGTATTTCTTTTTATACAAAATATTTCGCTATCAAAATTTTCGATATAAAAATCTTTCTAGAAAATTTTTCTGAATAAAAAAGATGTTATATTGAAAATTTGTTGATATAAAAATTTTTCTTAAAAAGGTTTATCAAAATTTTGGGACATTAAAAATTTAATTAAAAAGTTTTACTGTAGTGTATTGCACTAAATCCCAATTATTTATTATTGTAATAAATAGTTTTTTGATAAAACGAAACCATTCCTCGACGCGTTTCGATTGTTGGTTAGGCCATCTCATCAGGAGGTAGAAAATTTTTCGATATACAAATTTTTCAATAGAAAATTTTTCGATTTAAAAATTTTTCTTTTGAAAGTTTTTCGGTACAAAATTTTTCATTAGAAAATTTCGATACATTTATTTTTCTATATAAACTTTTTTTGCTATAAAAACTTAAGAAAAATTTTGCGAAATAAAACACATCCGATCATAATGAACGTTATAATCGCACATGTATATATAATTTTATTCAGTTTTTTAACCTAAAATTATAGTTAAATATAGCTTTAAGTATCGTTACCTGAAACACAAAAGAATAACATAAAAATTCGACACTGATTTTTTATAGTTATGGATATGCTGCTACAAGTAATTCGATTTGAAAATAAAGATATAAGCCAACAATGTAAATCTAATAACTTCAACAGCAGCCTTTTTCCTATTAATGCAATGAAGAAAAATTAGGCATGCATCTAAATTGGGTGTGGTACCTCCCACACAAAGGAAATATACAAATTTGCATATCTGAAGGCCTATAAAAGCTTTTTAAAGAAATCGTTTTATAAGCCCAGACCATTTAATGTCAACTAGCATTTTAATAAAAAAAAGTTATTTCAAGTTACATTTATTTAAAGAAAATTTTGTTTTATATTTTTATTACTAAAAAAATACAATTTGTTATATTATAGAAAGTATTTTTATTGTAAAGAACTTCAATTAAAACAAAAAATTACGATTTGTTTGAAGTTAATACAATTTTCTTATTAGTTGAAATTACATACCAAAAAATACCATTCTTACATTCAAAATGTAATTTTTTTTAAATATGTTTCAATAGTATGTACCAACATTATTCTGGAAAAAAAACACACACACAAAAAGGCGAGTCCATTAACTTACTATTTTTTATAATCGAAAAAAAATGAATACTTTAGTTTTAATTTAGCCTTTGAGTAATGGGCAATTTTTTGCGTCTACGTCTGGCTAATTGTTGCCGTTCCCAATACTCATAATATCGTTCGTGCTTCAACCATTCTTGGTATTTATACCACCATTCCTCCCACTTGATATAATCCTATAAATAATTAATTGTTAAGAAATTATTACAAATTAGGATGATTATTAAAAGCGTACACAAAAATTATCATACCTTTAAATCTAAGTCCCTTAGGTATCCACGAGATTTATAATATTCGTAACGAACGCGTACATCGTCCCAGGACAACATTCCCGACGGGGCTGTCGTTGCTAGTTCTTCGGGAAAATGACCAGCTGGTGCTGGGGAATACGAATAACGACGCGGAGGAGAGTCCAAACCTTCTTCTATCATTACCTTAAGAGCACCTCCAGCTGAATCTTTTGTGATACGCATATTTTCCATGTTGCTACGGTCAATAGACCATTGTGCCATTTTACCAAAACGTTCTGATAATGTAAGACGGGTAGTAGCTGTAAATGTAGGCAATGGAGTTTCATCACTGTCTGAAGCTCCGGAATCATCTGACTCCGAAGACGAATGTTTTTTACGTTTTTCACCTTCAATTTTAATACGCGTACGTAACTGCAAAATAAATATTAATTATTTTCTGATAAATTATAATGATATTTAAGATATTGTTTTTGGAAATAGAATTTCAAATATACGAGGTCTTAATTTATTTAATTAATTTTTCCAATCATAATTAATATTTTTACCGATATTTTCTATTCGATTTTTATTACTTCTTCAAATGATATAATCTTCAAATGATATAATTCTGTCGCTGTCCTAGTACAATTATGATTATCGGGTTATCGTTTAACGAGGTGGTAAATCATATCCTACAAAGAATCCTCAGTAAAGTTGAGAATAATATTGATTTAAAAAAATTACTTAATTTCGAATCATTTTTCTAAAACTGCCGAACTTAAAGATTTTCGCCTTAAAAGTGCATTTTAGTGCTTGTTTAATATACATCTCGGATGCCATATACAGACTACATCTGTGATCATAACCAATAATAGCCTAAGTGAAAAATGTGAAAATGTGTATATAGTACCTCTTTTTCTTTTTTCTTCTTTTTTGGTGGAGCAGAAGTTGTTTTCATAGGCTCTGGTGGCTCTGGAGGCCTATTTTTTAATCGGGGGTCCTCTGGAGGAGAGTGACGGCTGGGTCGTGTAACTTTAACTTGGCCGTCAGATGAATGATTTTCTACACTGCGTTGACGACTTATGTGACGTACAATATCATTTCGATGGTACTTCTCAATAGCGGACCCTCGTGGCGGTGACATAGGGCGTCCGGGAATTCGAGCTGTTGATCCAGACGATGACGTAGATGCAGCTACAGCTCCACGTTGATATTGTAAAGATCGTGACGATGACGATTTCGGAGGAGGTGACCGAGGACCACCCCTAACGCGAGGCAAAGAAAGCGAACTGCAAAAATATAATCTCATCGATCCAAAACTTAAATATATTTAAATAAAAATAAATTACCGTGATCTATGACGATGACTAGGTGAACAAACCGAACATGAATCATCCGAACAACTACTAACCGAACTGTTTGTGCGCGAACGACACGAACCCTAGAATATGTAAATATTTAATACATACGTATTTCACAATTTCTTACATTATAAATTATTAAAACTTTATTATTTAATATAGCTTACCCTAGGTGGCGGAGATGGTGGCCTCTTCGATCGAGGCAGTATTAATCCCCTTTGATTTGAAGTCATTCCACTCGAATTTGAAGGAGGAGGAGTACGACGGCGATTCATACTCATACCAGCAGGAGAACCGCGTCGTCTTTCTACTGGCGAACGCGACGATTTACGACGTATTGGCGGCTCGGGTGGAGACCGTGGTCTTCCCCCACCACCCGGTGGCCTTCGACTACTAATATCTGACGGCGAACGAGCTGGACCTCCTCGCGTTGGAGGCGAACGCGGTCGACCCCCGCGCGACTGCCCCTCTAAGGGAGAAATACGGGAGCGAGTTATACGATTTATCATATCACGCGACGCCGGAAGCGGAGGCGAGCGACGACGAGCAGAAGGTGATACCGGTGGAGTCTTACGCAATCGTGAATGGCTTCGGGACCGTGGAGAACGCGACCGACCATAACGTCCGCTAGAAAGTAATTGACCGCCAGTCGAATTATAACGATAACCACTATTAGTACTCCCACCAACCCCGCCTGCGATATCCGTTTCATGATCACTTTCACCGGAACTACTTTCACCTTGTATATACATTTTTTTATAACCCGTATGACGCCAACGATTAGGATCCTTTTCTTCAACCTCTAACAGTTTTTTATCCCAATAATCATTGGTGTTAGCTCGAGCTTTCTTCATAACATTATCGATTTCCCGACGTTTACCTGCAGGTAATGATGGGTCTAAAACAACAATAAAAAGTTTTATTTATAAACGAAAGAAGTGCCACAACGTTCCATACATTTACCTGTAATTCGGGTTACAGTCGGTTGGCGGTCCATGTGTAACTTTGGATTCATATCCATGCCGCCACGACGTCGCGACGAAGACATGTTCCGAATTATTGCACGATTCTTACGATTTTATTTCAAGACTTTAATCGATTTTATATTTTACATATATTAATTTATGAATTAACTTTTTATGAGTATTAGAAGCTGTAAAACACAGATTACACATTAGATTTTCATTTAGATTAAATTTTTATTATATATATATGTATATAATTAAGATTTATTTAATTTTTTTCCGAAACACTTCACCACTAAGTAGGACCTGATGATTTTATGCACCGATAATTTAAATGTTGTCGACCGAAAATTTTACGATTTCACTTGGATGCGATTCAATAAATTTAAAGTTTAGATAAACGTGTATCTAAAGTAATTTTAAATATAATTTTAATTAGACAGTCGGTGTAAAAATAGAATTGGTCAATTAAAATCCCTAATGTAATCGTTTTATCGTTCCATTCGTCAGGAAGTATAGTCTTCAGTTGTTGACAATGTTTGAATTACCTGGGCTTGTAACTGATTGAATTTTTAAGACTGATCTATGGAAGTAATTCCTACATCACTAGCAACGTCAAAGTGTGGAACTACAAAACAATGCGTTATTTTAATTAGTCTTAACTACTATAATACTTTTATATTATGTATGTATGTATGCTTCTACATATGTCGGTATGAACGTCCAAATGTACTTTTGATTGGGTCTAGGAGAATTTAATTTTTTACTTAATTCACAACTTTTCACGATCATTTCAAATGCATTTTTTATATATGATTTGCTCAACCGAATCCAACACGAATAAAATTTTCGAATAATCGTGACGTTTGTTGTACAAACCGTGTGGTTCCTGTTATGTCACTTGGAAAAAAATGTAAGGAACCCATTTCCATTTTCAATAAATCATTATCCGGCCGTTAATTTTCCGCGTGTTCATGGGACTTTAAGTCAGAGCGTTAGAAATGTAGTCCCTTCTAAAAGTTTTGCTTTCGATTCACATTTGCAAATAACTTTTCTATCGGAATACATTAAGAGTTCACCGAAATATATATTTTTTATAGTTTTTGCCCGTTTATATTATATGCAGATCTTTTTTATTTTTATAAATGTTCACATATTATCTTACGTTTTAAAGTTAAGAAATTCGTTTAATTTATTTATTTAGTTTGATTTTACAGATTGTAAATTTATTTCTTTTTTATTAGCGAGGAAAAAATTCTCTATACGGCAGCGGCCATAATGTTTTTTCTTTTTACTTATTCTTCTTTTGTTTCTCTTTTCATGGCTTGAATCAAACCAAAATACACACAATCACGTAAATTTTGTTTGATACATGATCAAACACCATGTTTCCACTAATAAAATTCTTGATATTAAGTTGTAGTAGCATCTGACTTTTAAATTAAAAAGTCATAAGCTAAATAAATTGCCGTGTACAGCATTATATCAGTAATAATAGCTGTAAATTAATTAAATATCAATTTCAAAAACAACACCTATATGAAAGCAAACAAAACATTTTGCATAATTTTTGCAAACTCCAATGTTGGTCGTAGGAATCAAAAGTTGTTTAAGCCGTAAGGATATAAAAATTAAACTTTTATTATATTGCTTATAAAGGCAGTATCAACATATATAAATCGTTGTTTTAGTAAATTAACTTCGGATGGCTTATGGAGCCATTATCAGTGGACAGCAGCAAATTCTTTTCTAACGGCTGAAATCATGCAAAGCAAAACGCTATTAAATATCATCTTAATAGGTACACAACAATCTGAGATATCACCAAAACTCCAAATTTGATGTCCCAAAAATTACAGAACTTTAAGTTTTTTAACTGCATTAATTAACAAAAATATGAACAGTAAATCAAATTTTAGGAGATCCTTCAACGCAGCACATCCGTCCATCAACAACTGAGAAATCGCCAAAGAATTTGGTATTTTGCAATAAAAGCAATGGTTAATGACATATTTTTAGAGTTTTCTCCTAAAAGTAGAGGTGAAAATGAGAACAATTTCAACTCTCTTCATATGTACATATTTCAATTAGATTGTGTTCTATTTGCTTCTGACATACCTTCCTACACCTACAGAAAAACTATTTCGAAAAAAATTTAATCCGTGAGAAAAGAATTTGCTGCTATCCACTGATAACGGCTGCATAAGCTATCCTTTTTGGGTTACTCTCGTTTTTGGTATCTCAATCTAACACACATACTACAAAATCAATTGAATTAAACTTTAGAAAATACTTTAATGAAGATAATAAATGAATTGAAATATTAATAAAAGATTGAGCCTTTCATTATTCACCGGATTGAGAAGCATACATAACATTTATTAAAACAACGATTTATATATGTAGATACTGCCTTCATAAGCTATAAAATAAGAGTTTAATTTTTATATCCTTACGGCTTAAACAACTTTTCAGCAAATTGACTAATTTTAAACAATTTAGAAATTTGGATATATCTCAGAAAAATTCTAAATTCAGAAATTTAAGGGACATCGAATTTGGAGCATTGTCAATAAAGCTACTTGCTGGTTTACATGGCATTCTTATTAACTTTTTTCTCCATTATTTTGTTTAGCAGTGCTAAAAAATTGGAACATTTAAAATATTAATAGCAAAATTAAAAAAAAACATAATAAAAGACATTTTAATAAAATGTTATGACAGATAAAAACTGCAACTCTGTTTCCATGACGTTGCGATTCTACACTACATTCTTCTACGGTTTGCACATACACATTCACCCACACTCTCAGTGCTGACAACTGTATTGTGTGTAAAAAAAATGTCAAACTATGATAGTTTTTCTTGAGTATAAAGAGAAAAAACTAGATAAAAGTAAGCCGGTTAATTAATAAATTCCAAATTTATCGAAATATATTTAAAAGGAGCTTTCTAAAATCAAATTTAAGGACAAAACTATATATATAATGAAAAAGTCCGGTTCTAAAGGCAGAGCAAGGCAGTCTCCGTTTTGGGCGTTTTTGGCTGCATTTATTTTATTTGGTTTTGTGGCCAGAGTGCAGGCAGCAGCTTCACTGCAGTCAGAACCTGTTCAGAGGCAGCTATCATTAATTGAATTAAATGAAGACAATTGGCGTCAAATGTTCAAAGGAGAATGGATGGTTGAATTGTAAGTAAAGAAATTAACATACATTTAATACAATTAATGTAGTTGTTTATATATATGTTCATATAATATGTACACATGCTGATACATTTTCATCAGAAAATGATGTTTACCAGCATTTTTCTTAAAAATGATTCATAGTAATGTTTAGCCTTAAGGCTATATATTTTGGAAATTTCAAAAGTATATAGTCTGTCAATTTCGATACACCTATTCCTAATATACACATATATAGTAATTTATCGTATTGAATTATATTTATAGCTTTGCTCCTTGGTGCCCTGCGTGTAAAAATTTGGCACCAGTATGGGAACGTTTCGCATCATCGGCATCGGAAATTAACGTAAATGTCGCTAAAATTGATGTTACGACTTCACCATCATTAAGTGGAAGATTTTATGTAACTGCTTTGCCAACTATTTATCAGTAAGTAAAAATTCAAAGGTTGGCAACAGAATTAAAAATAGCATTAGAGTAGTTCCTTGCTAGCAATATATTTAAATATTTATAAGTACATATTGCATTGATTGAATAATTGTTTATTTAAATAGCGTAAAAGATGGTGAATTTCGCCAGTACAGAGGGTCTCGAGATTTAGATGGTTTGATGTTTTTTATTAGGCAGAAACAGTGGACTAAGTTGGAACCAATTTCAGCATGGAAAAAACCTGATACTATACACATGTCTGTCTTGTCATACTTTTTTAAATTGTCACATATCTTAAAGGTAAGTTGTTAAAATCCTTCATTTTCATTAGCAAGTTTAGTTATTATTTCCGTGGAAGGGAGTAACAATTTACATTTAATAAGAAAATGTCTATACTCGTTCTCAAAAAAAAAAAAAAAAAAACAAAAAAACATACAGCAAATACAATTCTCAAAGCAAATTCTTATTTTAAGATTGAGCAAAAATAAAAATACATACTAAACTGACAATAACAAAACATACAGCAAATACAATTCTCAAAGCAAATTCTTATTTTAAGATTGAGCAATCTCATTTAAATACGCTATCCATTTGGCCAACGTTGATCTAAAGCAGTGTTACGCAACACTATATAAACACATTTACATTGTGTTTGAAGCAGCGAAACAATCTCATTCAACTGAACAGGGCTTACTATAGTCTTACTTTTCATATGCGATGAAATTTTAGAAAAATTAATTTTTTTGGTTACCTTATTAACAAACTATATACATATATAGTGGGTACATTTCGTAGGATTAACTTTAATTTTCCATTTGTACAACCATTTTTCTATATCATTAATGTGTGTTTGTAGACTTTCAGATGCTATAACAGGATCCTTGTGAACACTTATTTTTTTTTTGTATATTTCTATATTTTTTATAATTAATTGCTTACATATTTTTTGAGCATAAAACAACTTGTCAACTTTATCAAAAAAAAAAAAAATGTTATATCATTTAAGGACTTTAATGGCCGACTTCAAGAGGAATATGGCTTACCAACCTGGGGATCTTATGCTCTTTTTACCATTGGAACTATATTTGTTGGTGCAGCACTAGGCCTTATGCTAGTTTGTGTCGTTGATTTTGTGTATCCTCCTAAAAAATTGCAGCGTCAAAGTTTTTCCGAGTCAAAAGAAAATTCCAAAAATGACATTGAGGATATTGCTAATGACGAGATAGAGGATGATAGACCTAATAATGCCGACGAATATGATGATGACGAAGAAGAAGCGATCGAAGATGAAGAGGATGATAATGGAAATATTTCAACGGAAGATGAAAAACAAACCCAAAGTGAATCAGAAGAGCCAGAAAGTGAAAAACAATCCGAAAAAAAACAAACTGGCGATAAACCCAGTCCTAGTGAAGTTCGTAAACGCAAACCACGTAAAGCTGATTAAAGAGATTATTTCTGATCGTTTAACAATTTGAATCAAACCTTTTGTAAACTTTCATTGTATAATGTTCTAAAAAACATTTGAAATCTCAAAATGCGCACAAAATTGTTAAAGACTTTTGATTTATTATATTTTTCTTCTATAAGGCGAAAAACATATTTCAAAATTATTCTTACTTTGGTATTATTAAAGAAAACGCAGTTTTGCCTTACGTATAATAAATAACAAAAATGGAAAAATCCATTAAGAATCACATTTGAAAGTAGTATGTAAACTAATAAAATTAAATGCTAGTTTTAAATTATTTTTTATTAAAATCGTTAAAAGTTAATAAAACAAATATGTAACAATCACTTATAATTTTTCTGTACAACAGGTTTTCTTGTTTTTGCTTTTAATATTATTTTTCTCTTATTTTTTAAATACGTATTTAATAAAAATAACAAACATATAAATTATTCCATACCTACTTATTAATATAAATAAAAGTAAATAAAATAAAACATTTATGATTAAAGAAAAGGAAGTAGTCATTGTTAAAGGATCCGTTATTTTTGGAAGTGGAATAAGACCACTTTAAAAAATTTTAATAAAAGTATTACTTGTGCTTTATTAATAAGTCTGGTTTTAATAATATATAACTTTTTAATGCCATTTGTTGTTTTTACTTACTGTTTTTTTTTTTTCAACTGATGAAAATATCGCAGGAAACGCGCTGAAAATAGTTTTACACAAATTCAAATAAAAACGAAAAGTTTGAGTATTTAAAAAAAAAAAGTGAATTATGTTATTAACTAGTGTGGCCAGGGGATATATTTATGTAGTGAAATAGGGAACATGGTTCCTGTTGACGGTTCCATAAGCCATCATCAATATTTAATAGTATGGAATGAATATGCATTTCCCTCCGGCGACAAATTAATCGGAGAAGCTCCCAACTGGTGTACATACGTATGTATAAGATAACTTTAGTCTTAACATATGTACAAAAGATCGTTTGGTATGAGATTAAAACATAAATTTTATCGAACAGTTGTTCTTGCCTCAGCGTCTATATTATATAAACTTATTTATACTTTTCAATATACGTATATAAACAAAAAGTTAAGAATGAAATTATATAAGAAACATTTCCCAACATACAGTAAGAGTTGCATTTTATATAATCCATATAAGAACAAAGTTGAAAAAGTCAATTTTTAAAGCTTTATTCTGAGCTCTCTGAAGAGATTTAAACTCTGTACTTTTATTCTATGTAAACACAATAGCAAAGAACTTTAAATGACTCTGAATCAAGGCGTTGTAAATTAATAGTTTAGTTTTGATATTAAATTTATTTTTGAATTTATAAATTTAACCAATGTCTGATGCAATTTTTGATTTTAAAGTTTTTATATGTAAATCCCACGATAGGTTACTTTGCAGGTATACTCAAAGATATTTTGTTAAGGAAACCTCATTCACTAGTTCACCATCCACAAAAATACTGGGGTGTTACTGCGTATCTCGATTCGAAAATAAAACTGTTCTAATTTGTATGATTGAAACATTGTGTTTCGAAAATAATTTTTCCAAAAATTTAACACTTTTTTACGTTGACAAAATAATTTTTTCTACTTTGTCGGCTTTAAGAAAAATCACTAAAGCGTGGAAAAAGTATAGCTTCAAATGGAGTGTGTCTGTTTCTTCGTATTTTTCTTTGAACTTTAATTTAAAATTACAACTTTTTTCGTTGTATTTTAGCGACTTTTGACAGAAGGATTTATGTATAGGAGCTATGGTCAATATATACCGATTTTAATGAAATTTAGTGCAGTGATTTCTGTTTATACAAGCAGAATTCGTTTTAAATTTCCTAAAAATATACTAAAATCTGTGGTCGAAAACTCAATTTCGGGAAGTGAGACCTTAATTTTTATTTATACAAAATTGTAAGTTTATTAATGTACCCTTTTTCATATTATATGACGATATGTATTCTTATATAAATATATAAATCCGTCTTTTAATTAATTAATTACGGGGGGGGGGATAAGTAGTAAAATTTGTGAACCGCCGTGGTATAACAGATTAGTCATCTGCCTGGCATACCAGAGGTCCCAAGTTCGATCCCCGGCCAGACCTACTTGAAAAAATTTAAAAATTTTTGAAAAAAAGCGGTTCATCTCAT
This sequence comes from Stomorhina lunata, assembly GCA_933228675.1. NCBI lineage: Eukaryota > Metazoa > Arthropoda > Insecta > Diptera > Rhiniidae > Stomorhina > Stomorhina lunata. The sequence goes on from OW121744.1 coordinate 119,247,954, forward strand.
AACTCAGTTAGCCACTGGTTATGGAATATTAGGCCATAAACCACAACTAGACTGAGGACATTTAAGAAACGTCATGTACATATAAGAAATGTCATTTAACATTTTTTTTTTGTTATTTTTTTTGTTGATTAGTAGAACATATGATCGCAGTCTATGTGGTAGTCTATGTATTAGGCTATGTAAAATTTCTCTAACTAATGCATTTGCTGTTTGGAGCCGGAGTTAAAACGTTGGACCCTTTCAATGAGTCTAAAAATAGATAGGATGCAGCTCATTGTCTGAGAGTACCACTTGTTCCAATTGGAATGTTGTCTTGAAAATTATTTTTATTTTATAAGTAGTAAAATTATTCTGGCAACACTATAACAATCCACACATGAAATACATCTCTGTTCTTGTATTTCAACCCTGTTTGTGAAATCAGGATTTTCTCTCGGCTAATTGTTTTGAGAGAATACAACAAAGTTAGAAAATGACATCATCATAGACCGCAGTGTTTTCTTTCATATCCAATTTGATTTGATTAAATTATACATATACTCTTCTCTTTCATACTTCAATAACAATCAAACTAAGCAATAGTTGGTAACTAGGTAGCAAAATAAAAGAGAAAAATAGGGAAATTCATTATTAGGTTTCGAGCAAACGAAATTATACAGGGAAATTTTGCGTTTTAGTCAACAAGAAGTAAAAACAACAGAAGTAAAAGCGAAGCATAAACGAACGAACAATTTTTTTTGCGGGTGAATAAAACGGAAAATAACAAGTGAAAAGCCTGGATTAAAAATATTAAAGGAAATAATTAAAATATTAAAAAAGTAAGAAAAATCAATTGAAAAAATAAATGACCGGTAAACGCCTATTCATTAAATTAAATGAAACCGTATCCATAGTAATCTTCATTGTTGCGTTGAGTGTGCATTTTGTAGTTATGACATAATCGGGCGTCGTCGTTTCTCATGTTCCTATTGAGGAAACATTTAACTTCAAATGTGTATAAAAATGATTAAAAATTAAATTGATAATAAGTTGAAACGGAAGGATGCATTTTGGGGACTCTGTGATGTCATTTACATTTTTTTTGTAGAATCAACAAATTTCTAAATAATAATGGGCGTTGCTATCAAATAAGGGTTGGGTTGGAGAAGTAGACTTCTCACCAGAGAAACTTACATATTCCTATGTATTACCTACATACCAATGGACGCACTATATTATGTGCATAATTATATCTTCAAAAATTATTGTTAAAAATTTAAATATTTATAATAGATACCTGTATGTATGTAAGTATAATATACTTTTATATTACATACATGTATTTATGTATATAATAATTATTTCCCAGCATGTGTATTGGTCGCATACTATTATTCTTCATCGCTCTTGTCAACCTATCTTAAAAAAGCTTAAAAACTGACTAAAACTGGAGCTTTTAGTTTTATGATTCAAATACGAAGATAGTACCATAATTCGACAAATACGAAATATTAATGCATTTATACTATAACGAGTAAAGCAACTGATTTATTTTATAACTTTAACAATTTTGTCAACTAATTTCAAAAAAGTTCCTTAGGCATATTTGTTACTTCTTTGGTATCAACTAAATTCGGTATATTTTATTAAAACCCTGTTAATATATTATTTCTATTCATGTTACTTTATCAGATGTTAAGTTATCCCTTTTTAACCCAATTTGCCCCCGAAATCCAAAAATGTTAACTTTTTTTCACAAATTCTTTTCTGTATTCTTTGTTTAAAAAGATAATAGTGTTTTAAAAACAAGTTCTAGACACCTTATTTTCATAGCTGTTCAAAACGTAATATAATTTTGTTTCCTGCTACTTTAGGAAATATAACGTTTTCCATTTTTACCCTTTTTGCGTCAAAATTTCCAAAAGTCCCTTCTTACTCGATCAATACGCCAAAAAGGTCTGAATTTTATTAAAATTGTCTAAATTTTGTCAAAATCGTTAGAATTAAGTAACCACGAAAAGCATTCTTCTTCTGTTATCCTTGACTACCAGTGGAGTATAGGACCTCAGAAAAAATCATTATCTTTTGTAATTGTTATCAAAAACGTTCGAGCACCAATTGGTTTATCTAAACAGATGTATAAAAAGTATTAAAAAATTCAATATTGATTATTCATAATTAAATACGGTTTTTAATTTTTATTTTTTTCGTTTAAAATGGTTAAAGATATGTTATGCTTGGCGGAAAAATTTCTTTCTTACCATCTTGAAATATTAACAAAATTTCATAGTGTTAAAAAATATAGATACTTAAATTTTTTTAAATTTATCCAGTTTTGAACCGCAATAAATTGTGAAAGTATAATGTTTTGAAATTCTAATATTTACTTTGAAGTTAGATTTGACAATTTGCAACAAAATCAAAGGAGGAGGGCATTGTTTAAAATAATTTACAAAAAAAATTCTATGATTTTTTTAATTTCATTTGGTGCGAAAGGAAGGGACAAATCCAGTTTAATTGAACTGCTCCAAAATATCTTTCAGGAGAGATATCTTATTTTCCTTTTCATTAGCCCATTAAGGAGCTATGAAGAAAAAATTTTACTGATGGTTGTTTTTGTGAAAACTGTCCATATCTCGAAAACTGAAATGTAATTTTTTATATGGTATACAAATTTTTAAAATCGGTGCAGTTCAGTTGAACTAGACTTTAAGCCGCCAGAATGTTTTTTGAATAACTAATGTATATACTTTCTTTGTAGCTTTTTGTACGGTTAAATTGTCAACATTTTTTACTCTCGCACAGGCGCTGTCAATTTGTTTTCCCCCAATTTATGTTTATTCTCTTTTAAAATAATTTTCATTGCTCAATTGAAATCGAACTGTCTTTGATTCTACTTCGTTCCGGCCGTGTTGTTTGTGTACGCGTGTTTGAATTTTGATTTTACAATGGAAAAGGTTTAAAGTGTATTTATTCAATGAAGCTGTATAGAAAAACATTCTTCTCAAAAAAAATAATTACAAATAATTTGCATGCTTTATCTACTCAAATAATACGTGTTTTACTTTTGTAGTAACGTGATACACACAATTATTGGATTTAATTGAAAAAAATTAAGTTGAAGGATTTTTCGCTTGATTTCCAAATTACTTCAAAATACATAAAAGTTAAAAAAAATACTGATTACATTAGAAATACACGAGCGCAACAGAGATAGCATTGGTGTCTGCAGTCGTCAAACGGTAAGTAGGCACGCTGTCAAAATATCTTCCTTTTTACGCACTTGGGTACAAATTTGTTGAAATAGTGGGATTTTTTTTTATTTTCCTCTTTAAATGAAGCGATTACTTTTTAAAAGCATCAAAACAATTTCATATAATTTCTGGAAATAGAAAAGTTTTCTTTATAAAATAATAAAGTTAAGGTTTCTAAAGGTTATTTTTTTAATTCCAAAAGTCTGAAAAGCATTTTTTTTGCTAAGATAAAGTTTTTTTTATCCATATTATCTGGTGTATTTACAGTAATACCTCGATTTAACTTGTCTTGTTTATGTCAAAATCACGATCATATTTATATTGCTGACGTGTAGACAACAGGTAAGATTGTAATTTTTATATGTTAAAAAACAATTGGTTTTTAAAATTGAAAGTTATGCAAAAAATATATTTCTTCTGGTGAGATACCTTTAAAACATCCAGCTCGGCTTAAGTCTAGTTCAGGTGAACCGCACCGATCTTAAAAATTTTTATAGCCCATAAAGAACTTTTAATTTTAAGAACACTAGTATACAAATTTTTGGCAAGAACCTTTTAGTTTAGGAGATACAGTGCTTTAAAGTTCCGAATTGTAAATCGATTTATTACTCTTAATTTTGAACCGATAGTTGCGACATATATGTCATGTGAAAGTGCTCCAAAATATCTTTTAAACGATATAACCTTTTTTACCTTTCATTAAACCATTAAGGAACTAATCAACAAATGTTAAATTTTACCCTTGGTTTTTTAGCGAAAATGTCCATATCTCAAAAACTGGCCGATATAACGTAATCCAATGATGTATAGACATAAGTAGTCAACCTTTTAAGCTTTCATCTGATACTAATAATTAGCTGATATCTTTTAAGATAACAAAGATATTGGGGTTTTAAGTTGATTTTTTTATCTTTCATTTTTAAAGTCTAGTTTAATTGAACTGCATCGATTTTAAACATTTTTATAGCCCATAAAGAACTTTCAATTTTAAGAATTTTTTTTTTAACATTAATGGATAAAGTTAAATAAAAATTTCGCCGCAGGCGAAAAATTATTTAAAAAAAAATCAAATAATTTTTCGCCTGCGGCGCTTCCTACTTTTTTTAACATTAATGGTTAAAGTTAAATAAAAATTTATTTTGAAAAATTATTTCAAAAAAATCGCGCGATTTTTTTGAAATAATTTTTCGCCTGCGGCGCTTACTACATTTTTAAACAAATAAGAAAAAAATATTTTCCTTTAAACCTTTACATGTTTGTTATCTTAAAAGATATGCGGTAACTATTGATATCAGATAAAAGCTTAATATGTTAGATACTTAAATTTGTACTTCATTTGATTATGTCATATTGATGGGTTTTTGAGAAATGGACATTGTTTTACAAAAACCAATAGTAAAATTCAATATTTTTGTTAATAGTTCCTTAATGCATTAATTTAACTAGACTTTAAAAATGAAAGATAAAAAAAAATCAACTTTGAACCTTAATATCTTCGTTATCTTAACAGATATGAGCCAACTATAAGTATCAGATGAAAGCCTAAAAGGTTGACTACTTAAATCCATATATCATTTGATTACGTTATATCGACCAGTTTTCGAGATATGGACATTCTTGCTAAAAAACTAAGGCTAAAAATTAATATTTTTCTTGATAGTTCCTTAATGGGTTAGTAAAAGGTAAAACTAATTATCTTATCTGAAAGATATTTCGGTGCACTTTCACATGATATACATATTGCTGCAATCGGTCCTACATTAAGAGAGATATACCTACTTATATTTCGGAACTTTAAACCACTATATCTTCCAAACCAAAAGTTTCTTGCCCATAAAAAGAGTTTCAAACAAAAACTATTCAAAGTCCCTATCAGAAAAAAAAATTTCAAAAAAATCGGTGCAGTTCACCTGATCTAGACTTGTTCCTCCAGCTCTATTAACTGCCCCAATATGTCAAATAAAATGTCGTTGGTTAAACAAGTAATGCTGTAAAATCAATTTATCATGTATTTCGTTGTATTGCGTCCTTTTGTCTTTCAATGATCGTCTCAAAGGGATGAACTGCATTCGATAACGATTACCTGTGACTGTTTCACTCGGTTTTAACAAACTCGCAATACGCCAAGCTTGTCCCACCTAATATAGAGTATGACCTTACCGGTCTCCGACGTCAAAATCACCGTTCTTGAAGCGTTGAAAATACTGTCGGCCATAGATTTCTTCATATTAAATCAGAAAAATAAAACCTTCCGTAAATGAGAATTTGGCTCGTAAGCCGACATGTTTAATCAATAATATTATAATAATTTATTATATAATAATTATCATACAAAAGAGACTAATCGACTTATATTTCAATTGCGTTTTTTTTAAATACCTAACCCAATAAAATAAAAGATCATCTAAATAGTAATTTTGGAGCGCTCCTTTGCGAGTAATGGATTACTCTATAAAACTCCGGACCTCATTGGTTATTTAACACAGCATTTCCGCAACACGATTACTCCTTTTAAGCTCCTTATGAAGTACTCCCTTTGATTTTAAAAATAACAAAAAATGGGTAATTGTTTTTGTCTCCTAAAAGAGGATAATGGAAGTAATAGTGTTTGTCAATTAAATTTTGACTACAATTTCAATTTCTTTTTCAACCAGTCGTCTTAAATGACGCTTAGAAATCAAATTTTGACACATTTTTAACAATTTGTTAATATAACCGTACCTTTTCCCTTTTTAAAACTAAACAAAAACTAAAAATGTCAAAGAAAAAAAAAATAAAAAACGAACTGATGCATCCATAGTTGATCCATTTGGAGTTTAAGCGAGGCATAAACAACAAAACAAAAAAAGTTTCGATAGCTCGCTTATTATTGGATGAACAAATCATTACTCCTTTGTTGCTCGATTATGGATTAATATATATATTTTTTACTGGGAAGCCTATATATTTATTTCGACTAACACTGCTATAGCTATATATGGGACAGCGCATAGAGAAATGACCTAAGTGTATTTTGCCCTCGTAGAGAAATGGACCTAAGGGTAAAAAAAAAATAATATTTAAATCTTTAAAATGGCTTTTCCTGAACAAAGTCGTTTTTACCCTTAGGCCCCTTTCTCTATGAGCGAAAAATAACCTTAGGTCCATTTCTTTATGCGCTGTCATACATGTATTATGCAAAATGGCTGTAAGATATATAAAGCAAGTGATCGCCGCGGGGTTACTTTTTTTTGAAGTCTTGAAGCTGATGACATTGATCTCTAAAGCCATTTTCATTAGTTTTATTATGAAGAACTTCGACTTGATAAAGAATTTATCTTTTAATTTAAGTCCGCTAATAGGAAACTTTTGCATATATTTAAATTCCAGCAGAATATGAGCATTAACTGTTTATATTTATAACTTCTTTATTTTATACATATGAAATAAATAATTCATATTATATAAAAATTGCAAAAAATAAATTAAAACAGGTAGTACCTTAATTTATTGAAATACAAAACCACTTGTAAAATTTTGTTTAATACCTACTAAAAATCTTATTTAATTAGCCAATAAATATGTAAAACTTTTTTATAAAAAGGGGCTATAAACTTCTTATGCATTTAAAAATAATTAAGAAAGTGCTATAGTCGATCAAGCCGGCCCATACGATATCCTTCACCACTAAGGTCAAAGATATTATTTTTTCTGCATAAAGACAAATATTTGCTAAATTTTGCCATCATACAAACATTTGCTCAAAACTTATAAATTTAAGCTGTTTCCGTCATTTGGACTTATATGAGAGCCAGGGTCCAATGTGGACCGAAATTTGGCAAATTGATTACAGTGTTTACAAAAATTATGTAAAAATTCTCATTATCTTCAGACTTACGAGAGTTTTAGTGACTTTTGTCTCATTTAGTGCGTTTTATGAAAAGATTTCAATAAAATTTAGTACAGTGATTTTGGTTTACATAAGCAGTATTTAATTTAATGAAAAAATATTGATATTTGTGGCCAAAATATTAATTCCGGGAAGTGGGGCCTATGGTAGGTACCAAAAATAATGGACCCATTTTGACGATTTCAATACCCATGGTTCCACTATTAAAAAACGATCAGTGCCAAATTTAATCAAATTATCTTTAGAATTGCGACCTGTACTTTGATTACATTTTTTTCATTGGGGTTCATCCAGCTAGACGGACGGACCGACTTACATCGCTAAATATACTAAAATGTGGGTCTAAGACAAATCTGTCCCTTTTCCCCTACGCTAACTTATTTAAAAGAAAAAAACCTACATGTAGGGATTTTTCCCTACATTTGGCTACACTGCTCACACACTATTTCGTCGAAAGCCTAGTCGAAAGAATCCGCTATCAGTTAGTGTTTTTATTTTATATACTTTTTGCTGTGATGGACATTAATAATATTTATAAGAAAACATCTAGTAATTTGTAGTACCTACGTTTTCTAAAGAATATTAAAAATTTGTAGTAAATTCAGAAAACATTTGTTTAATATAAATTGTTAAAAAAAATTCTCTTATTTATTTAATTAACTCATACAAAAATACAAAATAATTTTTTTGGTATATAAAAAAATAAATCAAAAACAAAAACTTTACGAAAAATTCAACCACAATCAATATAATGTTTGTTCCCGTACTCTAACGAAACTACCCAAACTTACTCAAACTTGTTCCCGTACAAAATTTTCAATACAAATTGTTGTTTTTTGGGTAATTTCTGACAACTTCTGACAAAATTGATATAAAATATATCATCAACTATACAAATTAATTTTATCATAAATCATTTTGAGTAAATTGAGAAAACCTTTTTCATCGATCGTTTTAAAAGCCTCTTCTTTGTAACGAATTGACTTGCGTTTTTGCGATTTTATTTATTTTAACTGCAGAGAACTTTATGTAGAGAAAAATTGCATCATTAACATCATTAACTCAAAAAACGCAGTTATAACGTTTTGGTGCGAACGTCTACATTTATCGATATAAAATATTAAATAAGTTCTTAGATACTATGTACTCGTAACATTGTCGTATAAATTTATGTTTCGTAGCCTGTAGAAAATACAAATTCATACACTTTCTATATATTTATTATACTGATTTGAACACAACCATGTATTTTTAGAATTTGTTTAATTTTATGTGTCACCATATTACTCATTTGCAGTAACATCGTCGTAATTCAAAATCAGCAAAGTTTTAACTGAATAATATAAAAATTAATATTTTCTTCATATTTAATTCAGTAGAATCCGTTTTTGTAATTATATTATTTTTTTAGTTAAAAGTAAGGATGGAAATCTAACAATGAGACATGTCACAGAACTCAATTCCGTTCGGAAGTCGAATTAATTCCGTATTTGGCTTCTAAACGAAGTAAAGTAAAATATAAAAAAAAAATGACTGTAAACACAAAAACTTTGGGTTTTGAGCCAAACGTATTGCAGCAGTATTATCAATTTGAATAGTTTGTATTTCGTTAAAATCAGTCACTTCGTTAAATAGCCTTTTTAAACAATTCCTTTGCAGCTTCATTAGTAGACACAATTGCCTCTTACAAATAAACAAGTATCAGAAGAACTGGCTTTGATTCCAAGCTTTTTAATATAACTTCCAATGCGTTTATTTCAGCGCAAAGGATCGTACTTAAGTAGCATACACGATTTGTACCATCATTATAGCCTTTCAGTTGCTTCATGTATATATTTTCTTCTTACTCACTATACAAAAATACTGTCGACACATGAAATTGTCCCAAATGTAAACCTTCGGTTGCAGCAATACTAATTATTGAGCGAATTGTTAATTGTAATAATATAATAATTGTTTTTGCTACATAACTGAATGTTTAGTCATAATTACTTAAACGCTTATTTCTTCGCGGTTCGGAATCTTGCAAAATCACTTCTCTATTGCTGGTTTCATTTTTACCTTGATTACCTTGCGCTTCGGAATCTTAGTGCATCTTCAAATCCTTCAAAATCTTTATCATCGCTTTCACTTTCATCACCATAGCTTTCACTATCACTATTATTATTGTTTATTTTAATTGTTATATCTGATTCTGTTTCAGCATTATTATTTTCTTCATCAACTTCGTTGTGATTCCTGCAATCATTTGTTCTATGAATTTAACGTCTCTTGAATATTTAACACAGTCTTGATCTTCAATGTATACTCGGTATCTTTCATTTCCGCCATATCCAACTTGATATTATTTCAAAGTCTTCTTATCCATCCAGTAATTCTTAGGCGTTTTAAAATTTTTCTTTCATAAAGGCATAATATCATCACTAATTCATCTAGGGTCTTGTCACCTGAAAGCATCATCTAACTTGATCTAAACATTTCAAAAGATTTCGGTAAAATATATAAAATCTTGCACATTAGTAGTAAATCTGGCAATGAAATTGTTAATTGAATGGTTTATTTTTAAAACGTGTTTAACAACATTTCCGTAGTTTTGAGTAAATCAAAGAAAACTTATTCATCCGGCTGCAATTGGCACACTATTTGAAGAATTGCTATGCTAACTTTATTTAATGGTTTTGGAATTATATTTAATTTGTACATATGTTCTAAATTTTAATTTGCACTTTTTTAATTTGTACTTATGTTTTAAATAAAGTAATTACTCTCTCTAAGATATATTTTTAGTTCTGCTTATACATATTTTGTTGCCGTTAGGGAAAAGTTATATTTTATTTTTTTATACCCTTCACCATCACAGGTGGAAAGGGTATTATAAGTTTGTGCTGATGTATTTAACGCATAGAAATATTTGTCTTAGACCCACCTTTTAGTATACCAATAGGCTTAGAATCACTTTCTGAGCCGATTTATAATTTACGATAATTTACAATTACTGTTTATGTAAACAAAAATCACTGTACCAAGAACGCACTAAATGAGACAAAAATCGCACTAAATGAGACAAAAATCACTAAAACGCTCGAAAATCTGAAGATAATGAGAATTTTATGTTTATTTTTGCATACATAATTTTTGTAATAACTGTAATCAACTTGCCAAATTTCAAGATAATCAGTCCACATTTGACCCTTGCTCTCATATAAGTCCAAATGACGAAAACAGCTTAAATATATAAGTTTTGAGAAAATGTTTGTATGATGGCAAAAATTAGCAAATATTTGTCTTTATACAGGAAAAAGAACACCTTTTACCTTAGTGGTGAAGGGTATCGTGTGGTCGGGCTTGACCGACTATAGCACTTTCTTACTTGTTTTATGTTATTATTGTTATCCAAAATTTAAATGAATAATTTACCACAGGTAATCCATTCCACATTATCCGCACATACTGGTCCACAATACCTACCAACTTTTTTATTAGACCCTTTTGAGTTTTTAAAATTTTTTGCACTCAAAATTTTGTAGACAAATATATAATTTTGTATCTGAAAAATATTTAGACAACATATGTATCTAACATGTTATTGAAACAATTTTTTTTTGTTTTTTACCAGTATTATGCCGACAATATCAAAAAAATAAAATAGTAGTCCACATTACCCAAAGTTACTATATTGTAAAAAACTTTAAGGAATTTTAAAACTTAAAGTTAAAAAAAATTTTCTTGTTTTAATACCAAATTTAAACTAACATATGTATGTATGTATTATTAAACACTAGATATGTTTTAGTGAGTCTTTAAAACTTTATAATACAATTTTTGTTGGTGACTAGCGGTTTTATTTATATTATTTCTATAGAGCGGGAATTCGATCACGATTTCCTTGGAAATGAAAATGTCCGGGAAAACCCCCACAAAACACACATATTACTTAATAAAAAAACCACAAGGTATGATTTTCTTTCGACCTTGTTCGTTGAAAAGTCTATTTAATAAACGAAGTTTAATAACTTTGAAATCGTGTTTCTAAAACAAAAAACTATACATTTAAGGTGGTCTACCATATTTTATTTTATATTTTGTTCAAATATGTTATAAATAAATATTGCATAAAAACAAATTGAAATCCCTTAAACCCCAATTTAAAATATAACTTCATCATAGAAAAACTTAACCTAGAAGTCAAAGTTGACCCTAAAGTTTAATATTACATAATTTTGGGATTCAAAGAGATATTTAAATTATTTTTGAACTGAGTACGATACAAAAATTTACTTTTCCAAATAATTAATTCCATTTCCTTAAAACACGCATATATTTGAAATGAGAGCGCTTCGCTATTTTCTTAAGTATCAAAAGAAATCAAATTTTTTGAAAAGTTTTTTTAAATTATTTTGTTATTCAGTTAAAAAATAAACTGAAAATATGCGTCAAATGATTAGGATTTAATTTATTTAAATTCAAAGAAGAATTTTAATCGAAGATATTTGTTATGACATCTTTAAAAATTGATATACTAAATACTATAATATTGTTTTAACTAAGAAATAAATACAAAAAAAAAATAATACAACGACGTTTGTAATTACGTTCATTTGTTCTAAATGCTTTCAATGTGAACCAAGCATTAGTTAATGGTCTGACTTGATATTAATGTTTTAAATAATGTGTGAACTACTAATATCGCACTTTGAATGTGTTTAATTTTTTATATTAGAATTAAACTTAAATCCATAAACGAAAATTAAAAATAGAGGAGCGGGGTCAGGTAGGTAGCATTCTATAAAAGATTTGGGTATTAAAGTTTCGTTATCATGTTTTATATCTCAAGTACATTTTAATTTATATGAAAACTAATACATACATTTACATATAAGTACGATTATTTGCACATACTATTTCATCGCACAAAAATGTTCCAATTTAAAAAGTAAACATTTTAATTAGAACTACTATGTGTATAATTTTGTTTTCAATTTATTTAATTCAATTAAATTATCCGGTCACTTAATATATTACTTACACATTATTTGATCTTTAACCTTTAGAAGTTTTTTAATATCCAGAATGACAAAACTTTAATATACATACACTTAACTAGAGCCTTATGCATAAATGTAGTTATTGAATATATCGTGTAATAACCGCATGAAAAGCTTTAGTGTATAAAGTATGTATAAGGGCTGCTATGGAAAGAGAAAATAGTGACGAAATCAACCAAAATCATAAACCGCTAAATGAATTATAAATAATAACAACAATTGGATTAGGAACTTCAGATATCATAGGGTATTTGGAAACTTTTCAGCGTTACTAATTTTTTTCTTTCCATTTAAAGGAGACTGAAGTAACGAATATGACATTTTTTAAAACTTCGTACATGTCCTAATTCTAAATATTTTCCATTTTAAAAATATGATTGGAATTGGTTGGGGTTGTTTTAGATTTGGTATATACTACATGTACTCGTACACATGTACATACATATATTCAATATACATACATATGTATGGAAAATCATGACATCATACTTTTAGTTTAAATGAAAATTAAAGAATTTGTCATAATACAATAAGTTATATGCAAAACTTGGTTTGTATTCATTGAAGGGTGTGCACAAAAACTAATATTTAAAATAAAAATCGACTAACCACTCGGACATAAAAAACGAGCCCTTTAGTAAAGTTCATTGACACTTTACATCGCGTGTAGCACGGAAGTTTAAAAAAAAAATTAAATAAATATATATTAGGAAATACTTGCCTATTTAGTATTCGTAAGATAATCTTTTACTAAGGGCTTTGGTTCGAAATACTAATCTATGTATTTATTCCCGACCTTTAGTGCTATGTACCAAATATATATTTTGTCATACGCTGTTGTCAATTCATAACACTTCATGTTTGAAACAAAAAAAAAAAAAAATTCTGATTCGTCCAAAATCTGTCACAAATATTCTTTATTATGTGGGGTCTCCTTTAACTAGACCACACTAATTTAAGCGGAAATTACTATAGTACACAAATTATTTAGATTTATAATAAAGATTGTGTTTACAATTTGTGCTAATATACAATATTTGAAAAGTCATATACTCGTAAACACTACCTTTGCAAGACGATTTGCATAATATTTATATTTAAACATTTTTAATAAAGTATGTATTATAAAATTTTAAATTTATCAAAACATTACTAAAAAACTTTTGTTTTTTTTTGCGAAAGTTGCATGTCTTTCTTGTTTCTGATAAATTTATATCAATCAATAACAAAAATTAGTATATCTTTTTTTTTGTATAACTATATAATATTTTTGAGTTAATAATTTTGTTGAATATTTTTTTTTGTTAAATCTAGTGCTTACGCTTCAAATAGGGTTCAACTACACCAATACCTCGCTTATCGTCGTTTCGTTTTGCTTCTTTTTCGAAGTTGCGTCGTTGCTTAATTAGTACTACAGGGTTATCCATTTTGCTTTTTTAAAATTCAAAATACGCCGTAATTCCTGAGAACGACGAGGAATCGACACATTCCATATTTTCAACGGAACAAGCGAAACGATGATGCACAGGCCTTACATTATTTGTAACCGCTCCAGTTTCTTCAAATTTCTTTACAATTTTGGCAATTGCTTGTATGTTTTGATAATTTGTATGCGTTGTGTGATGCTTTCATTTTCGTCAATGTTAGCCTTCAACTGAAAAGAAAAAAATTGGCAATGTTAGCCTTCAACCGAAAAGAAACAAATTAGCTTAACAACTTAGTTCGACAGATGTCGAATTCCAGTCCTATACTTTTGAAACCATGAAATGGATATCACTTTAATTTTCACTGTGCGTCTTAAGATTTTCGAAGTTGCGTTGTTTTGGGTTAGAGTTTTTACGTTCAGCAAACATTGGATCATTTTTTTTTTCTGAAAGAAAGCCAACTTACAGCCAATATGGACTGACTCATTATCTAGTGATTAATTTTAGTTTTGTGTTTCATAAATTATGTTTTAATTAAATACCTTTTATATTTTTGCATGTAACAAAATTTATATTATTTTGTTTTTTCTTTTAAAAAGGTGATATTTTCGTAACCCTGGAACCTATCTTCATTTTTAGCATAGTTTGCTATAGAAAATCTTAATTTAATTTGCGCCGTTTCAATTTGCATCGCGTTTTTTTGGAACGTAACCCCGACGCAAAGTGGACACAATCTCAAAACATTTAGTTACTCGATTTGTACAATAATACATATATTTTTTGATTATTTAAAACATACAAATTAAATTTAAAATATACAAATTAAATTTAAATATACCACACAGTTATAAATTTTCAGAAAATGTTTACATGATGACAAATGTTTTCATGATGACTTCAGTGATATAGGATATCATAAGGTCGGGCTTGACAGACTATAATATACTTTTGACCCCGATATGAAATTATTATGAGATTGTAGGTAATTAAATGATTTCAAGAGTAGAGCAAAAATATCGATTTGTTTATGTAAAACATATCTATATAAAAAGTGTTTATTTTCAATAGATCTGCAAATATTAATTGTCATTTAAGTTAATAAAAAAAATGATAACCTAAAGTAGTAAGAGCGAAAAAAAAGTTTTTATTTACTTAGTTTTCAAAATGCACTATATCGCATAATAATAATAATTTTATTTAAAGCTTGCAAATTAGTAAAAATAAATTTAATTCAATATTCTTATTGCAATATTTTTTGACCCTATTTTGTCTTAAAATGCACATCAATATACATTATAATATATGCATACATATGTACGTGTATAGATATTATGTTCATACATACATACATTTATATGTATCAACAATAGGAAATAAACCCCTATTTTGTTTAATTTAAACATACTCTCTGTACACATCTCTCTATGTCTATACTCTCTTCTCAGAATTTCCTTTTTTTGTGCCACTTTCTTTCGTTTTTGTTTTTCGAATGTTGAGGTCATACTTTCATTTGTACAATTAAATTCCACCCTACAATAACCTACTGCAATTATATTTTTTTTCTCTCGTTGATTAAAACGCTCTCGTAATTCGGTGTTTATATGTATATATTCCTGCTGTTTTTGGTTATGATGACGACATTTTTCATTAAGACGCCAACGAAGTTAGATACGAGGTGTGAATTTAGTTATAAATTTATATTTAAAACATACATATTTAATATACTAAAAATGAAAATTAAAAAAAAAATATTCATCATTATTGTAATACTTATTTCTTTATAGACATAGTTGTGCCGTATCTGTCCATTTAAAATTTATTTAAGAAACTAAATACCATTTTAATCGTATCAACATGACCGAAGTTGAACAACCACCACAAAATGGCATTGATTTGTCGACGGCTGAAGAAGAAGACAGTAGCAAAGCCAGGCCAGCTGATATAGAACAGGTATATATAATTTAAATATTTTTTGGTTACTTTAAGCGTATACGTAATTTTGTTTTAGGATATGCGTGAAATGGAACGTCGTAAGCGCGTGGAAGCTATAATGGGTTCAAAACTCTTTCGTGAAGAATTGGAGCGAATTGTTGACTGTGCTCGTGATAGCGGTAACGCAGCTGGAATACTTCAACAACTGTCTGATATTGTTGGTGTGCCATCCACACGTGTTGGTAGTGTTTTTAAGACGTCTTCGTGCATGTTGCCCATTAATGATATACGTGGTGTGGAGTCAATGGGCTATGCAAAGGGTGAAAAAATTTTGCGGTGCAAGTTGGCAGCAACATTTCGATTATTGGATCTATATGGATGGACTCAGGGTTTGGGTGCGCAGATAACAGCCCGTCTAAAGGTGGATCAAGAATATTTTTTGGTTAATCCTTATGGCTTGCTATACCATGAAATAACTGCGTCTTCTCTTAACAAAGTTGATATGCAAGGCAATATTGTTGAGCAGGGTACAACCAATTTTGGTGTCAATAAGAGCCGTAAGTTCCTATATCATTGAGCGACTAAGAACAATATTGACAGATTTTTTTTTTTAGATTTTGCACTTCACTCTACTGTTCACGCTGCACGACCAGATATTCGATGCGCTATCTACATTGGATGCAGCCCAGTGGTAGCTATATCGTCATTAAAAACCGGTCTATTGCCTTTGACTAAAGATGCTTGTGTATTGGGGGAGTTAACAACTTATTCATACACCGGCTACCTCCACGACGAGGAAGAACGTAATAAATTGGTCAGAAATTTGGGTCCTAACTCAAAGGTAATGCTCTTGACCAATCATGGTGCCTTGTGTTGTGGGGAAACTATAGAAGAAGCCTTTTTCGCTGCTTGCCACATTGTTCAGGCATGTGAAACTCAACTTAAATTACTGCCAGTTGGCTTGGACAATTTGGTTTTGATTCCCGAGGAATCTCGCAAAACAATTTATGATCAATCCAGGCGACCCCCAGAGGACTTGGAAAAGAAATTTGCAGCTACCACAATAACTGATTCTAATAAGTCAGAGGAAGATAAAAAGGAAGGCGGTGAAACTGCAACGAAAGTAATAGGACAAACTCCTAAATGGCGCGTGGGAGGTGCCGAGTTTGAGGCTTTAATGCGTATGTTGGATAATGCAGGATATCGCACCGGGTACATATACCGCCATCCTTTAATTAAATCTGAACCACCAAAACCTAAAAATGATGTTGAATTACCACCGGCAGTATCGTCGTTGGGTTATTTATTAGAGGAAGAAGAGCTCTTCCGTCAAGGGTAAGTTAATATAATCTAAATAATTATATTATATATTAATTAATTTTTGTATTATTAGTATCTGGAAAAAAGGAGACTTACGTAAAGGTGGGGACCGTAGTCGCTGGCTTAATTCACCGAATGTTTACCAAAAAGTCGAAGTTTTGGAAACCGGTACTCCAGATCCAAAAAAGATAACCAAGGTAGAAATTATTACTTTTGAAGATAATCCACATACAGAGAGTCCAAATTAATATAATACATTGAACTGATGCCAATGTAATATTTGGCGATATATTTATTAATAATTAATAACTTTTATATATACACATATTTGCAAACTTAGTATATTTAAATATCACCATTAAATTAAACATTCCTTTCAAATCACTGATATTTATTTAAATTTACCATTTGATGAAATTATCAGCGTTCTTAGCCCAAAGTAATACTAAATTTATTTTCTGGCTTGTAATTTAATTGGCTCTAATTAAGAAACAGTCTAATCATATTTATTGATGATCAATCATTAATGAATTAAAATTTTTCTTACTCCTAATATATATAAACAAATATCATTCCAATTGATATCAGATTTCAAATAATTTATAATAATAAAAATTATACTGTTTTAATGCTTGTATGTCTCATATATCATAATATATATATTAGTATTTGTAGTCCTTGATATTCAATAAATAAAGTATTATTAATTAATTTGCTATTTAAATAGTGAAAATTCGAACTTAACGTCTTTATTAGTACTAAATAGTTTTGTGCCTAAAATACATGATGTGAGATATGGTAGGTTACATAAATACGTTTCACTCTATTTCTAGTTTAATGAAAAAGAAATGAGAAAGAGAAAGAAAATAGCCTTAAATTATAATAAATAAAATTAAATTAATTTCACACAAATACAGTATATACGCCGCATCGAATTTTCGCCTATGACAGAATTGTCATACTTCTAGGAATTAACTGTTGCGTCGAAAATTTACTAAAATGTCTCGTAATATTGAATAATTTTTATTCGCTTTTAATGGCCAAGAATTATATTACCTAATATTATAATTCAACACTGTTTACTTTTTTGTGAAAATTTAAAACAAAATAAAATCCTGCAATCGGCGCTTAATCAAATATAATTCGCAACAATGAACTACAAACTCAAGTCCTTGCTACGTATTTTTCTGCATGAATTTTTTTCTGTGTTACTTTGTTGCATTGACTTTTGAAATTATTTTTACCATTAAAAAATTAATTTTTAGGCACAAAATTAGAACTTTTTGTATAATTTTTATTCACTATTTGAAAAGTATTTACTAACGATGTCGATAAAATTATTAATATTAATGTAATTATACAGAATTTTAAATATTTATTATATATTAAAAATTCGAAATATTAGTTATTGATAATATTACGACTAAGCTTTTTGTAAACTCGTTTAAGTATATTTGTGTTGAAATGTAATCTGTAGATCTGAAAAAAATAAGCCAAACATTTCTTTCTCTTTCCATTTCATTTCTTTGTGTGTAACGTTATTGGTACATATGCATTTATGTGGTCGACGATACAATTAAAAAAATTTAAATACCAGTGGGTTGCAGAAGGTTCACCGACTCATTCTACACCAGTTCGCATAGACGATCCGCTTCAGTTCGTGCCAGTCAATACCAATCCCAAGGAATTTAAAAGAGTTCAACAACAGGTATGTTGCATTCAATACGTTTAAGTTTTTTTTGCAACCTAAATCTTAACAGTGCCGTTATTTTAAAAGATTAAAGATAACCGTCGTGCCGATAAAATATCAGCTGGTCCACAATCTCACATCTTGGAAGGGGTCACATGGGATGAAGCAAACCGTATTAAAGATGCTACAGTAAGCTCTGCAGGAGATCATGTAGTTTTAATGGGTGCTGCTTCCAAAGGCATTATACAACGTGGTTTTCAACATAATGCAACCGTTTATAAAGCTCCATATGCTAAAAATCCATTTGATAATGTAACTGACGATGAATTGAATGAATACAAACGTACAGTGGAACGTAAAAAGAAGAGTATTCACGGTGAATGTAAGATGTCTTTATCATTAACAGTTAGAACAGTTAATTTAAATATTTTAATTAATTTGAATCAATTACAGATACTGATACCGATTTTTCTGAATCTGAAGCACTAAGTTCATTACAAACTTCAGGCGCACAACAACAAACTAAACAAACTAATACCACTACAACCACGACAACTGCCGCTGTTAGTCAATCAGAACCAGAAGATATTTCAGGTAGGATTGATGGTTTAAAAAAAGACTCCTTTACATATACAATGTGTTTTTATGTATTACATTCATATATATTTTTAGAACACCAAGTTATGAGAATACAAACTGAACAGGCCCCTGTTCCCAGCCAACCAGAAGTAGTTTTGAGCGATGGTAAGTCCCTCTTTTCGATATTACTGTATTAGAAATTCAAAATTTTGCACATGTGTTCTGTTTAATACAATTTAAATATAAAGATGTCTTGTCTGATTTTTTTTTAATTGGCAATTTTTATTCTTTTTTTTTTGTTATTTTATAATACATATATTTATTATTAATATTTCTATATCCTTTTTTATTTTTTTACCCACCAAATTTACACTAGTTAAAATTAGCAATATAAAATCTGATGATTTCCTAATCGTAGTTTTTAGAAACGAATATTTTTTATGTGTCTTTGATATGCTTTCTGTAATGTTTTTATAGATTGTAAAGGTTATTTTGAGAAAGCTAAAATTTATCGCTATTTTTTCACAGAACCAATTTGTTGTACAGCGTGTATTCAAAGATAAAATGTTTAAAGATAGTCCACACGATTACTAGTCATCAATTGATTCTTCTGTCTTCAAAATGATTTTAAAGTAAATAATATAATACTTTTCAAGTGTGTTAAATTTTCTTTGTAATTTTTTAAACACATTTTTATTACTTTTTATTTTTTCTTTCAACAGTTTGAGCGTGTTAAAAATGTCACTAGTTTTTTTTTTAATTTCTATAAGTAGAACATTTCTATAATCAGGTTAAGATATACGATCGGAATAGCTAAAATGTTATTGTGGCAATACTTAAAACCATAAAAAAACAAATGTCGTTTTAAGATAACATATCGAGATATAACAGCATGAAAGTTTACTAAAAATATTCTTTTTTTTTCTATAAACATAAAATAATGAAGAAACGTAGAGTCGAATACAAACTGTATTGATATATTTAAAATAATAATGGTACTTTTTAATTCCAGAAGAGTTGATACTAATGATTTTTGTTATTAATTTTTAAAAATAAACACAAAGTCGAAAAACATTCTTTCGGCTTTTTGGCAATATGAGTCGATATGTACATATGTAGTTGATAATGATGTTTGTATACCCTTAACCAAAAGGTAAAATTATGTTGCCTCATTACGTCATTCATACACCTTTTAGTACGAAAGTGCGAAATTGAACCGTAACTCCCACTAGAAATGTTCTATGTAACATAAAAACTGCTGTGCAAATTTTTTTCAAAATTGCAGAAGGGAAACACGTGCCGCATCCGCCCACAAAGTGCTAAACTTATTTTATACAAGACTTGGGGACTAAAATGACCCCGTTCCCACGGCAGTCGGTTCTTCGTACCGGAACGACTCGGAAATCTTAGGATTCCGACCAAGGACTGCCACTTCTGCGATATTACCAATAATAAAAATGACCCAATATTTTTTTCTTATATTATTTCATTTATTTATTGTTTTTAAAATTAAAAAAAACAATGCCGTGTACATTCTATATAGTATAAGGAAGAATATTCACTATTACTTTTAATAATTCTGAACATTGGTACAATTTCAAAAGCATATACTCAAATTATTACAAAAACTTCACATTTTCGTTTCTACAGTTTACAATTTATCTATGAGAAAATTTTGGGTATTGAAATTGGTATTGAAATCGGTTAACATTTGACCATAGCTCCCGTATAACCTCGCCTACGCTAATCGCTTATTTGCTAATAAATAACAAACTATAATAGCTATGATGATAACATTTAATCATAGCTCTCAAACAAAAAACTTACGGAAACAGCCAAAATTTCACCTAAAATACACTTAAATGCCAATAAATCTAAAACTATAACCGATATAACCACTAAATTTAGCACGAGGAGGTCTTATGTGAATGCCAACCAGTAAAAACTTACGGAAATAAATAAAATACTTACGGAAACACAAAAATACAAAAAGAAAAGGGGGTTTATGTCCGTCTGTCCGTCAGATAAAAGCGCGATAGCACCTTAACGATAAGGGCTACAGCAACAAAATGAAGTTTTATGTGAATACCAGCCAGTGTGCAAAATTTTGTTACAAACGGTTACTATTTGACCATAGCTCCCATATAAAAAACTTACGGAAACACAAAAATGCAAAAAGAAAAGACGGTTTATGTCCGTCTTTCCGTCGGAGAAAAGCGCAATAGCTCCTTAACTACAAGAGCTAGAGAAACAATTTAGCAAAAGTATTTTCGATATCTTATGGAAATTGTTTGCCGAAAATGGGTAAAATTGGTTCACATTTAGTTAGAGCTCCCATATAACCCTGCCCCGGGAATCACATTTATGCTGATAAATTGAATAAAATTGTAAATTCTATGACTACTTAATTTAGAACAGAGAAGTTTTATGCAACTTTCAGTCAGTATGTCAAATTTTATAGAAATCTGTCCATATTTGACCATAGCTTTCATATAAAAAACGCTCCCGGTAACCACTAAAATACCACAAACGCCAGTTAAAACCTATTAAATTATAAACTATGTCAGCTATGGCCACTAAATTTTGCACAAATAAACTTTATATTAATACCAGCCAGTATATTAAATTTTGTAATAATCGCTCAACATTTGGCTATAGGTCTTATATATATAGCATTTCCTTTTTATATCTACAATCAAAAAGATTTGGAGGTACATTCATTATATTAAGATTGCATCTAAGAAATTAGATAGCTATCAATCAATGTTAGGTCCAGACTTTATACGCGGTAGATGCATTAGGATATCTTAACAAAATATATGAACCTGCCGTGTTGTTATCAACATGTTTATGGCACAACAAAACGACTTATTAATGTAAAACTGTATTCGGTTATGGAACAGCATTTTGTCCAAGGTAAATACTTGGGAAACTACTTAGATACTTTTAAATGTTGAACTATAGTAACTAACCGAATTCAGTCCAAATATATTACCAACAATACCACATTTGCTCAACAACTTGATGGTGGGTATATAAGATTCGGCACAGCCGAATATAACACTCTTGCTTATTAAAAACTTAATAAAACACCTTATGTTTAAAGCGATATAAAAATGTATGCAATGATTCGAATTCCCCAAATTGCGCCTTCACTTAATGCTCTGGTTTTTATCTGTTGTAGGAGTTTTAACAAATACACCATTTTCAATCAGAATTCATGCAAAATAAAAAAAGAACGATCTAAAAATTTATAAAATGAAAAAAATAAAACTTTGTCTTAAAAACATTTATTCAATAAAGAAAGCATAGAAATTGTTGCACATTTATATACGAGTATTATTGAATTTCGTTTTTATAATAAATACAAAAACATAAACTATAAAAAAATTAAAAAAAAAATGTCATGGAAGGTTTTAGAAATTTGCTTTTTATACCCTTCACCACCATAGGTGGAGAGGGTATATTGGGTTTGTGCTGATGTTTGTAACTTATAGAAATGTTGGTCTAAGACCCACCTTTTAGTATACCGATCGACTCAGAATCACTTCCTGGATTGTTTTAACGATGTCCGTCCGGTTGCCTGGCTGGATATCCATGAAAGCTCGTTGTCATAGTACAGGTCGTAACTTCAAAGATAATTTGATGAAATGGACTCATATTTTGGTCCATGGACGATACTTGTACTCTTTGGGCAAAATCGGATCACTATTTCGGGTACCTCCCATAGGGATGCCTTCCCGGAATAGATCTTGGCCTTTACAGCCACAAATTTAGTTGTATTTTAATAACAATTGGCTAAAATATTGTTTTTGGTAACCTTAATTAGTGTAGCCAATTTTGGGCCATATTTGAATATACCTCCCATACAAGACACATTATCAAAAGTCTTTCAAATACCCAGAAAAGCGCAAACATCCTTATAAATCTAAAGATATTTGCATGTTATTACTAAAACTTTACACAAATAAAGTTTCAGGTGACGATATATATGTATATACAGTAGTGTTATAAGTAATAGCGGGTAAACAATTTTTATTTTAATTTATTTTTCTTCGTCTTATGCTGGTAAAATTTCATTAGCACAGAGAAAAATTACCGCGCCACAGAAAAAAGTCGAAGGAGTTATGGTAGCTTAATGAAATTTGCTCATATCTCTTTCGGCCTACTATTTTCAAAAATTAATTAACATTTTTAGAAATCCTTTTATTTTTCCGGTGCGGGGACAATTAAATACGCAAAATTCCCCCATTTCAGTAATAACTATTTTGTTGAATTTTAATCTCTCATTTCACATTCAAAATGATAAAACGTGAAAGTTTTTTTTATATAGATTTTAGATTGGTTATATTTTATATATATATATATATATATATATATATATATATATATAAAATATAACCAATCTCTAATTATTTAGGGTTGTCACAAACCTTTTTACAATATAACATTAAAGAGTGCTCTAAATAAAATTTGTAGTTGGATTTTCTTAAATAAAAATCAAAACTTTTAATATAAAAACTCTACAAAATACGCAAATATAATGACATATTATACAAAATCATTTAGCATTAAAATGTTTACTTAGTACTCGGGTTTTGCAAAATTATCGACTTTTTTCGGAAACCCTCCCATTAAAGATTTTACAGTTGCTTCTGATACCTTTTTGGAGCATGTGTTCCACCTGCGCTTAAAATCGGACATGTTCTTGGAAATCTTTCCTGTGTTCTTCAATTCCTTTTTTACCAGAGCCCAAAACCTTTCCACAGGCCGAAGTTCTGGACAGTTAGGTGGATTTGCCTCTCGTGGTACAAAAATGACATTATTCTTTGAGTACCACTCAAGCGCCTTTTTTCCATAATGGCATGATGCCAAATTGGGCCAAAAAAATGTAGTCACTCTGTGTTCTCTTAAAAAGGGTAACAACCGTTTTTGTATAAATTCTGTGTTTATATAAATTTCTGTGTTTATTGTGCCAGATGCCACAAATACTTTACTTCTTTTGCCACAACTGCAAATAGCTTGCCACACGAGAAACTTCTTAGGGAATTTTGTTTGTTTTTTTTTTGTGCGAAACTCTTGCCGAACATTGCCCCGTTTATCAGCAACATAAAAATCTTGACCAGGAAGTTGAGAAAAGTCTGCCAGTACGTATGTTTCATCATCCATCACACAACAGGTGTATTTTTTTATAAAATCAGACTTCAATTTTTTCGCTCGTTTTTTTGCTTCTAAGTTCTTTATAGCATTGCGATCTGGAACCTTTTGGACTTTGTATGTCTTCAGTCCAGCATAAGCTTTGACTCTATGTGCAAAATTCGTAGAACATTTCACCGTACGAGCTGCTTTTCTTAAAGAAGCGTTAGGCGCTCTTCGAAAGAGTCGCTCGACTTCTTTTGCCTTACCAATATCTGTAGGACCTTTTTTCCTCCCTGATCCAGGTTTTCTTTCAATGCTCAGGTTTTCCTTATACCGTCTGATGGCATTAGAAACCGTTCGAGGGTCAACTTTCAAATTTTTAGCTATTTTTTTAAAAGTCCATGACGGATTTTTTTGAAAAGTTTTAATTATATTTTGACAAACTTTTTTTTCTCAGTCCATTTTGATTGAAATAACTATTAAAAATTAATAATTTCTAAAATAATAGTATCTGACATATCTATAGAAACTAACTTGATCAAAAAATAAATTATTTCTTGCACTATGGATAAATTTTGTCTAAAATAGTAAATGCATATTTTTTTTAGAACACTCTTTATTTTAAACATTTTAGTATTTTTATTATGTAAAATATTGAAAATACTCATAACCATTGGTATTCAAATAACATTGGTATTTATTACTTCACATTTTTTTACAGTGTTGCTATAAATATTTTAATTTTAGGATTTTTGTATTGTTTCTGCTACATTTCTGAATAAAACAAAGATAATTGCATGCATTTTTATTGAAAAATTAATTTGTGATGAATATTTTCTAAAGCCATTTTTTGTTACTTAAAAATTATGAAAAAATTAACTAAATAACTCGACTTTAAAACTGTGTAGCTCTTTATAGGTGCAACGCATATAAAAAACCAAACCACCTTTCGAATCGTGGGAGTCAGTTTTCATTTTATATGTATTTAATTGATAAAATCAAAGGTTTTTTATACCCTTCACCACCATAGGTGGAAAGGGTATTATAAGTTTGTGCTGATGTTTGTAACGCATAGAAATATTTGTCTTAGACCCACCTTTTAGTATACCAATATGCTTAGAATCACTTTCTGAGTCGATTTAGCGATGTCCGTCCGTCCGTCCGTCTGGCTGGCTGGCTGGACGGCTGGCTGGCTGGCTGGACCCCCATGTAAACCTTGTAATCAAACTACAGGTCGCAATTCTAAAGATAATTTGATGAAATTTGGCACAGATCATTTTTTTGATAATGGGACCATGGCTATTTGGTCAAAATCGGTCCATTATTTATGGTACCTCCCATAGGTCCCACTTCCCGGAATTGCTATATTGGCCACAAATATGAATATTTTTTCATGAAATTTAAAACAAATACTGCTTATGTAAACTTAAATCACTGTACCAAATTTCGTTGAAATCGGTCCACATTTGACCATAGCTCCCATACAAATTCTTCTTTAAAAACGCACTAAATGAGACAAAAAATCACTAAAACGCTCGTAAATCTAAAGATAATGGAAATTTTGAGTCTATTTTTTGCATACATAATTTTTGTAACAACTGTAATCAATCTGCCAAATTTCGAGATAATCGGTCCACATTTGACCCTAGCTCTCATATAAGTCCAAATGACGGAAACAGGTTAAATATATAAGTTTTGAGAAAATGTTTGTATGGTGGCAAAATTTAGCAAATATTTGTCTTTACACAGGAAAAATAACACCTTTGACCTTAGTGGTGAAGGGTATCGTATGGTCGGCTTGACCGACTATAGCGCTTTCTTACTTGTTTTTTTTTTGATTTTTTTCCACTAGGCAGTTCACTCTGCGCCAGTGTTTATTTAGAGATCCTCAAAAATAAAATGCTTCCATTTGCGGAGAATGAAATGCCCTTTAAATGGGAATTTGAGCAGCACAATGATACCAAACACTATGCCAAAAGTGTTAAATCGTGGTTTGTATAAAATTATGTTCCGGTTTTACAGTGGCCACCAACCACAACTAAAATCTATTGAACACCTCTGGCGAATCCTAAAAAACAAATTTCAGACTTCAAAAGTAAAAGTAGGGACGAATTGTGGAAAAAAATTAGAAAGAGTGATATTCTATTTCCCCCAGCGTTTGCGCAAAACTTTTTGGAGATGCCAATGAGTGATAAAATGAAAGGAGCTTCAACTAAATATTGAAATAATTTTAGGATTTGATGGTATTTTTAAACAAAAAATTTGTTTTATTTTGCAAAATATAAAAAGTTCTTATAATTTTTTCCAGGCATTTTTTTTTAACCCAATTAATTAAAAGAATAATGTTTTAATAATTTTAGATAGTAGAATTGAATATATTTAATTTAACGTAGTTACTTTATTATACCCTTCACCACCATAGGTGGAAAGGGTATTATAAGTTTGTGCTGATGTATGTAACGCATAGAAATATTTGTCTTAGAAACACCTTTTAGTATACCAATAGGCTTAGAATCACTTTCTGAGTCGATTTAGCGATGTCAGTCCGTCCGTCTGGCTGGACGGCTGGCTAGCTGGTTGGACCCCCATGTAAACCTTGTAATCAAACTACAGGTCGCAATTCTAAAGATAATTTTATGAAATTTGGCACACATCATTTTTTTGATATTGGGACCATGGCTATTGATTCGTCAAAATCGGTCCATTATTTATGGTACCTCCCATAGGTACCACTTCCCGGAATTGATATATTGGCCACAAATATCAATATTTTTTCATGAAATTTGAAACAAATACTGCTTATGTAAATTAAAATCACTGTACCAAATTTTGTTGAAATCGGTCCACATTGGACCATAGCTCCAATACAAACTCTTCTGTCAGAACGCACTAAATGAGACAAAAATCACTAAAACGCAAGTAGTACTGAAAACATTGTCAATAACAAAACAGTATTGTTTCTCTTTCGGCATTTACTTTAGGGAATGTACATAAGAATACATACTAACATTTTGTTTTCTTTTATTTTTTAATAATTGAAGTTTCCCATAATATAAAATTAAAATTATTTTGTATACCTCCTCCCTTTTTTTCAAAACATTATTTAGCCCGCTCAAAAAAAGAAAAAGTAAATTGGTAAAATAGTACATATTAGTATTTTGTTAATAAAGCTATTATCATGTAATGCGCATTCAAAAGAATAGTTATTTAATTTTTGTAAATAATTTGAACCAACAAATTAAAGGAAGTTTTTAGGCTTAGGAAAGTAAAATAATCAACAATTACATAACTTCTCAATTGAAACAAATTGAAATTGACATTAAAAATACACATATAAATGTGAGGTGAGTCAATATATTTGATCCTAATATTACGTAGATAAAAAAAATACACACACTTTATCTTAGTTTTCATTTTTTTTTTTTTTGAACAAATCATTAACTTTACACTTGATTTTAAATTTTATATTGATAATTGTCTCACCATTCATTGTTACATATGTAGAAATATACATTGAATGCAAATACATACATACATAATATGTTTGTATAAATGCATTTTAAATTTAATATCAGAAATGAATTTTCAGTTTCGTAGGTCTAAAAGTTGTGTCAAAATTACTACATAGATTTCTGGAGCGATTTTTATTTTTACTGTTAATTAACATTCTATAGACAAAAAGTAACAAATATTGACTGTTACTTATTTTCTGGCAGCGGTAACATTGATTGTTGCTATATATTTTATTAGAAAACCAAAATATTAATTTTTGATACTCTTTGTTACTGAGTAAAGATTCTGGAACATTATTTATTGATGCTTAATGCTGCAAGAAAAGTTTTTTAAAACATTTAGCAGTGTCGCCGAATTCAATTTTGTTTAAAAGTTGAATGCATTTCTTATATTGGTTCTTCAGAAAACGTAATGAAAATTAAATTTGTATCTATTTCTTGTACTAAATTTTTTAAAAAGCTAAATTTATATTAATTAACCTTAGGGCTGTCAAAATATTTCTGAACTAAAAACATTGGGAATGTATGCTATGAAATTAAAAAATTCCGATCGGTATGTCGAACATGCCTGATTAGAAAGCAAATGCATTTTATTTTATCTTCCTGGCGAGTATACTCGACAGAAACAGTTAAAGGTTAATAACGTTTTTTGCTACTTGTCAACAAACAATAAAATTATTTTGTAGAACAATTTTCGCACAATTCTCTTATAACTCCAAACACTAACAAAAATATATTACATTTTAAGTTAATATCAGTATTATTTTCTAACATTAAGTTTGTATACATGTAAATTTTTATACACATAATATTATATATATATATAAATATGTATATATATATATATATATACATATGTATATATATGTATACACATATGTATTTATATATATATACATATATATATATATATATATATATATATATATATATATATATATATATATATATATATATATATATATATATATATATATATATATATTTATATATATTTATATATATATATATATATATATATATGTATATATACATATATATATTATATATATATTTTTTTACTTTTCAAATTATGTTTTTAATTTTTTATTTGATTTATTTTTCTCTTATTGTTCAACGAAACATATAATATGTACATATTAAAGCATCTCTAAGTTTTATAAATGGCGAACGTTCTCATAGTGCCACAAATCGTAAGCCACCGACTGGACGAGGTAACGATTTTGTCGTTTTTTTAATATGTCACTTGTTTAATCATCTAATAGAAAGTCATAACATACATTATTCTGTACAATTTTAAATCATGCTATTAATTCTTGTTTACAATATTAAATAATAGAAAAACGCAATAATATATTGTGAAAGAGAAGGCTTACTAAGTAGTTCTACATTTTAAAAGCTAGTAATATATGTATGTAGTATATCCAGAAATTTCAAATTGCAGGATGACAAAATTATATAGGCAATTTTAGCAGGAGTTTAAGATTGGAGTCACAGCTCTATTTATCTTCAAGTAGACAACTGTTTAGCAATTTTAAAATTTGCTCGTCTCTTCAGATTTGTTTTCTTACTTTGTAATATGCTTTTAAGATTAATATATCAGATCATAAAGAGTTTGTTTGTTGTATTTTTTATATATATAATAAATTATTTTACTGTGCAAGTTTTCAAAATAATACTTACATCATTTTGTATGATTTTCTCAGATATTCAATTCTTAATGAAATCTAATCAAGCGCCACAAAACCATAACATCCATGAATTATTCGGTGTAGTTTTGAATTCATCATCAATTAACCAATATCAATCAGCTATTGAAGGTGGCGATTCTGGTAAAGAGGAGGAACAGAAATCATATTCATTCACCAATAGTCAAGCAAATGATTTTAAACTGCCGTCTAAAAATTTAAAATTAACACATAATGTCATGAATAATTCACCTTTTCGAAACAAAACAGAAATGCCTAACACCAACCACCCACTCACTTACACAAATACGAATACTCAATTACATTCTTCCAAAAACCAAGGTAATGGTAATTTGTCAAACGTTGAAGATAGGATGCATTATCGTCGTTCTTGTATTGCCCACAATAGCAATAATACGCCTAAATTAGAAATAAAAAATGATTTCAAAAATTACTTCGAAAATGTAGGACTTGTCAAAGGAAAATTTTCGATTTGTTCTAGCCCAGAAATATGCAATAAAATTTTTAAATCTGTATTTAATGGTAAATGTTTTCGAAACCAATTCAAATTTAAGGGCATTAAAAAGTTAAAATCTAATATTAATTTGTTTGATGAAAAATCTATTTCAAAATTGAATAGTCCCTATCGTACAGTGTCTCATTTCGGACTTAACACTCCAAAGCGAGATCCTCAACCAGCTCATAAGCATTTGGCATTCAATATTGAAAATGAGCAAAAATATGTTCCTTTAAAAAGATCAGTGTCATATGAAGAGATTTTTTCATCGCCACGTTATCTTAATCTTTGTGAATATTGTTTTGAACTAGTTGTTCGTTTGAAGCCCGAACTAATGTGTAAAACAAAATTACACAATATGGCAGAATGTAGCTTCTCATGCTTTTCACTTTCCTCAGGGGAAAAACAATTTACAGATACTTCGAATAGAACAAATAATACTCTTCATGAAGAAGAGTATTATTTGTCTGACCTCACTGAACCTTCGTATTCAATATTTTCCTTACAGTTAGATCCACTCACAGAAGTTGAAGAAGTCAAAAGTTCTAACGAAAACGTTTTCGCATCATATGTAACAAACTCCACCTTCAACGATAAATTAGCTCGTATAAACTATTCTCAACTATATTCTAATATTAACTATAATAATAATGCATCGAACATTGTAAGTTCTAAAATTAGTTCAACAAAAGGAAGCGTTTTGAAAACGCCTAATTACATTACAGGAATAAATTGCGATATTAGCACAGCAGCCACTAACATTTCAAAAAAGTCTGAAGATTTCGATTCTACCAGTAATAATAAAAACTGTGAAGTTTTTTTAAACGAAATGTACGAATTAAATAAATGGACTGATGTGGCATCGGACAAAATGCAAGTGACTACAAATACAAATCGTTTCGAAAATTTCGAAAACACTGTAAAAATTAAAAACTTTAAAAAATTAATGAGTCGCGAGGAACGATCTCGACGTAAGTTAGAATTTCAAGAATTATGGGAGGATCATGTACGCTCTGCCAAACCTGAACATTTTCAAAACGTGATTGAACACAAAAGTACCGAATCTTCGATTAATAAAACACTTACAAAACTTGTAAATGCGATTAATGTGGCAGATAAATCAAGTCTCCTTCAAGGGGAAAAAAGCAATGTCGTTGAAGACATTAAAACGACTTTTAATTCAGATCAACAAAATTTGGGACATGATTCATCATTTAGTATGTCTATATCTGATGATATTAATGGTAGTAACGAAGCTACTGAAAACAATAAACCAAGATATTGTAAAATATCTGCAAATTTTAGTGAAAATGTATTACAAGGGTTGCCAAATAGCCGACAAGAATGTCCTACAAACATAGACAATCTTTCGCCATTAGAACTCACAATTTTAGAAAAAATTGAAATTAATGATTTAAGTAAAAGTGAAGAAATTTTCGGTAAAATAGAAACCACAATTCGTAATAAAATCACGCCATCCGAGCTAGAATTGATCGTTAGAGAACAAGTTTTACTTTTGGATGATAAAAACGAAAATACTGAAAATAACAATAAGGGTCTTATGAGGAAATCTTTGTTTTTATTAAGTTCAGATATAAAGGATAATTACATACAACAATCACATTCTTTACCCACACTTAACATAAATTCGTCGACTCCAATGCATAAGTCAAAGAAATCACCGTCATTTCCTAACGAAGGTCATCAAAATATTTTGGAACAAACAAAATTGTATAATAAACCAACGAATACATATTCTTATATTAAAAAATCACATACAAATAGGCATACAAAAAGTCGTAACTTTATTTTGGAGAACATTCGGAATGTTTCCATTTCTCGACAGTCGGCACAAATAAATAGTCATTCCTTATCATCATCCTGTATGACGGATTGTGAAAATAAATTACCCAAAAATTTGGGGTATACACCCAAAAAACGAAAGCAATTAGTGTC
This sequence comes from Stomorhina lunata, assembly GCA_933228675.1. NCBI lineage: Eukaryota > Metazoa > Arthropoda > Insecta > Diptera > Rhiniidae > Stomorhina > Stomorhina lunata. The sequence continues at coordinate 119,279,878 of OW121744.1, forward strand.
TCATTCAAATAGCAGTTCATCTACAGTATATTCATTTCAGTCGAAATTGGTAAAAGGTTCTCCAAAATTCTGGATTACTATGTCACAAAGATCGACAAAAAAGTCGCAATCACCATCGCTAGTAAATTTCAATACTGTTAAAACTGCTGTTAAGCAGGATCACAACAATTGCAGCATCGAAAGAGTGGTCGGAATAGAAACAAACACCAACCTTGTTAATAATGTCGACGCTGAAATCAATGCCTTGGGAAAAGAAATACAACAAATACAACCTCGTCTAGAGAAATATAAACTTAAATTAGATGACTTTGGCCAACGCGTTGCCGATTGCGTTAACAATATAAACGAGTGTGTAGCCACACAGGAGAATATTGCTACTGTTGAACAAGAACTAAAATATTGCAGAAAGTTGAATCAATATTCAGATGAAATAACATGTCGTATGCAAACATTTTCCTTATCTGAAACGGAAGATTAATAAATTTCACATCTTTAAATATGTTCTGTTTAAATATACAAATTATCCAAATGCTAGCATTTCTGAAAAAAAAATTAGCTAAATTATACAGTTTACAGGCTTGTGTATTATAAGCGTAAAAATGGTTTCATTATAATTGACTTTCCTGGATGCTTGTATAATGGAATACATTTTTGAATGTATTTATCCGTTTTCTCTAGCTAAAAACCTGTTTTTACAACCAAAGGAGATGAGTATAATCTAAAATAATTTTACTATTGAAATATTATGATATTCCGATATCAAAAGGAATATCATATGGAATTGTTAAATTAAACCTTATTTCTTCGATGATTAATTACCATTACCTATTTAACATTACTTTATACAATAAATATATAAAATACATATCGCACTTGATCAACAAGAGGGTATCAACTCAAATTTTTTAAATTTTCAGTAGAGTCAAAAAACTATTTTATTTTACTACTACTTTCATATGAGGAAGAGGGGTAAAACTGTATTTTTTTGGTGAAATTATAGTGAAAATGATGTCAGATTTTTACAGTGGGTAGATAAGACTACTACACATCAATTTCTTTTAAAAAGTGAAAATTTAAAAATTTTGAGTTAATACCCTCTTGTTGAACAAGTGCGATATATATGTATATACAAATCGTTTAGAGAAATGCAAAAGAACATAGCAAAAAATGCCAAAAACTTTTCAAAAAAGGAAGAAACTATCTTTAATTAAAGTTTTTAGAAATCTTAAAAAATATTACCAAATGTATTAATTGTGGCTAAATTGTTTTCCAAATGTATTTTTTCATTTTACATAACGAAGTTATTAAGAGACCACAGTTGGTTGGTTTAACTACCATTAACTACATGCCCACACATTGTACATACATAATACATATATTCATACCTACTTATTATTTCATGTTTTAATTGTTTTATTATTATACCAATGAATTTCTTGTATCATAAAATTAACAAATTTTTGGTTTATTTTCTAATTTTTTGTTTTATGTGAAATAAAAATAAATACTTTAAATATAAATATAATTGCTCATTTAGTTGTGTGCGTGTCTTTTTGTAGTTGTAGTTAAATTGTAGTGTCCAATCGTTATTTTTATTATTTTATTTCTTAAAAATTGGAATCATTTCATTTACACACCGCACACACAAACAATTATTTTTATTTTATTTTTTTTTTACATTAGATTTCATCCAAAATCTCAGATTCTTAACAACATCACTGTCATTTAATTTAATAAGTTTTTACAACAATTATAAAATGTGTGATCCTTTTAATAAGTTAGAGGGGATTAATTTGACTAAAAAGTATTCATTTTTATATACGCAACCATGGATGAATTTTAATATATTAAAAACAACTAGAATTTTGTTATATATGATCCATAAGATTGAAATTTATCCCCATTATACATATCCGATAATTTCGCAAGGTGGTGAAAGATCTGTTGAACATGCTGATGATGATGATAACAATATAAACGATATGAATATGATGACTTTAAGATCTGAAAATGGGACGATAGGGGATAACATAAATTTGTACTTAGCAAATTTGCCAGTAGCACCGTATCGAACCGTTTCGCATTATGGCTTTAATTATCCATCCACCTATATTCCAAATATTTCGTTGAACCCAGTATGTTCTGTTACCCCAGTAAATCTGCATAGGCAAAAAGTTATTGCATTCATAAAGCGTTTGAATTTAGAATCTCAAAATAATGATCAACAGTTAAACTACTTTAACAAGTCGAGAAGTATAAACATTGACAATGACTTAAAAACGGGAAAAGAAGAAAACATATATGAAAATACAACCACTCAATTAGACAATACTGATGATAAATTAAATACTGCAGGATCATTCATTTCTGTTGCAGAAATACAACTGAATGCTGCCAAAGATAGGACATCATCGCGTATATGTCAATCGAAATCAACTGTAAATCAGCGATCTTCAAATCATTGCGATTTGCAGTCTAACGAGCTCTCATCTTTACTATCAATTAGTGGTACTTATCCAGCTGGAACACATTATCATATTGGTGATGTTGAAAATGACCACCTTACAACAGATTCTGGAGATAATTCATCAAATTTCGAATTACAATCATCACGGAAAAGGGCAAACGATAGTTTATACCGCTCGTACTTGCAAAGAAATTTTATACCAGAGATTATTGATTCTCATAATTCGATCATGGATCTCCATGGTGGCGATGATGAGCATGATCCGCATAAGCCGGAAAGTGACCAACGATCACTATCAAATTCCATCAAACATTCGTCTAAATACATTACAAATGACGAAAACAAACATATTACCTTAACCTTAAATTCATTAAAACGTAGAGCTTCGACTTTCGGCAATAAAAAGGAAAAATCCAAATCTCTTGATAAATCGCCTCTAACTCGAACTTCATTTAGAACACAGCTCTCTGATGCTAATTCGTCTTGTGACTCCTCTACTGCCTCAACAGCAATAGAGATTCACATCAATGTTAACATACGCAACAGTGATTGTGTAAAAAACTTGCAAGATCACGAAGAAGAATTTAAATCAAAACTGGAAAAGGTCATAGACGATGAAATAAATTTAATTACTCAAGAACTAGCCACATCTTCACAATGTGTAAAGGAATTAAATAATACTACTTCTTTTCAATTAAATTCACAACAAAGGTGTTTATCTGCTCCAGAGTCTATTTCTATTTATGGCCGAGACCAATCTTGCATTGAAGCAGACCGTCTTTCGATGTTTAACTATAATGAATCAGCAGTCACAACGCCATTGCGTCCATCGTCAATAGTGACCCCTAATCTTTACACTTTGCGGTATCGCCAAACACTAGCATTACTCGAACATGAACTTGAAATGTTACTAAATAACATTATACGAAATATGTGTGATTGTAAGACAAAAATAAATCAAATATCGGAAGATATTCGTACAACAACGCTACACGTTGGACCTTTAAATCATTCAATATCTAATAACTCACGAGAGAGGAACTAACTCATAACAACATAACTCTTAGTTCTAAAAATATTACATTTAAATACAGATTTTTACATGAAATTTATTGCTAAATAATTTATTCATTATTTCATTACACATCTAAACTTATGCGAAATCATCTTGTTTTGTTTCTTGAAGAATTATTTTATTTTAAAAAACTTCTTTCATTTGTATTTATGTGTGTAAAAGCGATTACTTTGGCAATAAATTATTTTTCAAAATTGTATAAAATCAAACAAATCTATAGAAGAAATCATTCTCACGATTTCTTAAGCCGCTTTGAATTATGTATATTATTTAGTTTGAAAGTAATTTTGGAATGTTTTTCATTTATGATCTATACGATTTATCTAATGATTTTTTTTTCTATTACTAAAATAAATAAATTTCAAAATTGAATGAAACATGCTGGTATGTTCTGCAAATCACTTTCACGTGATTTTAAAATCACATTCATTTTCTAAGTCGAATTATTAATTGTTCACAAATTGTTTTGACAATTTCATAATTCAGTGCATTTAAGATTTAGGAGGTCTTAGGAGGAGGCTTCTTGTTGATGAATGCTCTGAAAATTTCAACAATTTAAGAAATTACATTTTATGTGATTTTAAAGTCATGTGAAAGAGATTTGCAGAACATACCCGATGATACAGTTTTCGTGTATTTCAAAATTGATACATACAGTTGCTGAAAAATAATAGCACAAATTAAAAATTTTTAGTTAGACCATTTAATTTAAAGTTCCTTAACATACATAAAAATATGTCGCTTTTTGTAAACCCCTTTAGGTTGTTTGGTAAAAAAAATTTATTTTTCATTAGAATTATTCCAACAATTTTCGCGATATAAATGGTCTAACTGAATTTTTGAAATTGCTATTATTTACACCGCAGCTGCACATATGAATATTGTAAGACGTAGTTTGTTTAATACTCGTACAATATCTAAATATCTAATACACAAATGAAAATGTTGTTGCACACTTTCTGATGTATTTAACTAGTGTATTGTCGTAAGTAATAATTTTAAAAAGATTTTATTTTTAAATTGAAAAAAAAAAAAACGATTTAAAAATTTATTTTTTATGAAGTCGAAATAGATTTTTGTAAATTAACAAAAGCGTCGACATATTTTAATTTTTGCCTTTTTGTATAGAAAATATTATGCTATTATTAATATGCCCGAGAAATTAATAATAGAAAGAGAAAAAATTCCCAATCAGACAATCAAATATTCCCATGTAATTTTTTTTATTTCCGAATCACTTGTTCCCAAGAAAAAATTTGACTTCTAAGTGACAGCACAAGAAAAAAAAAGCGAATCAAAAATTAGTTATATTTCTTACAAAATAATTTCGGGAGAATTGAAACAAATTATAAAGCAGGAATTCGGAAATATTAATAGAGAATTGTCAGACTCTCGGTTACTGTTGCCGTTTGTTTTTATTAATAATATTGACGCTGTTATATTTTGTTGTTTTTTATATTTAGATATTTTTCTTTCAGACAAATTGTTAGTTGAATTGTATTGTAGTATATTAAATTATTTAGGTACGATGTTTGTTTTTTTTTTTTTAAGAATATAAGATTTGAAAATTTAGTATAGAAATTTTTCTTCTTACATAAAGTTTTACAGTCTAGTGTTCTTAAAATAGTGGACTTTTAGTAGGTAGTATTTTGTATCATACTCTTTTGTAATAGACAATAAATTGTTTGTATTTATATTGTTAGTTTGTATAATTCTTTAAAAAAAGAAATACATACAATATCGTATAATTCTTTTAAAATGTAGTAGGTACATACAATATTGTTCATGAAATTGTAGACGTTCGCACCAAAACGTAACAAAATTACATTTGTTCAAAAAATTAAATTAATGATGCTGTTTTTACTTTACATACTGCTATCTAAAAATACACTAAATAAAATCGCAAAAAACGCCAATCAATTTTGTACAAAAAGGGTTTAAATAAAAACGATCGATCGCACTAAAACGTAACAATTCTTATATTTATTTATTTATTTATTAATTTATCTAATCTTATGAATAAATTCTAAGATTAAAGACTTTATTTAACGAGCACTCAATTCTTATAAAAGTTTAAAAAAATTTTCACTTAACATAACATTTGTATGTATGACGATATATTTTTACATCAATTAATATTGATATTTGTTGGATTTTTTGTGAATATTTTGTTTTTAAAATTATTCTTTTTAATATACCAAAAAAATTATATCTTATAAGTTTTTTTGTACTAAAAAAAATAAAACATTTTTAATTTCGATCGTTTCAAAACGTAACTTTTTACTTTTTGAAATCATACTGGCGGTTAGATACGCGAATTAATTAACCCAGGCCCTCGTCTTATGACTTTAAGCGTAAACTTCTCATAAAAAGAATATGACGATTTTTTTGAACAATTTATAGTGAAAACAATGTTTTCTCAATTATCTTAAAATGATTTATAATAAAATTATGTATTACATTTTGGTGGGAACGTCTACAATAATAGTTAATACACATTTTGTCATTATAATTTTGATTTTATTAATTCGTATGTTTGATTCCAAACTTTTAACAATTTTTATCTGAACTGCATGCTTTATTTTTGTATTTATATTGTTAGTTTGTATAATTCTTTAAAAAAAGAAATACATACAATATCGTATAATTCTTTTAAAATGTAGTAGGTACATACAATATTGTTCATGAAATTGTAGACGTTCGCACCAAAACGTAACAAAATTACATTTGTTCAAAAAATTAAATTAATGATGCTGTTTTTACTTTACATACTGCTATCTAAAAATACACTAAATAAAATCGCAAAAAACGCCAATCAATTTTGTACAAAAAGGGTTTAAATAAAAACGATCGATCGCACTAAAACGTAACAATTCTTATATTTATTTATTTATTTATTAATTTATCTAATCTTATGAATAAATTCTAAGATTAAAGACTTTATTTAACGAGCACTCAATTCTTATAAAAGTTTAAAAAAATTTTCACTTAACATAACATTTGTATGTATGACGATATATTTTTACATCAATTAATATTGATATTTGTTGGATTTTTTGTGAATATTTTGTTTTTAAAATTATTCTTTTTAATATACCAAAAAAATTATATCTTATAAGTTTTTTTGTACTAAAAAAAATAAAACATTTTTAATTTCGATCGTTTCAAAACGTAACTTTTTACTTTTTGAAATCATACTGGCGGTTAGATACGCGAATTAATTAACCCAGGCCCTCGTCTTATGACTTTAAGCGTAAACTTCTCATAAAAAGAATATGACGATTTTTTTGAACAATTTATAGTGAAAACAATGTTTTCTCAATTATCTTAAAATGATTTATAATAAAATTATGTATTACATTTTGGTGGGAACGTCTACAATAATAGTTAATACACATTTTGTCATTATAATTTTGATTTTATTAATTCGTATGTTTGATTCCAAACTTTTAACAATTTTTATCTGAACTGCATGCTTTATTTTATTTATGTTTAACTTCATTTTACACTCATAAAATTAACTCTTATTAATTATATATAGAATTTAAACAACATACTTAAATATAGTTGTTGCTTTGTCAGATAAGTTATGTGTAAATTTTTAAATAAGTTTTATTATAAACTTTAAGCCTGAATTGGTCACATGTCTACCAATATATTACAGGTTATTAAGTATATTGCTGTCCTGAAATGTAAGTAAAAAACACATGACAAAATTTGACAAGGCAACGAATATGCGTAAAAGTATAAAATAACATAATTGGTTTCTCTAATTAATTTATTATATTTGTAGGGGAAAATGTACAAAATGGTGATCACTCGGAAGCCCATTTGAGCACGTTCTCACACAGCAGCAAAGAGGTAAGAGACAAATTTGCTACCCATACATATACAGACATGTATATATGTTATACCCCAGTAAGAACAATGGCAAACATTTAAAATAAGATGACTTTTTACATTTAATATCGAACGTTTTTCTCAAACTTTTTTTCAAACCTGAGCAGATGTTTAAGACTCACATTCATTTTTAAATGTATGCTCATTTGAGAATAAACGTTTAAAAAATTGTAGTTTCTCAAATTGATAATAAAGGTTATTCTCTAATTACACTCTGATACAGTGAAAATACACTCGGAACGAAACCAAGCTCAACCAGTAGAACTCGGTTAGAAGATCATTTTACCATTTTTAAAATTTTCGATATACCCTCAAAATCGAAAGTTATCGATAAAAAACGATTTTTTTGGACTTAGCGGAGAAAAGAAGGCTTAACTGAGTCATTTTTACATCGATTTTAAATTTTAAAATGTGTTTCGACAGAAAACAAAATAGTCTTTCACTTCGTAAAGACCTTTTTTTAACATGACCAATTTATCATAAAAATATTTTCCGCTGAAGTTAAAATTTTATTTTTTTTTTTCGATCTTTTCAACTTCGGAAGCTTTTTTTCGTAAAATTTATCAGAAGACCTAATATATTTTGACTTAAAAAAAAATCATTGTTACCATTTTGTAAAACAAGAGTACTTTAATTAAAATCGGAAACATATTAACAGAGATATAACAATTTTAGTAAAAATGGTGAATTCAGTATTATTTGCATATTAGAAAATTTTCTATACAATACTACGTTAGAGTGTTTTTTCAACTTTTTCGCAAGTAGAGAAATGGCGGTCGGATTATTATGGCATTCGGTGAGAAACTTTAAATAACAAAATTTAAGCCAAATCGGACTACGTTATCACGTGGCGCCCAGGCCATGAAGTTGAAAATTGCGTTTATAAGAAAAAATAAGGCCAATTTTTTAGTTCTTGCAAAATTTAACTTTTTTAGTAAACATTTTAACAAAGTGTAAATATTAATTCATAATGTAGACTCAATTAGCTTTCTATCTACGTAAGTAGCGTATAAATCGGCTAAGGATTTTTTGAGTTATCGGAAATTTTCATAGAAATTTTGGAGACATCTATTCGATTTTATGATATTTGTTGATGGAAAGCAAATTGGGTCTAAATTACAAATTAACATTCAGATTTTGTCAAAAAGTTAAGCTTATGGGTCAAAATTTGCAAAAACCGAAAAATTGCACATTTTTCTGGTCGGCACTCCTTGAAATTCGAAAAAAGTGACTTAAGAAGTTAACTAAAAATGCTTCTTTTGTCTTTTACGGATATATACACTGTCACTCGTTTCACGTTTGAGTGACCAGCAGTAATTTGCTAGCATTTTTATTGGGCTTTCCCCTGGTAGCGTTCTTCAATAGTTAAAATTTCTTGGTGGAATCTTTCACCTTGCTCATCACTGAGTTTACCAAGATTTTCTGGAAAAAAAGCAAAATGGGCGTGCAGGAAATGAATTTTTATTGACATCCGGCACTCCATTTCATCACTTCTATGGTTCCCCAAGAAATTCTTACATAGTGTGAAAGCTGTATTACCGATCTTAACTAAAAACCGTTGGGCTTCGCAATACCAGAAAAGGGTTTGGTCGTGAAAGTTGGGATGATTTCAAGACACTCAAACCGAGAACGGCAATAGAGGCATAAATAGAGCTTGGACATTATGTCGTACTTCTTTGTTTCTATCCTTTTTTAACTTCATTCATAAGTGCGTATAAATATAAGTACTTATACGTATATAGTACGTTAATTAAACTGGATCTTTTACAAACAAAAACTCATATTTTTTTTAATTCGCTGTTAATTTAAATTTAAATAATCTAGGTTCACAAAATATTTAATGCACTTTTCAAGTAAATATAAAAAAGTTTGGCATTCCTAACAAAATACTGCGGAAAAAGGCGTCCCAATGTGAAAAAATCGAAAAAAAAAATAAAAATTTAAATTTGTTTGAAAATATTTTGTGATAATTTGATAAAATAAAAAATCTTTTTTAACAAGAAGAAAGCCTGATGTCTTGTCTGTCTCAAACCGTGTTAAAATTTCGATAAACAAATGACTTAGCTAGGCCTATTTTTGTTCGAGAAGACCAAAAAAATCGTTTTTTATCGATAACTTTCGATTTTGAGGGTATATCGAAATTTCTAAAAATGACAAACTGATACACTCAATAAGGCCTATCGTTTGATATAGGTTTCCTTAAAAGTGTATTTTTTTTTCCTCAAAATGTATCAGTGTGTTATTATCAAACACTAAGTTGATTTGAGAATAATTTGAAAAATGGTATTATACAATCGTTTTCTATGGGATAACTGTTATACAAAGGTATTTTCTACAAGATAACTATAATAGATAACTATTCTCTATATGATAACTATTGTACGAAAGTATTCTCTATAGTATAACTGTTACACAGAAGTATTCTCTATAGGATAACTGTTATACTTAAATTATACACTTATTAAAAGATTTCCTATATTTATACAATTTTTTTTAATAGGAAATTTAAAAACGTTCCTATAATAATGCAAAATTTCGAACATTTTCCATAAAACTGGAAAATTTTTAAAATATCCTATAAAAATGGGAAATTTTGAAAATGTCCTTTATGTTGTAACCTTCTTCGATAAAAGGGACCTAGTGTATGAAAATGAAGTTTCGAGAAAAATTAAAATTAACAAATAAAATTTCAATATTTTTCTCATTTTCATTAATTTTTCTAAGTTTGTTATGTACGGTAATAAATTTTTATCAGAAATCTAACACAATTCATCTTATTCTACACGCTTTTAGGTACCAGAATCCACTTTTAATTCCAAACCCGTTTTTAACACACTAGGTGCCTTTTCTCGGAGAAGGTCACATATATAGCGAACATTTTTAGATTTTTGTATAAAATTCTGAAATTTTTAAAATTTTCTATGCAAACGGGAAATTTTCAAAATTTCCCATTCAAATGAAATTTTGAAAATTTCCTATAAAAAACTAAAGTTTTTAAAATTTCCTATAAAAATGGAAAATTTTGAAAATTTTCCTTTTTTATATTAAATTTTGAATTTTTCAAATTTCTAATCCTAACAGAGAATGCTTTTGTATAACAGTTATCCTACAGATAATACTTTTGTATAATAGTTATCCTATAAAGAATACTTTTGTATAATATTTTTTACTTTTGTGTGTTAATTTTCGAACTTATTCACTTTTGCAACACTTTTTCCATTGATAATGCGTTTGTTAGGCAAATATTTAATATAAAAAATTAGTCATTCTTACACATTCATTCCTTCATATAATATTTAATCAAAATAACCGGCAAATATTGAGCAAAAAATACAAATTACACATACCTGGTATTCATTAAGCGATATAATATAAATCAAACATAGCCGGTATAAATTGAACAAAAAAAAATATAAATAAAAACAAGTAAGAAAGTGGCATAGTAGGTTAAGCCCGACCATACGATACCCTTCACCACTAAGGTCAAAGATGTTCTTTTTTCTGTATAAAGACAAATATTTGTTAAATTTTGCCATCATACAAACATTTTCTAAAAACTTATACATGTAAGCTGTTTCCGTCATTTGGACTTATATAAGAGCTGGTGTCGAAATTTGGCAAATTGATTACAGTTTTTACAAGAATTATCGGTCATGTTCTGACAAACGCTACGATTTCAAAACGCAAACGATTCGAAAAACGCCAAATGTATTTTTTGATGTTCTGAAAACAGCGCGATATTTTTGTAAACAATTGACAGAAAATAAAAGAAAGAAAATTTTTTAATTGCATATTTTAAATTAAAAAAAGTGTAAAATATTTGCAATTCCTATTAAATAAAAATTCTAAAATATAAAAAAAAATCATACAACACTAGCCTTTCGAAGTTCATTCAACCAGCTGGATTGTAAAAACAAACATATAGCCGATATTGTAGTCGCAGGGACCATTTGAAGTTTCATAAATTCATTTTAAGAATAGAAATATTATTTTAACATAGAAAGATTTTAAAAATATTAAAAACAGTAAATCAATTGCAAATCAACTACCAGCGTAGAAATTACGGGTATAAGTGCATTGTCATTGGGTGTTATTGGTGTAGGTTCTTGCAATGTAGAAATTACTGAATTTTTGATGCAAGCTATCATGTTCCTAACTAAAACAGACTTGAAGAACACTTTTACCCGTTTCCTATTCTTGGGATTGTGTCTTCTCTGTTTGGGCCGTCAAAAGGCCACAGAAGGTATTATATTACCTTAAAGGTTTTGGATGAACCTTACAGATCAATGGCTACCACCATGTTAGATATCTGTGTCTATGCCGGCACTGGCAATGTTTTGAAGATGATGATAAAAATAACAAGGAGAAGGTAAAGTAAAACTTTATATATAAATATATGTATATACATATATATACAGTGGTGGTCACGTATTTAGCACAAATGTTACCTGTTATCTCTTATAGGAAATATTAAGTCCTAATTCAATTTTTTTCACTACTTTTTTTTTTGTAATGTATTACACGTGATGCAAAGATGAAGTCGTATTCCTTTTATATACATATTTTTTAAAAATTATATTTGTTTTTGCAATTAATTAAAACTAACCCATAAAAAATACTGGACATATTTTTAGCACAAATTAAAAACAATATTTATTAAAAATCAAAAACAAGTTATTAATTAAAATTTCTTGAAAAAAAACCTAATATTTTGTAGGATATTCTTTATTTTATATAACTGAAGCACATCTTTTAGGCACACTCTTCACAAGAGCCAGGTATCGGTCATTTGCGATAGCGTGCCATATTTTTTGGATTTCCGTCCATAAATCATTTAAGTTGTTAGGTTTTACGCTTGTTATATGCTTCTCTATATCATTCCAAAGATTCTCAATAGGATTGAGATCTGGAGATTGAGCTGGCCATTTCAACACATCTATTTGAATCTCCTCCAAGCAACACTTCACAGTACGTAAAATGTGTTTAGGGTCATTGTCATGCATGAAGCGCCAGCTAGGTGGCATCTTTGCCTCTGCTTATGGTATAATGATATCGGCTAGAATATTTTTATAAACGTGTTAATCCATACGTATGTCAATTTTGTGTATTGAACTAACTCCATGCCCTGAGAATGCAAGCCACACCATCACATTTCCTCCACCTTATTTTACAGTCTTTGACGTACACTTTGTGTTGTGCTGCATGTTCGGAAGATACCATACATATCTCTTTCCATCAGATCCAAATCTGCAAAACTTTGATTAGTCGCTCCAAAGTATGTTTTTCCAAAAATCTAATGGCTTTTCCAAATGCTACCGGGCGAAAGAAATTCGTGATTTCAAATTCTTTTTTGACACATGTAGCTTGTGTTGCACAATACAACCACCTGAATTTTTGACATTAAGGCATCTTTGTATCGTTCTGTCGGAGACATCAATACCGTATTTTGATGACACTTCACTATTTATTTCACTGGAGCTCTAAAAAGGGTCGGCCACTGACATTTGAATCATATTTGAATCTCCTCCAAGCAACACTTCACAGTACGTAAAATGTGTTTAGGGTCATTGTCATGCATGAAGCGCCAGCTAGGTGGCATCTTTGCCTCTGCTTATGGTATAATGATATCGGCTAGAATATTTTTATAAACGTGTTAATCCATACGTGTGTCAATTTTGTGTATTGAACTAACTCCATGCCCTGAGAATGCAAGCCACACCATCACATTTCCTCCACCTTATTTTACAGTCTTTGACGTACACTTTGTGTTGTGCTGCATGTTCGGAAGATACCATACATATCTCTTTCCATCAGATCCAAATCTGCAAAACTTTGATTAGTCGCTCCAAAGTATGTTTTTCCAAAAATCTAATGGCTTTTCCAAATGCTACCGGGCGAAAGAAATTCGTGATTTCAAATTCTTTTTTGACACATGTAGCTTGTGTTGCACAATACAACCACCTGAATTTTTGACATTAAGGCATCTTTGTATCGTTCTGTCGGAGACATCAATACCGTATTTTGATGACACTTCACTATTTATTTCACTGGAGCTCTAAAAAGGGTCGGCCACTGACATTCTATGTATTAAATAATCCTCTTTTGTTATCGTTTTTCTTGGTCTAGGTGCCCGTGAACCCTTTTTAATTGTTCCGTGTGCTTTTATATGGCTCAAAGCGTATCTGTGCACCATTTATTTTTGGCCATGTCTAATAAATATTTTATTTCTGAAAAACCTTCAACTGTATACAATATGATGAAAAATATACTGAAAATTAATTAAAAATTCAAAAAATAACAGAAATGTAAAATGTTTAATATTTGTGTCCAGCTCCAATTACGTATTACCAACAAATAAATTATATATGAAGCAATTGAAGAAAGGGTATAACAAAAAGAGTAACGGGACTTGTCGATCACACCATAAGCTACACATCGTGGCAAAAAAAAAGAAGAAAATTATTACTCCAACAGAAAAATATACGGTTTTGAAATAAACGCATAACTAGTGTGCTAAATATGTGACCACCACTGTGTATATATATTTATATATATATATATATATATATATATATATATATATATACATATATATATATATATATATATATATATATATATATATATATATATATATATATATATATATATATATATAGATATATATATATATTTAGATATATATATATATATAAACTTAATTAAGTTTAATTTTAACACTTTTGGTCAAGGCCGAAAAAGAGAAGGAGAAAGATCTATCACTACTCGTTTTGGGTAGCTCTCATTAGCTGTACTGCTTGGTGCCTGACATGTTGGCCCTTATTTTACTTTCGATGAAAATCGTATTCAATTGCAAGTGCCGGTGCGCGTTGGTATGGCCATTGATGTTGTGGGACAAGCTAGTAAACCCAAGACCATTGCCGGTTTCCAAACACATACAACACCCGTACTTTTAACTATGGAAGAACGTGCCGAATTGGCTACAGAAGAATATATAACATTAACACCAATTATGGAACTTTATCAAGTCAAAGTGATCAAATTAAATATCGCTTAATTTATAATTTTATTATAAACTATAACTTATATGATTTTATTTGTAATTGGCTCTTTAATTATAACACCAATTAACAAAAATCGTGAAACCATTCACGCCAAAAATTGGCGACAATAAAATAATTTAACATTTTTTTACTTGCAATAATAATTTGCTCTTATATCAAAGATATCTAGAGGACGACATCATAGACCTATGTTACTATTTGCAGACGTTCGCACCAAAACGTAATAATTCCATTTTTTGAAAAAAATGTGTTTATTATACAATTTTACTCTGCATACTGGTCTCTTTAGTATTTTTCTTTAAGTAACTTTTGTTCATGTATAATTTATATTGTCACATTACACATTTTATTGAACAATTCCCAACAAAAAAAAGAAAAAAACTTTTATAATGTAGTAACGTTATATTTGATATGACGTAGAAAAACAAACTTCAAAAACCCTTATTAAAATTTAATAAAAGCAAGTGAAATTACCTTCAATATATATGCCTTTGTTCAAAGGAATCAAAACTATGTAATTAAATTTCAGAACAGATATGTATATTAGGGCGTCTCGAAAAAAGAGTTCGCCGTACACCACCGAATATAAAGTGTTGTTGTAAGACAGTTTCGAAAAAAAAATTTTAAATTTTTTACATTGTGGTCGCCAAAATACATTTTTCGTTATATCTTCGGCATTTACAGTCGGATATGTAATATATATATTTGTGGGAGTTTAATATATCGATGTTTTTGTCTCGAGAAGGCCAATATTTTGCTTTAATATTCATTAATCTCAGATATCCAGTTATAGTATTTATCCATGAGATAATCAATATACAATTTTTGTTTGGAAGAAGTGTTATATATTATTAGATGGTCCCTGGTATGGGGAATTTTTTTTAATTCAGGTACGAATGCCCTCCAGTTTTTTTCTTTTTTCCCCAATATACGAAATATGAAATATTATTGCGATCGGATTTGACTTATGAAGCCAAGAGTTAGCAAAATTAAAATCACGAAAACAAAACTGGGATGTAGCGAAAAAGATAGTCAAATAACGAGCGTAATAGCTATTGTTTTAGATCATATTCTAACCAAATCATTTTATGTTATCTATGTTGTATACTAACAAAAACACAAACGATATTCTCATTGCAAATTTCTATTACGGTTTCAGGATATATCTACGGATGGTTCACCTAAGAAGGACAAGAAGAAGAAGAAGGGCCTTAGAACACCATCATTCTTAAAGAAGAAGAAGGAGAAAAAGAAGGCTGAAGCCTAATTTAACTTCATTTGTAATGGAAAAGCACGATATTTTAAGCGAAAGATTAAGCTGATCATTAACATGGACAAACAAATTTAGAAGAAAATGGAGATAAACAATATCAAGATAAAAAATATTTATCCATCGAGATACATAAGTTCATTTTTAAGGTCAAACAGATTTTGTTATTTGTTTTTTATTTTCAATCAACCAAGTGCAAGCTAAAATTAAAAAACTAAGAGGCATTTTATGAAAAAAATAAATAAACAAAAAAATACATAATAAAAAATATTTAGAATGAAAAAGTCCAGTTCTAAAAGTTTTTTTGAATTGCGTACTTATCGTTCGTTCTATTGACAGAAGAATTATAATATTTTTTTTATATATAAATAAATTTGAACATTAGGACTACTACAATAAGTAAAATTATTAAATTTAAATTATATAAAAACAAATTTATATTTATACCTTAAATTTTACAGAAAATATGTATTTAATTAAAATAAAAACTTATACAAAATTAGTAAAACACTAAAGAAAAAGTAAACAAGATATTTAAAACACTTAAAATATGCATACATACTATGTACTCACCAACTGGCCAACCAAAATACAATTTATTCCTATCCCTTTTATTTATCTTATGCGTACACATACATACACACATATGTATATACATAAGTATCAGTGAGGCGCAATGGATCAAATTTAATCCACTTATAAATATTAATTCATTTTAAAGTATAAGTGACTGCACGTCATTGTAATTAACTATACAGATTTACTCGTAAGTATGAGACGTTCATTTACAAATACAACTATAAACAGGTGTACGTCCAAAGTTTTTTTTAAAACCCACACAACACAAAATACATATGATTGATTTATAAACTATCCATTTGTATTCATAAATTCAAAAGAATACTTTGGATACTAAAGCAACTTAAGATCCTCCAAATAAGAAGAAAAAAATCAAAATTTAAATGTAAACCAGAAGTTAAAAAAACAATTATCTTCTCTTTTTGCTATTTACACGTGTTTGAATTCCGTGTTTTGCTTCTATAGAAAAAGTAAAATGAAAAATTTTTCGGAATGAAACCACTTTCGTTTTTTTAAGTGGAATTGAATTTGTATGTTTTTCTTTGTTTATTTGATATTTAAATAATTTTATTAATAATTCAGTGTTGTTAGTTGAAAAAATGACAGAGTAACTGATTTCAATTGAAAAAATCGTGTTTTATAATGATTTTGGACATTTACAATTTTTCGGAATCTATAGAACCTAAAACCATTTCGATCGGAATTCAACTACGGAATGGTTTCAATTCCGAACGGAATTTGTGACATGCCTGATTGTTTAAAACGTGCGAAATTTGAGGTATAAAAACTGAGGACAAAAAAAAGCATGATTCCTAATTTAAATCTACGTGCAAAAAATTGTATTTCCTTCTCCTTTAGTTGTGTTTGGAAATTTATGAAAGTAAAAAATGCGTTTATTAAGAAATTCGAATTTCTGAATATGTAGTTTCACCTTAAAGTTTTTGATAATAAATAAAATATTTAAGTTAATTTATGTTATGGTTTTGCTAAAAAGCCGCAAACGCATGCCATATTTTTTTATCACATATGATTTGTACCGTATATATATACATATGTGTATATTCAATTCAAAATATTATTCGATGTGATATTAATTATAAAGCTTGAAATTAAATTTTATTTCATTACTATTGAAAGAGCTTCTCTGCACCTTAAACACACTTCAGTTTTTCTTTTACTGGTGATTCTTTGCAAAATAACGTAAATTTTGTGAAATTGACAAAATTTTAATTTTAGTAAACTTTTTCGAGAAAAGTAATTG
This sequence comes from Stomorhina lunata, assembly GCA_933228675.1. Taxonomy (NCBI): domain Eukaryota; kingdom Metazoa; phylum Arthropoda; class Insecta; order Diptera; family Rhiniidae; genus Stomorhina; species Stomorhina lunata. Next base: position 119,297,494 of record OW121744.1, read on the forward strand.
CAATTAATGCACAGAAATGTATACCACTTAAAATTGTTGTCAATGTTTTTCCTATTTTTGCGTTATTTTTTTTTTTAATATTTGACATGCGTTTTGTGCTGTTTTTCAACTTTTGGTTCAATTGTTGTATAAATGAAAGACTTCATTCTAAGAAAAATTGAATTTAAAAGTTAAAATGTTATTAAACAAAAATTAATTTACATATATAGGTAAAGCGGCGATTTCAATTAATATTAAACGAAACGAAACGAAACATGCGTTTTGTGCTGTTTTTCAACTTTTGGTTCAATTGTTGTATAAATGAAAGACTTCATTCTGAGAAAAATTGAATTTAAAAGTTAAAATGTTATTAAACAAAAATTAATTTACATATATAGGTAAAGCGGCGATTTCAATTAATATTAAACGAAACGATTAATGTTTTTGGGTAAAACAGTAAATACATACATCGAATGTATTATAAATTAAATGTGATTTTATTAAATTAGGATTACATAAATAATTATAAATTTAAATAGCTAAAACATATTGAAATAAAATCAGGAAAAGATTTTTGATTTCTAAAAATAAATCGCCTTTTCAGAAATTGAAATTTCAAAAAGCGGATTTCACTCGATAAAGATTAAAAAATGGCGAATTGGGATCATGTCGTTGTTGCCGAAAATGGGCGATATATGTATGTACATATGTATATTTTTAATAGGGCTTTCATCGGAAAAGTGTGTATGTATGTAAGAAATTAAGCATTATATTACTATATTTAATTTTACCAATTACACTTACAATATTTACTGAACACCAATAACATTTTTTACGACATTGTATTGTATTTTAATTTTTTCTCGTTTTACTGGCCTTAGATAAAAATCCTGTAATTTTAAAGGTAAAAAATATACATACATACTATACTGCCATAGCAAGTAAAAATTAAAATGAAATGCATACTATAGTAAATCGATATTACATTAAAGAAGTGTGTGTATACAAACACAAACAATAATAAAATAGCCATTAACCCATATTCTGCATTTCGATTACATCTCCGCATTCAGTTCCGTTACGGTCAAAAATTGGTACTCCAACAAAAACGGAATCGAAAAAAAAATGAAAAAAATCTTACAAATGAAAATGAAAAAAAAAACAACAATCTTTACATACCAATTTGTCAATTTGTATTTTATTAATTAATTAATTTTATACTTAATAAGAAAAATCTCCGTAAACGAAAAAGCAATTGAAAAATCTTCGGTTTTCTTCAATCGTAACAAAGAATGCATACAATCGAAAGAAATCGAAATTACTAGAAACAGAAAAGAGCAAAATTGTCAAACGGAGAAAATTTCGATTCGAAACGCAGAATAGGGGCCATTAATTTAACTATTTTAATTAATGAGTGTAAAAATAGCAGCTAAAATCTGATGCAAATTTAAAAATTCACATTAAATATTTAATTATACATAAAAATCTATATAAATGCTTTTTTATTAATAAAAATTAAATTGCAAATTTAATGTGTTGCAAATTAAATTTATTCTCTTATTACGTTTTTTGCAATTAAAAAACCTCAGGCGATTTAACGCAAGTTATTTCATTTGAATGTCAAACAACACGGTGCAACAGGAAAAATCAGCCTCAACAATTCTTACGGATAATTAAAGAAGACTATTAAGTAAACGGAACTGCCAAAGGGTTTTCAAAAGTTAGCTCGAATTTAAATTTTATGGGTTCTTGAAGTTGGTCCTTTTTTTGTCAAAAATTATTAATATTACAGTCCACTTAAGCTTTTAAATAAAATTTGTTTAGATTAACTTTTTATTTTTAATTAAATTAAGTCAAACTTTTACCATTTTTTAAACATAAACCAGAACTAGACTGTGGACGAAACTGTCAAGTACATTTAAGAGACGTCAAAAGTACATTTAAAAGACGTCATCTTCATATAAGAAATGTCATTATACATTTTTTTGCTATTTTTTTTTTTGTGCTTAGTAAAACATATGATCGCACTCTATGCGGTACTTCAATGTTTTCTAAAACCCAATTTAAAGTCAAATACAAAATAAATAGTAAAAATATTAAAACAAGATTTTATGCATGTAAACAATAAACAAGGATTAACTAGAGTTAGTAATTTCAATTTTCACTTACTTTCAGAATGATTTCTTTACTCTTAGCGCAAAAAATGGTTAAAATTTACCCAAATCAAGAGGCCATAAAAATGAAATTCGGGCTAACTTTTCAAAACTCTTTGTCAGTTCCGTTTAACTAATAGTCTACATTAATTTTTCATTCGAATTGTTGAAGGTGACGGCGATGACTCGAAATTTCCGGCACAATGTAATTGATGAATATTCCAAAATTGATGCAAAAAACTTTTTCATATACGTACATACAGTGCCGGTCAATGTAATAGCTTCAGTTGCAATTATCTGATTCTAAAGATTTAAAAATTTCACCTATTTATTATATTATTTTTTCTTTTTTTTAATATAAAAGACATTTTTATGCTATCTCAGAATGTGTGCATTTGTTGTCAATCAGTAATAAAAGATCTTTTGTTCATTTCGTACAGTCAATTCAGTATGTGATGGAAATCGATCGTTTTCAAATATTTTTTGTTTTGACATAATTTTATGTTATTTTCCAAAAAAAAATAATAATTTTGGCTATAATCCTTTTGACTGATATCTTTCATTTTTGAATTTTTCGTGGAAATGGGGAAAATTATCTCAAAAATATATCTGAAATAGATCGATTTGACCGGATTTAAATAGCACCAGTACGATTTTTTTAAATTTGTTTTGCAAAATTTTGTGAAAAAAGTGAAAACAAAAGGTAATCTCAATTTTTGAATATACTTTCTATAAAATCGTTAATAATTTTAAAAAAGTTGTATAGTTATAGATCACGGAAAGCATTGTTTGCCGGAAAAACATTTCGTCCGAGGCTAAAATTATATTTCCAACATAGGGAATTGATGTAATGTTCTAATAAATGCTATAAGATATGAGCAAAAAGTTTAATCCCGTGGTGAAAGCGTTTTTTTTGTCGCTCTTTATAGTAAAACGCTAAGTGCGGATGACTAAAGCGTGGAAACTATTCGCCAAATCCGAAATTGTTCTTTTTGGTGGAAATTTTACCTGATCTTTTGTCCGTAGGCCACCTAAGAGCGAATACAAGCCACAATTCACATCAAAAACTATCAAACATGGAGGCCATACTATTATGTCTGGGTCCCATATAATAGATCAAAGACATTATGGATTCATCGTTTTATGTAAAAATCCTTGGTAAAATTATGCTTCCTACGAAATGCTGCTGCTGCAATTACTCCAAACACACCAGCAAAACGGCAAAAAAAAAAAACAATACTCTTTCAATATAATAAAGTCGCCTGCAATCGGTGGACGGACATAAAGAAGGGTGTATCTACAATAAAACCAACAAGCGTTGAAGGACTTCGGGAGGCTGTGCAGAAAATTTGGAGTTCCATCAGAGTTGAAAGATGGCGGCAGTTATTCGATTCCATTGGAAGACGTTGTGCCGCGGTAAAAGCGACAAAGTATTGAAACCATACAATTAATTTATCTACAAGATATCTGAGTGAAATTTTTGATTTATTTTAAGGTCACTATTTTTTGCTAAAAACGAACTGAAGTGTATCTACATAAAACCAACAAGCGTTGAAGGACTTCGGGAGGCTGTGCAGAAAATTTGGTGTTCCATCAGAGTTGAAAGATGGCGGCAGTTATTCGATTCCATTGGAAGACGTTGTGCCGCGGTAAAAGCGACAAAGTATTGAAACCATACAATTAATTTATCTACAAGATATCTGAGTGAAATTTTTGATTTATTATAAGAAAGGTCACTATTTTTTGCTAAAAACGAACTGAAGTACCTTATTTTGACTGTTTTTGTTTAAATTAATACTGTGGCTTGATGCTTAAAGGACCAATGTCAAAAAAATAGTTTTAAGAAAATTTGATTTAAAGTTTTTAATCGATCCTTGTTGACCACCCGAAGGAAATGCCGATATACTCCACCCTGGTTTGGCGTGTTTTGATCTTGGAAATAACATCTTGAAAAAAGTGAAATTTGCCTTTTTTGTCCTCATATTATTCGATCAAAATTGTTAACCAAAGTTTTTCAAAGAACAATAAACAAACGCACATCTCTGTTGTTGGGGGAATCCCCTTAATCGCGTAAGTAGTAGCAATAGATTACAAGCTGTTGGTCAAATATGTATGTAGCTTTATTTCCTTTCAACAATTAGTATTTTTACATGGAATGTATGTACATGGCATTATTTTTTTAATATTGGAAAAGTTAAACCCTTGCTTCTTTTTGAATAGGTATAAAGAATTTATAACCAAATTTAGTTCAAAATGAAAAAAATATATTAATTTTTATTAACACCATGGCACAACTAGACTAGGTAAAATCACTAGGGAGAGTTGTCAATTTATTAAACTCTGTAATGTCAAAAAAGCAAAATTAGAAAATAAAGTCTTTTTATTAGAAATATATATTAACCCTAAACTGACATGGGAAATAAAATGACCAAAATTGTTTTCCTTGCGATCATAGAATTGAAATTATTAGTAATTTCATAAGATAATTATAGGGCCATTTTATTTTCCATGTCTGTTCAGGGTTAATATATACTTTTTAATAAAAAACTTATGTTAATAAAAATTATTACATCTTTGCATTTTGGGAAAAATTTAGTAATAAATTCTTAATATTTCTTCTTTTTTCTATAAAAAATAAAAATCTCCAAATTTTGACCTTTGACCCCGGGGTAGAAAGGGTTAAACTTTTCCAATATTAAGAAAAATGCCGTGTACATTCTATAAAGTCCGAGGAAAAATATTCATTATTACTTTTATGCTGAATATTGGTATAATTTAACAAGCAAATACTTACTGCACATCAGAGAACTTCACTTGCTGATTAAAAAACATTCAACAATAACAAAGGCACAAAAAACTTGTCTTTTATTTGTAAAAGATCAAACTTGCCTACACACACTCTTTTGCTGTTCATTTTAAAGCAACCGAACATATTTCCCTTCATTGAAAATGATTTTCTTTAAACTGGGAGTGAATGAATTAATCAAACTTGTTCGAACTTGTATACATGTTGTTCATTTTAAGGCAATCGAACAACTCGCATGTTGAATACAGTCTTATTTTTGTCATAGGTCGAATCAAACTTGTCCATTCGTGTGCTTTGCTTTTCCACTAAACATACAAAAATCTGATAAACATTGAAATGCAAAAAGCAAGAAATCATTGTGTATGAATTTGTTCAAAGGTAAGATCTTTTTTTATTTTAGTTTACATTGGTTTTTGATGTCTATTCTTATTGCCTAGACAAAATAGATAATTTTTGTAAGAAAATGTTAATTTAATTTTTTTATAGAAAAACTTACGTTTTCTATAGAAAAACTTACTTTTTCTATAGAAAAACTTACTTTTTCAATAGAAAAACATACGTTTTCTATAGAAAAACTTACTTTTTCTATAGAAAAACTTACTTTTTCTATAGAAAAACTTACTTTTTCTATAGAAAAACTTACTTTTTCTATTGAAAAACTTACTTTTTCTATAGAAAAACTTACTTTTTCTATTGAAAAACTTACTTTTTCTATAGAAAACTTACGTTTTCTATAGAAAAACTTACGTTTTCTATAGAAAAACTTACTTTTTCTATAGAAAAACTTACTTTTTTCTATAGAAAAACTTACTTTTTCTATAGAAAAACTTACTTTTTCTATTGAAAAACTTACTTTTTCTATAGAAAAACTTACTTTTTCTATAGAAAAACTTACTTTTTCTATAGAAAAACTTACTTTTTCTATAGAAAAACTTACTTTGTCTATAAAGAAAATATAAACGTATTTTTTACTTAAAAAATAAAATATTTTCTATAAAAACGATTGAATGTTTAGCATAAAAATAATTTTTCTATATATTCCATCTCACTGTGTATATATATATATTTTTCTGAATAACTCTTATTGCTCTATTCAATTATACAATTAGAATGTTATATAATTGTTATATAATATATATAATAATTATACATTCACATTTTTCTCTATTTACTACGTCAATTAAAAAGTTACCAAACTAATAAAAAAATCTTATAAACCACTGTGCATTTTCCAATGCGTATTCCTTCTAATTTTGCCTTTGATAAACAAATTCAAAATGATGAAAAATTCAAATAAGCTCACTTATCAATGTTGAATTGTAAATGTTGTTTGTATTGTTGGCATATTATATTGCTCAATTCATATAGACGTTCGGTTCAAACATGTTGTGTGTGTTAATGAGAATAAGATCGTTTGGACACGATGAATTTACTGCAAGCCCTTCTCTTGCCTGTGCGAACTTGTTCATAAAATGCTTTTGTTAATTATTCACAAAATCAGAATTTGATGTGTACAGTAGAATGAATATGATTTTTAATCACGTTGAATTTTTCTTTATTCTTTAAAATGAACAAAAATTTTTGTGCTGAATGAAATCAAGAAATCCCGTGATTTTGAAGTTCTCTGCTGCACATTATATATATATATATATATATATATATATATATATATATATATATATATATATATATATATATATATATATATATAAATGGATATGTGTAAGTATGCAACGTATGGCCTCCAAAACGTCTGGGCCGATTTTTATTGAAATTTTCAGGGAATATTCGGAATATCCATCTTTGTTTATTCAATATTTCAACAATGTCTTCTATTATTTAGTGTTATTTGTTGAAACAATGATAGAATTACTGATTTCAATTGAAAACAAGTAAGAAAGTACTATAGTCGGTCAAGCCCGACCATACGATACCCTTCACCACTGAGGTCAAAGGTGTTATTTTTTCTGTATAAAGACAAATATTTGCCGTCATACAAACATTTTCTCAAAACTTATTTATGTAAGCTGTTTTCGTTATTTGGACTTGTATGAGAGCTAGGGTTAAATGTGGACCGATTTTCTCGAAATTTGGCAAATTGATTACAGTTGTTACAGAATTGTGTGTGCAGAAAATAAACTTTAAATTCTCATTATCTTTAGATTTACGAGCGTTTTAGTGATTTTTGTCTCATTTAGTGCGTCTTTAAAGAAGAGTTTTTATGGGAGCTATGGTCAAATATAGACAGATTTCAACGAAATTAGGTACAGTGGTTTTAGTTTACATAAGCAGTATTTGTTTTAAATTTGATGTAAAAATATTTATATTTGTGGCCAATATATCAATTCCGGGAAGTGGGACCGATTTTGAAGAATAGCCATGGTCCCACTATAATTATCTTTATAATTGCGACCTGTACTTTGATTACATGGAGGTCCAGCCAGGCGGACGGACGGACTGACATCGATAAATAGACTCAGAAAATGATTCTAAATTGCATTTTCGATATTTTGGTTCAAAGCAAACAATTACTTGACATACTGTAAGTAGTATTTGTTTTAAATGTCACAAAAAATATTGATATTTGTGGCTAAAATATCAATTCCGTGAAGTGGGACCTGTGGGAGGTACCATAAATAAGGGACCTATTTTGACGAATTTCAATAGCCATGGTACCACTATCAAAAAAATTATCTGTGCCAAATTTTATCAAATTAGTTTTGGAATTGCGACCTGTATTTTGATTACATGGGGTTCCAGCCAGACGGACTGACATCGCTTTATCGGCTCAGAAAGTGATTCTAAACCTTTTGGTAAACTAAAAGGTGGGTCTAAGAAAAATATTTATATATACCCTTCCACCTATTCTGGTGAAGGGTATATATGCTAAGGATTTTTTGTTTGCGATTTTACAATAGTTTTTACAGCATACATATATATTTTATATTATTCTTTTATATTATCCTTATCTTTAACGAAACAACCCAAACTACACAAAAGTATTTCCGTACAAAATCTTCAAAACAAATTGTTTTTTTTTTTGAGTAATTTCTGACAACTTCGGACTGTTTTGGGTAGTTTCGTTAGTGTACGGGAACATACATATTGTGTTGGCTAATGTAGTACGAATAAAACTGACAACGGTCTGTTAAAAGTTGGTAAGAAGAACGAAATGTATTGCCAGTTTTAAATCAAACCCTAATAAAATGCTTTTAAGCCACTTTTGCTATTTTAGCAAAATTATGTTAACTTGGGATTATACAAAATCGTAAAGTCTGGCAACAATGCTACAGCATAGATAATTTTAGTACGAATGTATAAAATTGGAAAGATACATACAATTTTTGCAACTCAGAAATAATAATGATGGTGTGAGTACTTCCCAACAAAACTGTTTTATTTAGTTAGATTTGCGGTTGCGGCAAAACGCGCGTGAATGGTGTGTTTTTTTAGTTTTTAAGTTAATAAATTTATAAAAAAACGAATGCCAGTGTCGATATAATTAAAGCAAGACACAACATTCAATTTGGTAAGTACATTTTTATATTAACATACGTATTCCACAAAAGTTATTGACCCACCAAAAACAGTTTTATTGTCTAGCCTAGGAATCATTGAGAAGATAAAACGTTTACTCAAGTGCGAGTACTGCTAATTTTGCAAATTGCTCCATATTGGCGTATGAGCTATAAGATAAATCATGGGTCGCAGTCCATCTCCTTCACATAGGAGAAGAGAAAAGGAACGTTCCGAACGAAAAAAAAGGAGAGAACGCCGTTCGCGGGAACGTGAAAGGGATCGCGACCCTGATGTCCCATCTAGCAGTAGTGGTCGTACATTAAGGCGAAGGTCCCCGCATCGCCATGACCGTGATAGAGATCGTAGCCGCAGCCGTGAACGCAGTAGCAGACGTCGATCGAGGTGAATAGAAAGTGTAGTGTATTGAAACCAAAAGTGAATAAGTATATTTTTTATTTTTAATTTAATATGTACAATTGAACCATTATATACAACTCTTCGTTTAGAGTTGTATTTTATAAATTGACAGGGTTGATTAACATAGTATATTTGCGAAAATTTGTGTAATTGTACATAAGTACAGTAGGATCCACTTAAAACGAACAGCGTTTCTATCGTTATGGCTAAAGTTTTTTCCCCTAACCCTGCAGCCACACGATCAAGTTTTCCTTTCAAGATTTTCAAACACATATATGTGCTGGAAATGGAGCGTTTTCAAATCGTTGGATTTCTGATACATTTTTGAGATAATTATCGGTTATTTCCCTAAAACAAATGGAAATTTGGGCTTTAATCCTTTTGATTGATATCTTATCTTTTATTTGGTTTGAATTTTTTGTGGAAATAGGGGAAATTATCTCAAAAATATATCATATATCGAACAATTTGAAAACGCTCGATTTTCAGCACATAAAGTTGCACGGAATTAGTCTAAGTTTACACACAACAAGTTTTTTTTGCAAATTTTTTTCTTTTTCTCTTTTGAAATTTCATTTACGTTTACACATTGAAATTTTGTATGAAACTTTTTTGTGGTTTATTCTTTTTATTCCCTTTTCAAAATGGACATGCGACAAATGTCAAGTTGAATAAAAAGAATAAAAGAGCAAAGAATAGAAGACAAAACGAATGAGGGAACAGAAAGAATTTCAGAGTGCAATCAAGTTTTTCCCCTTCTGTTCCTCTTGCCTCTCTCACCTACAAACTAAAAGTTGATGGAGCAAAACTTGATGTGTATGAACATAGACTTATAAAGAAAAAGGAAATCAGCAGCATCATTTTTTACTTTTCAATTAAATGGTTTAATATAAAATTGTAATTAATATGGAAGATTGTTTGAGGTAGCAGAATAATTTGTTACAATATAGAAATTTTTAAAGTAATTTGTTTTAACGGAGTTCGTTGTAACGGGGTTTCCTTGTATAAAGATTTCACCATATTGTAGTGTATTTTTTTTCGCCGCACATTTTGTGTTTTTTAATTACCACGTGAAGTGAAATATATTTAGTTTCATTTAACTTAATATAAAAATTTAAAAGGTCGTGAAAAATTAAATCAGAAGTAGAAGAATAATACTTAACAACAGAAGCTTTTAACTAGTATTAAAAAGAGAAAATAATGGCTTTGCGTGTTCAATTTGAAAATAATGATGACATCGGTGTCTTCAGCAAATTGACAAATTCTTATTGCCTTGTGGCAATTGGAGGATCAGAAACATTCTATAGCGTTTATGAAGCAGAGTTGGCGGAAACTATTCCTGTGATTCATGCGAGTGTTGGTGGATGCCGAATTATCGGTAGATTAACGGTTGGAAATCGTAATGGATTATTAGTTCCAAGTTCTACTACAGATGTTGAATTGCAACATTTGCGCAACAGCTTACCAGACACTGTCAAAATTCAACGTGTTGAAGAACGTTTATCTGCCTTGGGCAATGTTATTGCATGTAATGATTATGTTGCTCTTGTACACCCAGATCTTGACAAAGAGACAGAAGAGATCATCGGAGATATTTTAAACGTTGAGGTTTTCCGTCAAACAATAGCGGAAAATACCTTAGTAGGATCGTATACCGTTTTGAGCAATCAAGGTGGTGTGGTACATCCTAAAACAAGCATACAGGACCAGGATGAATTATCATCGCTATTACAGGTACCATTGGTAGCTGGAACAGTAAACCGCGGTAGCGAAGTCTTGGCTGCCGGTATGGTTGTTAACGATTGGATTTCATTTGTTGGAATGAATACTACAGCTACGGAAATTTCGGTCATTGAGAGTGTATTTAAACTTAATCAAGCACAGCCTTCAACAGTTACAACAAAATTACGTGCTGCCCTTATTGAGGATATGTCATAAAATAATATTAGATATATAACACCCGTTGATCACCAAAAAGACAACCGTTTTAAGAGAAATCCACGTTTGTTTTAATCATAATTGTACATAAGTACAGCAATTTTAATGATTTGTTATAAAATTATTTTATTACAATAAAAAATTCATTTTATATACATAAATAGTTTACTTAATACGTAAAACTCCATTAACTTCCTCTACAGGAGGATTAATATTTTGGAAATTTAAAATATTGGTTTTTAATAATAAATAATCATCAGCAGCATGATTTGAATATAAGTAACCTGAAGAAATATTTTTATCTTTAAATAAGTCGTAAGTAATGTTAACTATTCGGTTGAGCAGAAATTACATAGGTACAGTGGTGTCATTGTAATTAGAAACGAAACGCATGTTACTGAAATTAAAAATTCTTTCTTGTATTAAATAGATTTCGTAACATTAGTAATGCGCTCCATACGCACAATTTTGTATATGTAATTTGTCAGCTCTTTTCAAGTGAGGAGGAGAATATCATTGGTTGATAAACTTTCAAATTTATTTCGATTTAACTTAGGGGCTTCTAAACTTATTTATTCATTTTTATCTAGACGTATGTACTCAGTGCGTACAAGTAAAACAATGGGCCTCAGATACAATTTCGTCAAGTCGTGGAGTACTGCAATGCCCTATTTTGGGCACATTTTTATTTCTTTTATATGTTAATAATTTCATTAATGAAATAAATGGGCTAAGAGGTTACTCCTATGCTGATGGCATACAGTTGCTTGCGAGCTTTGAGTTGCTGTCTTTGGCAACTGTGCAAAGGCATATCAAAAATTTGCTGATTGGTCAACTCGTAATTTTCTGAAATGAAATTCCTTAAAATGCAAGTTAATGATGTTTTCTTATGTGGAAAACAAAGCTTTTTATTTATAATGCTACCACTGTATATGTAGTATACTTTTGATGTACGACTACAAATATTACCTGCATCTAATATTTTAGAACTAATACTTTAGATAGGCTAAAGGTGTTTTTTTAATCTAAATTACATACATATTTTGGTAATATTTTAATAAATTAGACTCCAAAATAACCAACTATTTTTAATAAAAAATTGTAGTTATCAATTTTAGTAAATAACCAATATTATATAAAACATTAGATCTCGCTCTCATGGTCATGCCTCTACCTCAACGTCTACATCTACACGCCGACGTGGTGGTGCCAGTTCACGCTTAGAACGCCCTAAAATTAGTGAAGCTGATTTAGAGGGAAAATCTCCGGAAGAAGTTGAAATGTTAAAAACAATGGGTTTCTGTACGTTCGACACAACAAAAAATCGTAAAGTTGAAGGTAATGATGTCGGAGAAGTACACGTAATCCTAAAACGCAAGTATCGCCAATATATGAATCGTAAAGGTGGCTTCAACCGCCCATTGGATTTTGTAGCATAGTGTTGCTACTTTCTAGTTTTATTGTTATTTCTGTTACAGTGGTAAAGAATTTTCTTACATTCGTAACAAAAACCTGCAATTCATGCAATAGACCGGTTTACAAAATTTTTATACTTTTAACTAATCAAAATTTCCATCACATACAAACCTACCTCTATAGTTATAGGATATTATTACATAATATACAATTATTCTATACTCGTATACATATATTTAGCATTCTGGTGTTTTTAACCTTAATCTGCTCCTAAAAAACACGATGTCTACATTTGCGCCGTTTTTGACGCATACGATATTCTTACGGTTGTTGAATATACGACTTTGACTACGACAGTTAGTACTAGATTAAAGAAAACATCAACACAATTTCATTAATCTAGTAATAACTGCAAAGTCGTTTATTCGACCACCGTAATAAGGCTGATTATTAATTATTTTTGGTAAGAAAATTTAAACCACTCTTGTCGAAAAATGGTAAAAAAATATATCGTCACTGCTCTGGCAAAACCAGTTATTTGTTTTTAACAAAGTTTTTAGGAGAGCAATAAAAATAATTTTAATAGAAGTTTTACCACATCTTGTTCACAAAAAGTTATACTTTATAATTAGACAACTATTAAGTTTCTTTTGATGACAAAAATTCAAAACAAATCCTGAATTCAAATAAATTTTAAGAAGAAGACATATAAAATTTTACACATAACTGATTTTGATCGAGCATTTTACATATGAATAACTACTGATTTTGTATCTTCTGAACCAATAAAGATGTCGGAAAATGGTTTGGTGGGCGGATGTATTAACACTAAGGGGTTGAAATTAAGTAATAAAAAATTTAAAAATATACAAATAACTGATCTTGCCAGATCAAAGGCGATATGCGTATTTGGATGACGAAAAATCGTTTTTTTTTTACATTTTTCAGACCTAAATTAGCTTACTTTATATGCCTTATACGCGCACATTTCGGTTGCACCTTTCTATCTAAGTTACTTTCATAACACATCAAGCATCTTTGTTGTCTCTGAGTTTGTGGAGATACTCTTTTTGATTTTATTGGTGCATGTAATGAAGATGACATTTCTTGCAAATTCGTTGATGAATTTGTTATTGATTTTCTGGTTTTACTTGTCACATATGGTCTGGAATGCCACTCTTGCAAAAAAATGTTTTTTTAAAGTTAATGAATTTTATTAACTAAAAGCTAGCACTTAAAAACAGAGAAATTGTGTTGCGTTTGCATCGTTTTCCACGCAGAGCAGATGAAGGTTAATACATTTTTGTTTGTTAATTATAAATTGACAGTTATAACATGCAAATTGCGTTACATTTAAGTATAATTTTAAGAAAAAAGAAAAAACTTTGAACGAATTAACTGATTTTAAAAAACTTTAATTTTTGTAGAATACATAATTATTTTAGTTTTTACTAACAAAAATCCCCATCACACATACACACAACACAATCCTCCATACACTGCAATAGTACAATTTTTTGTTAATTAGATTTTAATAAAATTGTGATTTTTATAAAATAATTACTATAAAAACTTATTTACACACATTGTTCCAAACCTAAGATCCCCAATTCCTACCCTACATCAATCTCACATCCATCCCATTTAACCCCATACAATAGACCAAATATGCAATAGCCAGGGATTTTTTATTTTTACACATTGTTAAATAGAACAGATTTTTGTTCTTAATATATACAATATATAAAAAATACAAAAACAGAAATAATAATATATATGTATGTATAATTTTAAGTGATATAAAATGTTTATTATTTTATTTAAATATAACACATTTAACAGTTAATTCAATCACAAGTGCCGATACAATTTATTATAATCTACGTATAAAAATATATATGTAAATTTGTATATGTATGTATGCATATATATATTCTTGCATTTTGTGAACTTTTTTAATTTATTTAGTAATATAATTGTTAATAATAGTCATTAATTTGCAATAGTTAAAGTTTGGCTAGACAGGATTTAAAATTAAATTATTTTGGCTCACAATAAGCTACATACAATATCTTTATTAGTACTAATTTAATTACAATTTTTAACGAAATTGCAGGATTTTATTTTTTATAAACTATAATAAAATGTAATAACTTTTCTATTCAGCTTAATAAACTCAGTTACAAAAGTTTCCTTACTTTTTACAGCTCCTATTGTTAATGCATTCATTTATTGTTCTCAATATATTAAAAATATTTATAAAATAAAACAATTGTAAGTAAGAAAATACTATTATCGGTCAAGGCCGACCATACGATACCCTTCGCCACTAAGGTATTCTTTTTCGTGTATAAAGACAGATATTTGCTGAATTTTGTAATCATACAAACATTTTCCCGAGACTTGTTTAAGCTGTTTCTGTGATTTGGACTTATATGAGAGCAAGGGTTAAATGTGGACCGATTATCTCGAAATTTAGTAAATTGATTGCAGTTTTTACAAAAGTTATGTATGTAAAAAATAAACATAGTGATTTTTTGTCTCATTTAACGCTTTTTGGCAGAAGAGTTTGTATTGGTGCTATGGTCAAATGTACACCGAAATTTGGTACAGTGATTTCGGATTATATAATCAGTATCTGATTTAAATTTCATTAAAAAATATTAATATTTGTGGCCAAAACATCAATTCTATGAAATAGGACCTATGGGAGGTACCATAAATAATGGACAGATTTTGATTAATCAATAGCCATGGTCCACTATCAAAAAAATTATCAGTGTCAAATTTCATTAAATTATTTTTAGAACTGTACTTTGAACGACCTGCATCATTTTCTGCTCTCATCATCTGATGATAAAACAATTTCGTAGGTACCAGCCCAATTAGTGCTAACACAATAGCTTGGAGTAGGATGAAAATTAAACACAAACACTAAACCAGCTTGTCCGAAAACTATATTTTTATCACCTTATTGCTTCCAACTCAAGTAAGCTGGATCGGAATGTTACCATCCAAAACGTTCTTCCAATATATTTATTGCACGATCAAATTCATTTAGAAATTTCACTGACTACGTGCGTAATGGTATGAGTCGTTCTTATCGAGGAAAATCTAACTATTTTGGATGACCATAAAAAAATGACAAAATATTTTTATTCTGGATGACCAAATTCGTTTCGTGTACATTTCTTTACCCATCAGCCAAAATGCTATGGTTTTATCGCCAACCAAGGCCTGGTCGTGTGATTGAAAAGAGTGGACTAGATTCTATTGATTGTTATAGCATTTTTTAAGGAGTTCAATCCATTTATCTGGAATAGCCGCAGCTAAACGATAATCAAAACCAATATCTCCCTCTAAGTTTGGTCGACATAGACATGCCATACACATTCTGCGAGCAGTTTTATTAATTATTTTTTAATTGTATTTACATAAGTTGCTTTTAAAAATTCACCTCAGCAATAGTTATACATTCAGAATTTTGAACATTTAATATATGATTAGCCAATGCTAAGTAATTTAATGCATCCATATTCACGTTAAGTCCAAAGCATTCATTGTAGTCTCAAATCAAATCTTATTAATCAAAAGACTTGCCTATATCCATTAAATTTATATCATTCGTGCCACCACCTTAAATTTGATAATAGAAATCGTAAAACTTCATATTTCATATAATTAAATAAGTGACTGTCCCATAGCGAATGTTCTCCTCGCTTTCAACCATGAAAGAAGCAACTATATATACCATTAAATTGATTCATGATTTAAACCAGCCTTCACATTTTTACTAGCGTGGGAATGAACAGCATATAACAAAACATACAAACTGTTTGCATGTGCCAAATCTATCATTCGCTTTAGTTGTTTGGGTACCGTATCGACTAGAAGCCGCAAAGAAACTAGTAACTTGATAACCAAATATATCCCAATATGCGTGTTTCATTTTAGCCATGACTTGTATAGCATTTTAACTCGCCTTTTAATACGAGGTATAATTTTGTCTGCGAAATTGTCATATGAACCAACACATCGTTCTTGTGAAGCAATTCCCACCTAACATTCATTAATACGAAAAGATTTTGGTCTCTTAGCTTTTGTGTGCTTAAATTTATACCGTTCTTTTTCGGGTGGATTCCAAACAAGCGTTTATAGTAAACACTCTGATTAGCATCTTTAGGCGGTTGCTTCACGTACTTCGCCCATGGTGAAAATCTATCCAAAAGCTGTCCAGATTGATTGCATATGATTTATTTTATTTCGCTTAGATATTTAATAGCTGAATATCCATCTGCATTTGCAAAAATGTTAAGCTATTTACCAAAATCTAGTTTTTGGAATGGAGTGGCATCCCACTGCCAACTATCTGTAAAATAAAGTTTTTAATTTATCGCAATTAATGCTATCTTAAGACACTTACTAAAGTCTCCTGTTAAATAAACATCTTTCACCCCTGGATCCCTTTCCTAGGCGACAGTGGAGTTATCATGGTAAAAACTGAATACCATAATATTTATATCCTTAAGAAAATGTATCCTTACCACCTTTAAGCTTATGAATTTTCCAAATCCATCCTTGTAAAAGGCCACTCCTTTTTTGGAAATTAAAGAATTGACTTATTAAATGTTTAATAAAGTACTCATCAAAAATAATTTGTTGTTATTTGTGTAGTTAACTAAAAGACAGCTGAAAGTGTTAGCATCGAAAAGTAAGAAACTAGTCGGTCAAGGACGACAGAGAAGTAACCTACACACAAAAGCTCTCACCAACTATTTAAAAAGCTTAAAAAGAAGTTACACTATCTAAAAAGTCCAACAAAGGAAATAGAATGGCGGACGGGCGTCATACAATATACATTGATTGTCGCCATTTTAGCATTTTCGCGGCTAGATTAAGCATTTTTATTTTAATTTAGGCGTAAAATTTCCATTTTGCAGATAGCATTTTTTAGAATTTTTCAATTATATATTTAGCATTCTTTATTTTATTCAAAATATTTATTTATTCAAAAAAATTAATTGCTGCAACGTTAGAACCATGCCTCCAAGCAAACATTTTAAAAAATGTATATATTTTAAATTGTTAAAGGTCCTATGCTATACTGTGAGTCAAGGATAACAGAAGAAGAAAGCTTTTGTTATCAGACATTTAGAAGGAAAACAAAATGTTTGAAAGTTATAATGCTGACCTTACTATTTTGGTAGTAGAACTATACAATCCTTTAAAAGAACTTTCATATTAAATTGATTTTTACTCCAACACAATATTTCAATTTTTAAAAATATTTAGAATCAAAAAGAGATACATATATAAATATTGAAATAGATTTTTATGCCGAGATTTTGTAGCTCATTTAATATGTCAACTTAGACAACGATTGCAAACAAATTTTCGTAATTTACAAAAACTAACTTTGTGTAGAAAACAGTTTTAAAATAATAAACTAAAATTGTACTAATGGTTAAATAAGAATACTACAGCTGACTTTTTGATATATCAATATGTATAAAAATGAACTTAATAAAATAAAAGTTACTTTTTAACTTTTAACTACCACTATATGGAGCGGGTACTCCAAAGGGTCCTACTTGACACTTCGTAATTGTACATACGAGTTCACAAAACTCATCATATATTTCACTTAAATCACTTTCACTTAATTCCAACTAACTATCGGACTGGGCATATTCTAAAAGAAATGTTTTATTATAATTATTTTTGCCAGCAGGAAACGTTTCTAATTAAAGTTTTAGCAAGTTATTTTTTTCAAAGAAAACACGAGATTCTCCCTGATTCTTGATCATATGTTACATTGTTATGTAAGAGATGTCTCTTGTGTGTGTCCTTTAAATAAATCTGCATACAAGCCATGATGTCATAAAATTCTTTAGCGGCCTTCTCTCCCATTAATTCTTCTTCCAGTTTTAATTTTTCAGCATCTTCTGCAACCCATTTCGAAGCATCTTTTTTGATGTCGATCAATAGTACTCCAGTTGTATAATAAAGAAAAATGTAGGTATTAGTATAAATAAAACAATGATCGTGTGAAGTACAGCGAACGCTTATGTTCTGGAAGTAAATTGAATGCAGTTCACATTTTAGCTTCTTAGAAAGAGATGCATTTGTGAAATAATTTCTTCCCAACAATCAATTCATCGTCCAAAAGTATCCAACCGCCATTTTACATATTTTGTATATTACCTTATCAGAGGCGTTTGACGTATTTCTATTGGCAAATTTATTTAGCAAATTGATCACAGTATTTACAAAAAATATGTATGCAAAAAGTAAATTTAAAATTGGCATTATATTCAGATTTATGAGCATTTTAGAGATTTTTGTCACATTAAGTGCCTTTTGATAGAAGAGTTTGTAAGGGAGCTATGGTCAAATGTGGACCGATTTCAATGAAATTTACAGTGGTTTTGGGTTACATAAGTAGTATTCGTTTAAAAGTTCATAAAAAAATATTGATATTTCTGGCCAAAATATCAGTTTCGGGAAGTGGTACCATAAATAATGGTCCGATTTTGGCGAATTTCAATAGCCATGGTTCCACTATCAACAAAGTTTCTCTCTGCCAAATTTCTTCAAATTATATTTAGAATTGCGGCCTGCACTTTGATCACAAGGTTTACATGGGGGTCAAGCCAGACGGAGGGACTGGTGTCGTGAAATCGACTCAAGAAGTGATTCTAAGTCTATTGGTATACTAAAAAGTTGGTTCAAGGCCAATATTTCTATGCGTTACATAAATCAGAACAAACTTATAATACTTTTCCACATATGGTGGTGAAGGTTACAAAATAAACAGAAATATGAACGAAAAAATTATTTTCTTAAAAATGATAAATTAATGCCTGCTACAAATTAGCAAACTGTTTAAGCGGCAAATATTTTGTTTCGCTTGTTTATGCCAATATACATATAACACGTTTTAATTTGTTCAAACGTTAAGTTTGACGTTAAGGCAGCCTCACGTTTAACTAATCCAACATTTATTCTTATTAAAAGCAAAAAAAAAAAACAAAGTACAGACTGCATTATATCATTCAAAACAGGTCGCATAAAAATTTGCGTATGTAAGTAATGAAAAAAATAAGAGTCAAATATGATGATCCCTTTTTTGCCAAAAAATGTCAATGAAAAAAATTTGACACAAACAACATCATAAAAAGATCCACTCACAACAACAAAATTCATACTGCCGTCTTTCATTCAAAATAAAAAATGGCGTGAAAATGTGAGTAATAAACAATGATTAGGGAGGAGCGAAAAAAATTTTTTAACTTAGTTTCTCCTGTAATGAAAATCGACCCTTAGTTGTACAAAGAAAATGTCTTTCTAGGTCAACGTCCGAATGTGATTCTTTTTGTTTTTCGTCAAAAACAAGAAATTCCGTGAAGTAATCTAAAACTATTTCTTTGACTTTTATGTTGCTAGAACTTAACAGAAAGCTCTTTTAGTTCTCTTTACGATTCCATTGTTGGCTTTTGCAAAAACAAATCATTATTGATTGAAATTTTGCTATAACAAAAAATCCCATTAATCCTTATGGAAGCTAAAGTCCCTAAGAATATTGATTTAGAAAGACAAAACTATTTTTCTCTGTACTCGATCCACCCTAATGTTGATCTCTTTTTCCAAAAAAGGTCAACGAAAAAATTTACATCAACAACATTCATAAACATTACACTGTCCCGCGCATGTATGGCGACATTTTTTTAATTCTGATTGACATTAGTATACTCCATTTTTATTCCTTTGGAAAATCCTTATAATTGAAATATTATCGTCAAGGACACGAATTTTCGGGAAAAAAAATGCAAGAACTCCAAAAATAAACCTTGGATATTTTACTTTAATAAATTTAGTAAAAGCCGTTTTAAGTTCTATTATTTGTTTTTATAAAACTAAATTATTGTTAGTTAAAATTTTGAAAAGTAATTTTGACATCATTCACAAAATAATAGAGGTTATTATTTCAAAAAATTTACTTTTGTTTTTTCGGGACACTCTAATATACAAACTGCATTTCT
This sequence comes from Stomorhina lunata, assembly GCA_933228675.1. NCBI lineage: Eukaryota > Metazoa > Arthropoda > Insecta > Diptera > Rhiniidae > Stomorhina > Stomorhina lunata. Next base: position 119,317,764 of record OW121744.1, read on the forward strand.
TCATTCAAAAAAACGGCCGTACAAAAATTTGCATTTACAAAAAACATGTTCATCCCTTTTTTCCATAAATGGTCAACGAAAAAATATGCACAAACAACACACATGTAAAAAGTCCGTTATAAAAAGATCTCACAACGAAATTCATACAGACAAGAAGAAAAATATTGCGACTTGGTTTCATTAACAGTCATTAAAGGGCAACAAAAAATATACACAAACAACGCACATATAAAAAGACCGTTATGAAACAATCCCAAAACAAAATTCATACCAACAAGAAGACAAAATTGCGACTTGGTTTTATTAAAGGGCAGCGAAAAAATATACACAAAGAACACACATATAAAAATACCGCTATAAAACGATCTCACAACAAAATTCATACAAACAAGAATACAAAAATTGCGACTTGGTTTCGTTGAAGGGCAACGAAAAATATACACAAAGAACACACATATAAAAAAATACCGCTATAAAACGAAACAAAATTCATACAAACAAGATTAAACAAAAGTCGCGAATTGGTTTCATTAACTTCAATAAGAAAGAAAGAATTCAGTTGTTAATTGAATCGGGGATTAAGCAGTCGCTTCGCGTCTTCTTGTATTTAATACGTGGAATATCATTGTTCTTTAACGCAAATAAGAATAAAATAATATGTGAATCGTGACGTGGTGTTAAATAATTAAAACAATTTTCCTTTTTATTGTAAAAAGGATAAAATATGTTGTAATACGAATCCTTATTTGAATTGTGAAGTGCTAATAAATATTAAAAAAATTTTCTTTTGAATTATAAAATAAAATGGTGTAAAATAATTAATAAAATTTTCCTTTTTATCGGTAAAAAGGATAAAATATTATGCTGTAAAACAAATCTTTATTTGAATTGTGAAGTGCTAATAAATATTAAAAACAAATTTTCTTTTAAATTATAAAATAAAATGGTGTTAAATAATTAATAAAATTGTCCTTTTTAACGGTAAAAAGGATAAAATATTATGCTGTAATACGAATCTGTATTTGAATTGTGAAGTGTTAATAAATAATAAAAAAAAATTTTCATTTGAATAAATAAAATTACATAAAATAGTGTTCAGTAATTAATAAAATTATCCTTTTTACGGTAAAAAGGGTAAAATATTATTTTATAAAACGAAGCTGTGATTGCATTGTGAAGTGGTGTTAAATATTTAATAAAATTTTTCTTTTAAATAATTAAAATTATATAATGTTATTGTCCTTAACGGTGAAAAAGAATAAAATATGTTAAATGACTAATAAAATTTTCCTTTTAAACATTTTAAATTACATAATATTATTGGCTTTAACGGTAAAAAGTATAAAATATGTTAAAATAGGAAAATGTGATTGAATTGTGAAGTGGCATTAAATATTTAATAAATTTTTTTAATATAATTTTAATTATATAATGTTATTGTCCTTAACGGTGAAAAATAATAAAATATTATGTTATAATACTAATCTGTAATTATGTTGTGAAGTGGTATTAATATATAAAAAAATCCTTTTAATTATATAATATTATTGTCTTTAAGGGCAAAAAGGTGTAAAATATTATGTTATAATCTGTGATTGAATCGTGACGTGGTATTAAATATTTAATTAAATTTTCCTTTTAAATATTTAAAATTATAAAATTTTTCTCTTAAACATTTAAAATTATGTTATATTATTGTCTTTGACGGCAAAAAAGAATAAAATATTATATTATAATACGAATCTGTGATTAAATCGTGACGTGAAATAAAATATTTATTAAAATTTTACTTTTAAATATTTTAAAACGTGTAAATTTTAAGAAGTGTAAATGTAAGCTCTGAATTCTTCCCTTCATTAAGTTCTTGGAATAAATATTATTGTGAAAAATAATGTTACTTTCTATTGTAAATATATTCATCTTATTTAACGTAAAATAATGAATATTTCTATAAAAATTTTTCTAAAATAAAAAAGTGTTTAATATATTTTACAGTAATAGAAACCAAAATATTAATAATATAAAAAGTGAATTAAACAAAAAATATTTAAAATATATATTAAAAAAATTTTAATCACAAAAAGTTAAAGTTCTACCATCCAATAAAAAAGTGTTTTAAATAAAATGTTTCATTAAAGCAAATAACTTTAACTAAATTAAGTGTATTATCTGCTAATGGTTTTCAAAACGTATAAATAATAAATGTTTATATAAAAATTTTATAAAAATAAAAACGTGTTATATAATTTTTTTAAAAAGTAATCGAAAAAATATTATTGTGAAAAATAATGCAATTTTTATTTTCAAATATTTCCACATCTTAATCAACCTAAAATAATAAATATTTATATACAGTGATCTATTCATATACAGTGATCTATTCATGTACAGTGATCTATTCAAACCAAAATATTAATAATATAAAAAGTGAAACTACAAAAAAATATTTGAAATGAATACTTAAAAAATTAAAGAAAATTGTAATTACAAAAAGTTAAATGTTCTACCATCCAATCAAAAGGAGTGTTTAAAGTGGTAAGTATTTTTATATACACATAAATAAACATATTCTGTATTTTTTTTTTTCAAAACGTATTTTTTTACATTTTTTGAGAAGTTGGTTTTATGTTATTTTTGGATCATTTAGACTTAATTCCATTGAAAAAAAAATCATGTCAGCTTTTTTGTATTTTTTCCTTTAAAAGAAAATGGCTTCATAAAAAAATTGTAAAACTATTTCAAATTAATATTACAAAAAGTTTTAAAAAAATTGCACATCGAAACAATTTTTTTATTTTTTCAAAATGTTCTTTTTTATTTTTTTCTTAAACAAAACGTTCTTTTTTGCATCAACAAATCATTTTATCTCACATGTCCGAGTTATTTTTTAGGTGTTATTTTGTGGTGGGAAGCACCTTGACACAAAGATTAATTCATTGTTTTTTCCTATTTATAATGCTTAATGTGTAGATATTACTAATTCTCAATTTCCAATAAATATAAAAAAGTAAAAAAAATACGTTTTGAAAAAAAAATCTCCAGATTTGGTAAAATGATTTTTTATATTAAATCTAATCTATTTTAATTTTTTCAAATAACATAAACTAAAAATAATTTATTCATTCAGAAAACAATTTATATTAGATTTTTAAAAATTATCACATTATTAGAAGCAAAAGAAATAAATATTTTTTGGTAGCAAGAATTTTTCTAATCAAAATATTTTCGTAAAAAAATATTTAAACTTAAAATTTATGAGGTAAAAAAAATATAAGAGAATTTTAAAAATTTCAACTAAAAATTGCAGACTCAAAATTGTTGCTTTCAATATTATAATTTAAAAAATTTTTTCGTTGTAATATTTAAATTTCTGATATTTTTGTAGTTAAAAAATTTAAAGTCTGCAATTTGGGTTTAAATTTAAAAATTTCTCATATTTTTTTTTTGGTTTCATAAATTTTAAATACGGATTTGAAATGAAAACTAGTTTGAAAACTTATAAAATATTACCAACTCTTTGAAAATGTAGTTTTGAGATTTGCTAAATGTTGTTATGATTTACTGAAAAGTATTAATGTTGGGTATTTTGACAGAAATGTTTGCTTGAAAATTCACAGATGTCGGAAAAATTGTTATTGTGAATAGGCAATAAAATACTTTGAAATTTAAAATTCGTGCTGCCAGAAAATATTTTTTTGTTAGAAATTTTTGTAGCCAAACAAAAAACAAAATTGCTTTTCCAATGAATTTTAAATTAATTTAATATTGATTTAGTTTCAGTATTTGTAGTTTCTATTACCGAATATTGTTGAATTGAAATATTTCTGTAGTTTTCATTTTAAAATATGAAATATTGGGCAATTTTTATAAAAATTCCGTAGTAAATTTAAACTCGGCTTAAAATCTTAAAATTGTTTAGTGAATACAAAAAAGAAAAAACAAAAAAATTTTGGAATATGATCAATCTTAAAATATTATTCAAATTTTATTAGATACCACCATATATTGACAAACGTATATTTGTTTACAATTTAAAAAAAAAGAAGTATATTTCTGTTGAGCCTCAGTCAATAAATTATCTTCCTATATTATCTTACATTTGTTTTGTTCGCTGTAAGTATTCGGTATTCACAATAGGCCATTGAGTTAGTGGTTTAAAGGGTTGTAGATACTGGTCAAGGCACAAAAGTTCTAAGCAATCTCCACATATAATCTCGCATGAGGATAAGTGAATTATTATTAAATACAGCGGAAAATTTATTTTACAATTAATTTTGTAAAATAAAATTATCTTTTGAATTTAAATAATAATTAACTTGTTTCAATGAGCCAAGGTCTTAAATGAGACTGGTGAATAACGTTAGCTTTAAATAGATCAAATTAAGATGTATAAACCGTGATTTATTTGACTGCAGGTTATCCATCTTGTACAAAGTCATATTTTTTTAATTGTAAGTTATAAACCAAAATAGATTTTATAATTCAAAAAAGGTCAATATATGGTGAAAAATTAAAATATTTTAAAATGAAATTTTTTATATACATTCTTCTAGTTCATACAATTTTTAGAGTTCTTCAAAATTTTTAATTTCGTTTTGGTTCAGATTTTATTTCGGTCGAAAGTTAGATTTTTTCCAGATTTTTTTTTTTTTTTGGAAAATATGCCCATTTTGTATGTCTACAACTTTTGATACGATTATTAGATTAGTATAAAATTAGGCTCATATTTTTGAGTATATTCTGTAGTTTCATGTTCTTTAATTTTGAAAAATTTAATCAATTATTTGAGAACAAGAGAAATATCAATTATTTCTTTGACTCAAGGATATTTCAAAAAGCAAATCTTAAATTTTATTTATTCTTCTCTCAAATATTTATTAGTGTGTTGGGATCGTCAAAAAATAAAAAGCAATAAATTGTGCCCTTAAGTTGGGGGATTGGGAAATAATAGACTTTTTGTAAAAGTACTCATACAATTTTAGTACAAATTTTAAAATTTACTCTTTGTTTATGAATTGTTTTAAATTTTAAAGCAAAAAAATATAAAAAAAAATTTTTTAACGTTTCATGAAAAAATTTTAAAAATCTGTACTGGAATAATATGAGTTTTTTTTTTTCAAAAAGTAAATCGCTTCGTGATCAACCTATGGGCCCAATTTTTTACATTTCATATTTTGATTTTAACACTTTAATTCATGTTTGAGATAATGTTAAAGATAATGAAATATGCTAAAATTTTTGAGATATTCTTGATTTGGGCAAATAATTGATCTCCCTTGTTCTCCAATAAATGGTTAAATTTTTTTATTTAAAGGAATGCAAGACTACATGACATACGCAGAAATATGAGCCTAGTGGCAAGTTTTATATTTGGTAAAATGATTTTCCATCTTAAAAGTAGGCTAGAGAAAAGTATGAAAAATTTATAATTTTTCAAATATCTTAAATTAAAATAAAGGCAGTGGCAAGTTAAAATTTGGAAAAATTATTTTTCATCATAAAAGTAGGCAACGAAAAAATATTCTCATCATAAATGTAGGCTACATAAGTTAGTTTTTTTAAAATATTTTGTTTAAATAATTTCTCATCTTAAATATAGGCTACGGAAAAATATTTCATTCAGAAAGCAATTTTTGTTGGTTTTTTTTTTTGAAATATTTTGGATTTTGAAATATTTCCATATTGTTTGTTGTGGGCGCGGTGGTAGGAAACGAAATAAATATTTTTTGGTAGCAAGAATTTTTCTAATCAAAATATTTTCGTAAAAAAATATTTGAACTTAAAATTTATGAGGTTAAAAAATATAAGAGAAATTTAAAAATTTCAAATAAAAATTGCAGAATCAAAATTGTTGCTTTCAATATTATAATTTAAAAAATTTTTTCGTTGTAATATTTGAATTTCTGATATTTTTGTAGTTAAAAAATTTAAAGTCTGCAATTTGGGTTTAAATTTAAAAATTTCTCATATTTTTTTTTTGGTTTCATAAATTTTAAATACGGATTTGAAATGAAAACTAGTTTGAAAACTTATAAAATATTGCCAACTCTTTGAAAATGTAGTTTTGACATTTGCTAAATGTTGTTATGATTTACTGAAAAGTATTAATGTTGGGTATTTTGACAGAAATGTTTGCTTGAAAATTCACAGATGTCGGAAAAATTGTTATTGTGAATAGGCAATAAAATACTTTGAAATTTAAAATTCGTGCTGCCAGAAAATATTTTTTTGTTAGAAATTTTTGTAGCCAAACAAAAAACAAAATTGCTTTTCCAATGAATTTTAAATTAATTTAATATTGATTTAGTTTCAGTATTTGTAGTTTCTATTACCGAATATTGTTGAATTGAAATATTTCTGTAGTTTTCATTTTAAAATATGAAATATTGGGCAATTTTTATAAAAATTCCGTAGTAAATTTAAACTCGGCTTAAAATCTTAAAATTGTTTAGTGAATACAAAAAAGAAAAAACAAAAAAATTTTGGAATATGATCAATCTTAAAATATTATTCAAATTTTATTAGATACCACCATATATTGACAAACGTATATTTGTTTACAATTTAAAAAAAAAGAAGTATATTTCTGTTGAGCCTCAGTCAATAAATTATCTTCCTATATTATCTTACATTTGTTTTGTTCGCTGTAAGTATTCGGTATTCACAATAGGCCATTGAGTTAGTGGTTTAAAGGGTTGTAGATACTGGTCAAGGCACAAAAGTTCTAAGCAATCTCCACATATAATCTCGCATGAGGATAAGTGAATTATTATTAAATACAGCGGAAAATTTATTTTACAATTAATTTTGTAAAATAAAATTATCTTTTGAATTTAAATAATAATTAACTTGTTTCAATGAGCCAAGGTCTTAAATGAGACTGGTGAATAACGTTAGCTTTAAATAGATCAAATTAAGATGTATAAACCGTGATTTATTTGACTGCAGGTTATCCATCTTGTACAAAGTCATATTTTTTTAATTGTAAGTTATAAACCAAAATAGATTTTATAATTCAAAAAAGGTCAATATATGGTGAAAAATTAAAATATTTTAAAATGAAATTTTTTATATACATTCTTCTAGTTCATACAATTTTTAGAGTTCTTCAAAATTTTTAATTTCGTTTTGGTTCAGATTTTATTTCGGTCGAAAGTTAGATTTTTTCCAGATTTTTTTTTTTTTTTGGAAAATATGCCCATTTTGTATGTCTACAACTTTTGATACGATTATTAGATTAGTATAAAATTAGGCTCATATTTTTGAGTATATTCTGTAGTTTCATGTTCTTTAATTTTGAAAAATTTAATCAATTATTTGAGAACAAGAGAAATATCAATTATTTCTTTGACTCAAGGATATTTCAAAAAGCAAATCTTAAATTTTATTTATTCTTCTCTCAAATATTTATTAGTGTGTTGGGATCGTCAAAAAATAAAAAGCAATAAATTGTGCCCTTAAGTTGGGGGATTGGGAAATAATAGACTTTTTGTAAAAGTACTCATACAATTTTAGTACAAATTTTAAAATTTACTCTTTGTTTATGAATTGTTTTAAATTTTAAAGCAAAAAAATATAAAAAAAAATTTTTTAACGTTTCATGAAAAAATTTTAAAAATCTGTACTGGAATAATATGAGTTTTTTTTTTTCAAAAAGTAAATCGCTTCGTGATCAACCTATGGGCCCAATTTTTTACATTTCATATTTTGATTTTAACACTTTAATTCATGTTTGAGATAATGTTAAAGATAATGAAATATGCTAAAATTTTTGAGATATTCTTGATTTGGGCAAATAATTGATCTCCCTTGTTCTCCAATAAATGGTTAAATTTTTTTATTTAAAGGAATGCAAGACTACATGACATACGCAGAAATATGAGCCTAGTGGCAAGTTTTATATTTGGTAAAATGATTTTCCATCTTAAAAGTAGGCTAGAGAAAAGTATGAAAAATTTATAATTTTTCAAATATCTTAAATTAAAATAAAGGCAGTGGCAAGTTAAAATTTGGAAAAATTATTTTTCATCATAAAAGTAGGCAACGAAAAAATATTCTCATCATAAATGTAGGCTACATAAGTTAGTTTTTTTAAAATATTTTGTTTAAATAATTTCTCATCTTAAATATAGGCTACGGAAAAATATTTCATTCAGAAAGCAATTTTTGTTGGTTTTTTTTTTTGAAATATTTTGGATTTTGAAATATTTCCATATTGTTTGTTGTGGGCGCGGTGGTAGGAAACGAAATAAATATTTTTTGGTAGCAAGAATTTTTCTAATCAAAATATTTTCGTAAAAAAATATTTGAACTTAAAATTTATGAGGTTAAAAAATATAAGAGAAATTTAAAAATTTCAAATAAAAATTGCAGAATCAAAATTGTTGCTTTCAATATTATAATTTAAAAAATTTTTTCGTTGTAATATTTGAATTTCTGATATTTTTGTAGTTAAAAAATTTAAAGTCTGCAATTTGGGTTTAAATTTAAAAATTTCTCATATTTTTTTTTTGGTTTCATAAATTTTAAATACGGATTTGAAATGAAAACTAGTTTGAAAACTTATAAAATATTGCCAACTCTTTGAAAATGTAGTTTTGACATTTGCTAAATGTTGTTATGATTTACTGAAAAGTATTAATGTTGGGTATTTTGACAGAAATGTTTGCTTGAAAATTCACAGATGTCGGAAAAATTGTTATTGTGAATAGGCAATAAAATACTTTGAAATTTAAAATTCGTGCTACCAGAAAATATTTTTTTGTTAGAAATTTTTGTAGCCAAACAAAAAACAAAATTGCTTTTCCAATGAATTTTAAATTAATTTAATATTGATTTAGTTTCAGTATTTGTAGTTTCTATTACCGAATATTGTTGAATTGAAATATTACTGTAGTTTTAATTTTAAGTTATGAAATATTGGGCAATTTTTATAAAAATTTCGTAGTAAATTTAAACTCGGCTTAAAATCTTAAAATTGTTTAGTGAATTCAAAAAAGAAAAAACAAATAAATTTTTGAAAATTATCAATCTTAAAATATTATTCAAATTTTATTAGATACCACCATATATTGACAAACGTATATTTGTTTACAATTAAAAAAAAAGAAGTATATTTCTGTTGAGCCTCAGTCAATAAATTATCTTCCTATATTATCTTACATTTGTTTTGTTCGCTGTAAGTATTCGGTATTCACAATAGGCCATTGAGTTAGTGGTTTAAAGGGTTGTAGATACTGGTCAAGGCACAAAAGTTCTAAGCAATCTCCACATATAATCTCGCATGAGGATAAGTGAATTATTATTAAATACAGCGGAAAATTTATTTTACAATTAATTTTGTAAAATAAAATTATCTTTTGAATTTAAATAATAATTAACTTGTTTCAATGAGCCAAGGTCTTAAATGAGACTGGTGAATAACGTTAGCTTTAAATAGATCAAATTAAGATGTATAAACCGTGATTTATTTGACTGCAGGTTATCCATCTTGTACAGTCATATTTTTTTAATTGTAAGTTATAAACCAAAATAGATTTTATAATTCAAAAAAGGTCAATATATGGTGAAAAATTAAAATATTTTAAAATGAAATTTTTTATATACATTCTTCTAGTTCATACAATTTTTAGAGTTCTTCAAAATTTTTAATTTCGTTTTGGTTCAGATTTTATTTCGGTCGAAAGTTAGATTTTTTCCAGATTTTTTTTTTTTTTTGGAAAATATGCCCATTTTGTATGTCTACAACTTTTGATACGATTATTAGATTAGTATAAAATTAGGCTCATATTTTTGAGTATATTCTGTAGTTTCATGTTCTTTAATTTTGAAAAATTTAATCAATTATTTGAGAACAAGAGAAATATCAATTATTTCTTTGACTCAAGGATATTTCAAAAAGCAAATCTTAAATTTTATTTATTCTTCTCTCAAATATTTATTAGTGTGTTGGGATCGTCAAAAAATAAAAAGCAATAAATTGTGCCCTTAAGTTGGGGGATTGGGAAATAATAGACTTTTTGTAAAAGTACTCATACAATTTTAGTACAAATTTTAAAATTTACTCTTTGTTTATGAATTGTTTTAAATTTTAAAGCAAAAAAATATAAAAAAAAATTTTTTAACGTTTCATGAAAAAATTTTAAAAATCTGTACTGGAATAATATGAGTTTTTTTTTTTCAAAAAGTAAATCGCTTCGTGATCAACCTATGGGCCCAATTTTTTACATTTCATATTTTGATTTTAACACTTTAATTCATGTTTGAGATAATGTTAAAGATAATGAAATATGCTAAAATTTTTGAGATATTCTTGATTTGGGCAAATAATTGATCTCCCTTGTTCTCCAATAAATGGTTAAATTTTTTTATTTAAAGGAATGCAAGACTACATGACATACGCAGAAATATGAGCCTAGTGGCAAGTTTTATATTTGGTAAAATGATTTTCCATCTTAAAAGTAGGCTAGAGAAAAGTATGAAAAATTTATAATTTTTCAAATATCTTAAATTAAAATAAAGGCAGTGGCAAGTTAAAATTTGGAAAAATTATTTTTCATCATAAAAGTAGGCAACGAAAAAATATTCTCATCATAAATGTAGGCTACATAAGTTAGTTTTTTTAAAATATTTTGTTTAAATAATTTCTCATCTTAAATATAGGCTACGGAAAAATATTTCATTCAGAAAGCAATTTTTGTTGGTTTTTTTTTTTGAAATATTTTGGATTTTGAAATATTTCCATATTGTTTGTTGTGGGCGCGGTGGTAGGAAACGAAATAAATATTTTTTGGTAGCAAGAATTTTTCTAATCAAAATATTTTCGTAAAAAAATATTTGAACTTAAAATTTATGAGGTTAAAAAATATAAGAGAAATTTAAAAATTTCAAATAAAAATTGCAGAATCAAAATTGTTGCTTTCAATATTATAATTTAAAAAATTTTTTCGTTGTAATATTTGAATTTCTGATATTTTTGTAGTTAAAAAATTTAAAGTCTGCAATTTGGGTTTAAATTTAAAAATTTCTCATATTTTTTTTTTGGTTTCATAAATTTTAAATACGGATTTGAAATGAAAACTAGTTTGAAAACTTATAAAATATTGCCAACTCTTTGAAAATGTAGTTTTGACATTTGCTAAATGTTGTTATGATTTACTGAAAAGTATTAATGTTGGGTATTTTGACAGAAATGTTTGCTTGAAAATTCACAGATGTCGGAAAAATTGTTATTGTGAATAGGCAATAAAATACTTTGAAATTTAAAATTCGTGCTACCAGAAAATATTTTTTTGTTAGAAATTTTTGTAGCCAAACAAAAAACAAAATTGCTTTTCCAATGAATTTTAAATTAATTTAATATTGATTTAGTTTCAGTATTTGTAGTTTCTATTACCGAATATTGTTGAATTGAAATATTACTGTAGTTTTAATTTTAAGTTATGAAATATTGGGCAATTTTTATAAAAATTTCGTAGTAAATTTAAACTCGGCTTAAAATCTTAAAATTGTTTAGTGAATTCAAAAAAGAAAAAACAAATAAATTTTTGAAAATTATCAATCTTAAAATATTATTCAAATTTTATTAGATACCACCATATATTGACAAACGTATATTTGTTTACAATTAAAAAAAAAGAAGTATATTTCTGTTGAGCCTCAGTCAATAAATTATCTTCCTATATTATCTTACATTTGTTTTGTTCGCTGTAAGTATTCGGTATTCACAATAGGCCATTGAGTTAGTGGTTTAAAGGGTTGTAGATACTGGTCAAGGCACAAAAGTTCTAAGCAATCTCCACATATAATCTCGCATGAGGATAAGTGAATTATTATTAAATACAGCGGAAAATTTATTTTACAATTAATTTTGTAAAATAAAATTATCTTTTGAATTTAAATAATAATTAACTTGTTTCAATGAGCCAAGGTCTTAAATGAGACTGGTGAATAACGTTAGCTTTAAATAGATCAAATTAAGATGTATAAACCGTGATTTATTTGACTGCAGGTTATCCATCTTGTACAAAGTCATATTTTTTTAATTGTAAGTTATAAACCAAAATAGATTTTATAATTCAAAAAAGGTCAATATATGGTGAAAAATTAAAATATTTTAAAATGAAATTTTTTATATACATTCTTCTAGTTCATACAATTTTTAGAGTTCTTCAAAATTTTTAATTTCGTTTTGGTTCAGATTTTATTTCGGTCGAAAGTTAGATTTTTTCCAGATTTTTTTTTTTTTTTGGAAAATATGCCCATTTTGTATGTCTACAACTTTTGATACGATTATTAGATTAGTATAAAATTAGGCTCATATTTTTGAGTATATTCTGTAGTTTCATGTTCTTTAATTTTGAAAAATTTAATCAATTATTTGAGAACAAGAGAAATATCAATTATTTCTTTGACTCAAGGATATTTCAAAAAGCAAATCTTAAATTTTATTTATTCTTCTCTCAAATATTTATTAGTGTGTTGGGATCGTCAAAAAATAAAAAGCAATAAATTGTGCCCTTAAGTTGGGGGATTGGGAAATAATAGACTTTTTGTAAAAGTACTCATACAATTTTAGTACAAATTTTAAAATTTACTCTTTGTTTATGAATTGTTTTAAATTTTAAAGCAAAAAAATATAAAAAAAAATTTTTTAACGTTTCATGAAAAAATTTTAAAAATCTGTACTGGAATAATATGAGTTTTTTTTTTTCAAAAAGTAAATCGCTTCGTGATCAACCTATGGGCCCAATTTTTTACATTTCATATTTTGATTTTAACACTTTAATTCATGTTTGAGATAATGTTAAAGATAATGAAATATGCTAAAATTTTTGAGATATTCTTGATTTGGGCAAATAATTGATCTCCCTTGTTCTCCAATAAATGGTTAAATTTTTTTATTTAAAGGAATGCAAGACTACATGACATACGCAGAAATATGAGCCTAGTGGCAAGTTTTATATTTGGTAAAATGATTTTCCATCTTAAAAGTAGGCTAGAGAAAAGTATGAAAAATTTATAATTTTTCAAATATCTTAAATTAAAATAAAGGCAGTGGCAAGTTAAAATTTGGAAAAATTATTTTTCATCATAAAAGTAGGCAACGAAAAAATATTCTCATCATAAATGTAGGCTACATAAGTTAGTTTTTTTAAAATATTTTGTTTAAATAATTTCTCATCTTAAATATAGGCTACGGAAAAATATTTCATTCAGAAAGCAATTTTTGTTGGTTTTTTTTTTTGAAATATTTTGGATTTTGAAATATTTCCATATTGTTTGTTGTGGGCGCGGTGGTAGGAAACGAAATAAATATTTTTTGGTAGCAAGAATTTTTCTAATCAAAATATTTTCGTAAAAAAATATTTGAACTTAAAATTTATGAGGTTAAAAAATATAAGAGAAATTTAAAAATTTCAAATAAAAATTGCAGAATCAAAATTGTTGCTTTCAATATTATAATTTAAAAAATTTTTTCGTTGTAATATTTGAATTTCTGATATTTTTGTAGTTAAAAAATTTAAAGTCTGCAATTTGGGTTTAAATTTAAAAATTTCTCATATTTTTTTTTTGGTTTCATAAATTTTAAATACGGATTTGAAATGAAAACTAGTTTGAAAACTTATAAAATATTGCCAACTCTTTGAAAATGTAGTTTTGACATTTGCTAAATGTTGTTATGATTTACTGAAAAGTATTAATGTTGGGTATTTTGACAGAAATGTTTGCTTGAAAATTCACAGATGTCGGAAAAATTGTTATTGTGAATAGGCAATAAAATACTTTGAAATTTAAAATTCGTGCTACCAGAAAATATTTTTTTGTTAGAAATTTTTGTAGCCAAACAAAAAACAAAATTGCTTTTCCAATGAATTTTAAATTAATTTAATATTGATTTAGTTTCAGTATTTGTAGTTTCTATTACCGAATATTGTTGAATTGAAATATTACTGTAGTTTTAATTTTAAGTTATGAAATATTGGGCAATTTTTATAAAAATTTCGTAGTAAATTTAAACTCGGCTTAAAATCTTAAAATTGTTTAGTGAATTCAAAAAAGAAAAAACAAATAAATTTTTGAAAATTATCAATCTTAAAATATTATTCAAATTTTATTAGATACCACCATATATTGACAAACGTATATTTGTTTACAATTAAAAAAAAAGAAGTATATTTCTGTTGAGCCTCAGTCAATAAATTATCTTCCTATATTATCTTACATTTGTTTTGTTCGCTGTAAGTATTCGGTATTCACAATAGGCCATTGAGTTAGTGGTTTAAAGGGTTGTAGATACTGGTCAAGGCACAAAAGTTCTAAGCAATCTCCACATATAATCTCGCATGAGGATAAGTGAATTATTATTAAATACAGCGGAAAATTTATTTTACAATTAATTTTGTAAAATAAAATTATCTTTTGAATTTAAATAATAATTAACTTGTTTCAATGAGCCAAGGTCTTAAATGAGACTGGTGAATAACGTTAGCTTTAAATAGATCAAATTAAGATGTATAAACCGTGATTTATTTGACTGCAGGTTATCCATCTTGTACAAAGTCATATTTTTTTAATTGTAAGTTATAAACCAAAATAGATTTTATAATTCAAAAAAGGTCAATATATGGTGAAAAATTAAAATATTTTAAAATGAAATTTTTTATATACATTCTTCTAGTTCATACAATTTTTAGAGTTCTTCAAAATTTTTAATTTCGTTTTGGTTCAGATTTTATTTCGGTCGAAAGTTAGATTTTTTCCAGATTTTTTTTTTTTTTTGGAAAATATGCCCATTTTGTATGTCTACAACTTTTGATACGATTATTAGATTAGTATAAAATTAGGCTCATATTTTTGAGTATATTCTGTAGTTTCATGTTCTTTAATTTTGAAAAATTTAATCAATTATTTGAGAACAAGAGAAATATCAATTATTTCTTTGACTCAAGGATATTTCAAAAAGCAAATCTTAAATTTTATTTATTCTTCTCTCAAATATTTATTAGTGTGTTGGGATCGTCAAAAAATAAAAAGCAATAAATTGTGCCCTTAAGTTGGGGGATTGGGAAATAATAGACTTTTTGTAAAAGTACTCATACAATTTTAGTACAAATTTTAAAATTTACTCTTTGTTTATGAATTGTTTTAAATTTTAAAGCAAAAAAATATAAAAAAAAATTTTTTAACGTTTCATGAAAAAATTTTAAAAATCTGTACTGGAATAATATGAGTTTTTTTTTTTCAAAAAGTAAATCGCTTCGTGATCAACCTATGGGCCCAATTTTTTACATTTCATATTTTGATTTTAACACTTTAATTCATGTTTGAGATAATGTTAAAGATAATGAAATATGCTAAAATTTTTGAGATATTCTTGATTTGGGCAAATAATTGATCTCCCTTGTTCTCCAATAAATGGTTAAATTTTTTTATTTAAAGGAATGCAAGACTACATGACATACGCAGAAATATGAGCCTAGTGGCAAGTTTTATATTTGGTAAAATGATTTTCCATCTTAAAAGTAGGCTAGAGAAAAGTATGAAAAATTTATAATTTTTCAAATATCTTAAATTAAAATAAAGGCAGTGGCAAGTTAAAATTTGGAAAAATTATTTTTCATCATAAAAGTAGGCAACGAAAAAATATTCTCATCATAAATGTAGGCTACATAAGTTAGTTTTTTTAAAATATTTTGTTTAAATAATTTCTCATCTTAAATATAGGCTACGGAAAAATATTTCATTCAGAAAGCAATTTTTGTTGGTTTTTTTTTTTGAAATATTTTGGATTTTGAAATATTTCCATATTGTTTGTTGTGGGCGCGGTGGTAGGAAACGAAATAAATATTTTTTGGTAGCAAGAATTTTTCTAATCAAAATATTTTCGTAAAAAAATATTTGAACTTAAAATTTATGAGGTTAAAAAATATAAGAGAAATTTAAAAATTTCAAATAAAAATTGCAGAATCAAAATTGTTGCTTTCAATATTATAATTTAAAAAATTTTTTCGTTGTAATATTTGAATTTCTGATATTTTTGTAGTTAAAAAATTTAAAGTCTGCAATTTGGGTTTAAATTTAAAAATTTCTCATATTTTTTTTTTGGTTTCATAAATTTTAAATACGGATTTGAAATGAAAACTAGTTTGAAAACTTATAAAATATTGCCAACTCTTTGAAAATGTAGTTTTGACATTTGCTAAATGTTGTTATGATTTACTGAAAAGTATTAATGTTGGGTATTTTGACAGAAATGTTTGCTTGAAAATTCACAGATGTCGGAAAAATTGTTATTGTGAATAGGCAATAAAATACTTTGAAATTTAAAATTCGTGCTACCAGAAAATATTTTTTTGTTAGAAATTTTTGTAGCCAAACAAAAAACAAAATTGCTTTTCCAATGAATTTTAAATTAATTTAATATTGATTTAGTTTCAGTATTTGTAGTTTCTATTACCGAATATTGTTGAATTGAAATATTACTGTAGTTTTAATTTTAAGTTATGAAATATTGGGCAATTTTTATAAAAATTTCGTAGTAAATTTAAACTCGGCTTAAAATCTTAAAATTGTTTAGTGAATTCAAAAAAGAAAAAACAAATAAATTTTTGAAAATTATCAATCTTAAAATATTATTCAAATTTTATTAGATACCACCATATATTGACAAACGTATATTTGTTTACAATTAAAAAAAAAGAAGTATATTTCTGTTGAGCCTCAGTCAATAAATTATCTTCCTATATTATCTTACATTTGTTTTGTTCGCTGTAAGTATTCGGTATTCACAATAGGCCATTGAGTTAGTGGTTTAAAGGGTTGTAGATACTGGTCAAGGCACAAAAGTTCTAAGCAATCTCCACATATAATCTCGCATGAGGATAAGTGAATTATTATTAAATACAGCGGAAAATTTATTTTACAATTAATTTTGTAAAATAAAATTATCTTTTGAATTTAAATAATAATTAACTTGTTTCAATGAGCCAAGGTCTTAAATGAGACTGGTGAATAACGTTAGCTTTAAATAGATCAAATTAAGATGTATAAACCGTGATTTATTTGACTGCAGGTTATCCATCTTGTACAAA
Organism: Stomorhina lunata; assembly: GCA_933228675.1. NCBI lineage: Eukaryota > Metazoa > Arthropoda > Insecta > Diptera > Rhiniidae > Stomorhina > Stomorhina lunata. The sequence goes on from OW121744.1 coordinate 119,334,857, forward strand.
GTCATATTTTTTTAATTGTAAGTTATAAACCAAAATAGATTTTATAATTCAAAAAAGGTCAATATATGGTGAAAAATTAAAATATTTTAAAATGAAATTTTTTATATACATTCTTCTAGTTCATACAATTTTTAGAGTTCTTCAAAATTTTTAATTTCGTTTTGGTTCAGATTTTATTTCGGTCGAAAGTTAGATTTTTTCCAGATTTTTTTTTTTTTTTGGAAAATATGCCCATTTTGTATGTCTACAACTTTTGATACGATTATTAGATTAGTATAAAATTAGGCTCATATTTTTGAGTATATTCTGTAGTTTCATGTTCTTTAATTTTGAAAAATTTAATCAATTATTTGAGAACAAGAGAAATATCAATTATTTCTTTGACTCAAGGATATTTCAAAAAGCAAATCTTAAATTTTATTTATTCTTCTCTCAAATATTTATTAGTGTGTTGGGATCGTCAAAAAATAAAAAGCAATAAATTGTGCCCTTAAGTTGGGGGATTGGGAAATAATAGACTTTTTGTAAAAGTACTCATACAATTTTAGTACAAATTTTAAAATTTATTCTTTGTTTATGAATCGTTTTAAATTTTAAAGCAAAAAAATATAAAAACAATTTTTTAACGTTTCATGAAAAAATTTTAAAAATCTGTACTGGAATAATATGAGTTTTTTTTTCAAAAAGTAAATTGCTTCGTGATCAACCTATGGGCCCAATTTTTTACATTTCATATTTTGATTTTAACACTTTAATTCATGTTTGAGATAATGTTAAAGATAATGAAATATGCTAAAATTTTTGAGATATTCTTGATTTGGGCAAATAATTGATCTCCCTTGTTCTCCAATAAATGGTTAAATTTTTTTATTTAAAGGAATGCAAGACTACATGACATACGCAGAAATATGAGCCTAGTGGCAAGTTTTATATTTGGTAAAATGATTTTCCATCTTAAAAGTAGGCTAGAGAAAAGTATGAAAAATTTATAATTTTTCAAATATCTTAAATTAAAATAAAGGCAGTGGCAAGTTAAAATTTGGAAAAATTATTTTTCATCATAAAAGTAGGCAACGAAAAAATATTCTCATCATAAATGTAGGCTACATAAGTTAGTTTTTTTAAAATATTTTGTTTAAATAATTTCTCATCTTAAATATAGGCTACGGAAAAATATTTCATTCAGAAAGCAATTTTTGTTGGTTTTTTTTTTTGAAATATTTTGGATTTTGAAATATTTCCATATTGTTTGTTGTGGGCGCGGTGGTAGGAAACGAAATAAATATTTTTTGGTAGCAAGAATTTTTCTAATCAAAATATTTTCGTAAAAAAATATTTGAACTTAAAATTTATGAGGTTAAAAAATATAAGAGAAATTTAAAAATTTCAAATAAAAATTGCAGAATCAAAATTGTTGCTTTCAATATTATAATTTAAAAAATTTTTTCGTTGTAATATTTGAATTTCTGATATTTTTGTAGTTAAAAAATTTAAAGTCTGCAATTTGGGTTTAAATTTAAAAATTTCTCATATTTTTTTTTTGGTTTCATAAATTTTAAATACGGATTTGAAATGAAAACTAGTTTGAAAACTTATAAAATATTGCCAACTCTTTGAAAATGTAGTTTTGACATTTGCTAAATGTTGTTATGATTTACTGAAAAGTATTAATGTTGGGTATTTTGACAGAAATGTTTGCTTGAAAATTCACAGATGTCGGAAAAATTGTTATTGTGAATAGGCAATAAAATACTTTGAAATTTAAAATTCGTGCTACCAGAAAATATTTTTTTGTTAGAAATTTTTGTAGCCAAACAAAAAACAAAATTGCTTTTCCAATGAATTTTAAATTAATTTAATATTGATTTAGTTTCAGTATTTGTAGTTTCTATTACCGAATATTGTTGAATTGAAATATTACTGTAGTTTTAATTTTAAGTTATGAAATATTGGGCAATTTTTATAAAAATTTCGTAGTAAATTTAAACTCGGCTTAAAATCTTAAAATTGTTTAGTGAATTCAAAAAAGAAAAAACAAATAAATTTTTGAAAATTATCAATCTTAAAATATTATTCAAATTTTATTAGATACCACCATATATTGACAAACGTATATTTGTTTACAATTAAAAAAAAAGAAGTATATTTCTGTTGAGCCTCAGTCAATAAATTATCTTCCTATATTATCTTACATTTGTTTTGTTCGCTGTAAGTATTCGGTATTCACAATAGGCCATTGAGTTAGTGGTTTAAAGGGTTGTAGATACTGGTCAAGGCACAAAAGTTCTAAGCAATCTCCACATATAATCTCGCATGAGGATAAGTGAATTATTATTAAATACAGCGGAAAATTTATTTTACAATTAATTTTGTAAAATAAAATTATCTTTTGAATTTAAATAATAATTAACTTGTTTCAATGAGCCAAGGTCTTAAATGAGACTGGTGAATAACGTTAGCTTTAAATAGATCAAATTAAGATGTATAAACCGTGATTTATTTGACTGCAGGTTATCCATCTTGTACAAAGTCATATTTTTTTAATTGTAAGTTATAAACCAAAATAGATTTTATAATTCAAAAAAGGTCAATATATGGTGAAAAATTAAAATATTTTAAAATGAAATTTTTTATATACATTCTTCTAGTTCATACAATTTTTAGAGTTCTTCAAAATTTTTAATTTCGTTTTGGTTCAGATTTTATTTCGGTCGAAAGTTAGATTTTTTCCAGATTTTTTTTTTTTTTTGGAAAATATGCCCATTTTGTATGTCTACAACTTTTGATACGATTATTAGATTAGTATAAAATTAGGCTCATATTTTTGAGTATATTCTGTAGTTTCATGTTCTTTAATTTTGAAAAATTTAATCAATTATTTGAGAACAAGAGAAATATCAATTATTTCTTTGACTCAAGGATATTTCAAAAAGCAAATCTTAAATTTTATTTATTCTTCTCTCAAATATTTATTAGTGTGTTGGGATCGTCAAAAAATAAAAAGCAATAAATTGTGCCCTTAAGTTGGGGGATTGGGAAATAATAGACTTTTTGTAAAAGTACTCATACAATTTTAGTACAAATTTTAAAATTTACTCTTTGTTTATGAATTGTTTTAAATTTTAAAGCAAAAAAATATAAAAAAAAATTTTTTAACGTTTCATGAAAAAATTTTAAAAATCTGTACTGGAATAATATGAGTTTTTTTTTTTCAAAAAGTAAATCGCTTCGTGATCAACCTATGGGCCCAATTTTTTACATTTCATATTTTGATTTTAACACTTTAATTCATGTTTGAGATAATGTTAAAGATAATGAAATATGCTAAAATTTTTGAGATATTCTTGATTTGGGCAAATAATTGATCTCCCTTGTTCTCCAATAAATGGTTAAATTTTTTTATTTAAAGGAATGCAAGACTACATGACATACGCAGAAATATGAGCCTAGTGGCAAGTTTTATATTTGGTAAAATGATTTTCCATCTTAAAAGTAGGCTAGAGAAAAGTATGAAAAATTTATAATTTTTCAAATATCTTAAATTAAAATAAAGGCAGTGGCAAGTTAAAATTTGGAAAAATTATTTTTCATCATAAAAGTAGGCAACGAAAAAATATTCTCATCATAAATGTAGGCTACATAAGTTAGTTTTTTTAAAATATTTTGTTTAAATAATTTCTCATCTTAAATATAGGCTACGGAAAAATATTTCATTCAGAAAGCAATTTTTGTTGGTTTTTTTTTTTGAAATATTTTGGATTTTGAAATATTTCCATATTGTTTGTTGTGGGCGCGGTGGTAGGAAACGAAATAAATATTTTTTGGTAGCAAGAATTTTTCTAATCAAAATATTTTCGTAAAAAAATATTTGAACTTAAAATTTATGAGGTTAAAAAATATAAGAGAAATTTAAAAATTTCAAATAAAAATTGCAGAATCAAAATTGTTGCTTTCAATATTATAATTTAAAAAATTTTTTCGTTGTAATATTTGAATTTCTGATATTTTTGTAGTTAAAAAATTTAAAGTCTGCAATTTGGGTTTAAATTTAAAAATTTCTCATATTTTTTTTTTGGTTTCATAAATTTTAAATACGGATTTGAAATGAAAACTAGTTTGAAAACTTATAAAATATTGCCAACTCTTTGAAAATGTAGTTTTGACATTTGCTAAATGTTGTTATGATTTACTGAAAAGTATTAATGTTGGGTATTTTGACAGAAATGTTTGCTTGAAAATTCACAGATGTCGGAAAAATTGTTATTGTGAATAGGCAATAAAATACTTTGAAATTTAAAATTCGTGCTACCAGAAAATATTTTTTTGTTAGAAATTTTTGTAGCCAAACAAAAAACAAAATTGCTTTTCCAATGAATTTTAAATTAATTTAATATTGATTTAGTTTCAGTATTTGTAGTTTCTATTACCGAATATTGTTGAATTGAAATATTACTGTAGTTTTAATTTTAAGTTATGAAATATTGGGCAATTTTTATAAAAATTTCGTAGTAAATTTAAACTCGGCTTAAAATCTTAAAATTGTTTAGTGAATTCAAAAAAGAAAAAACAAATAAATTTTTGAAAATTATCAATCTTAAAATATTATTCAAATTTTATTAGATACCACCATATATTGACAAACGTATATTTGTTTACAATTAAAAAAAAAGAAGTATATTTCTGTTGAGCCTCAGTCAATAAATTATCTTCCTATATTATCTTACATTTGTTTTGTTCGCTGTAAGTATTCGGTATTCACAATAGGCCATTGAGTTAGTGGTTTAAAGGGTTGTAGATACTGGTCAAGGCACAAAAGTTCTAAGCAATCTCCACATATAATCTCGCATGAGGATAAGTGAATTATTATTAAATACAGCGGAAAATTTATTTTACAATTAATTTTGTAAAATAAAATTATCTTTTGAATTTAAATAATAATTAACTTGTTTCAATGAGCCAAGGTCTTAAATGAGACTGGTGAATAACGTTAGCTTTAAATAGATCAAATTAAGATGTATAAACCGTGATTTATTTGACTGCAGGTTATCCATCTTGTACAAAGTCATATTTTTTTAATTGTAAGTTATAAACCAAAATAGATTTTATAATTCAAAAAAGGTCAATATATGGTGAAAAATTAAAATATTTTAAAATGAAATTTTTTATATACATTCTTCTAGTTCATACAATTTTTAGAGTTCTTCAAAATTTTTAATTTCGTTTTGGTTCAGATTTTATTTCGGTCGAAAGTTAGATTTTTTCCAGATTTTTTTTTTTTTTTGGAAAATATGCCCATTTTGTATGTCTACAACTTTTGATACGATTATTAGATTAGTATAAAATTAGGCTCATATTTTTGAGTATATTCTGTAGTTTCATGTTCTTTAATTTTGAAAAATTTAATCAATTATTTGAGAACAAGAGAAATATCAATTATTTCTTTGACTCAAGGATATTTCAAAAAGCAAATCTTAAATTTTATTTATTCTTCTCTCAAATATTTATTAGTGTGTTGGGATCGTCAAAAAATAAAAAGCAATAAATTGTGCCCTTAAGTTGGGGGATTGGGAAATAATAGACTTTTTGTAAAAGTACTCATACAATTTTAGTACAAATTTTAAAATTTATTCTTTGTTTATGAATCGTTTTAAATTTTAAAGCAAAAAAATATAAAAACAATTTTTTAACGTTTCATGAAAAAATTTTAAAAATCTGTACTGGAATAATATGAGTTTTTTTTTCAAAAAGTAAATTGCTTCGTGATCAACCTATGGGCCCAATTTTTTACATTTCATATTTTGATTTTAACACTTTAATTCATGTTTGAGATAATGTTAAAGATAATGAAATATGCTAAAATTTTTGAGATATTCTTGATTTGGGCAAATAATTGATCTCCCTTGTTCTCCAATAAATGGTTAAATTTTTTTATTTAAAGGAATGCAAGACTACATGACATACGCAGAAATATGAGCCTAGTGGCAAGTTTTATATTTGGTAAAATGATTTTCCATCTTAAAAGTAGGCTAGAGAAAAGTATGAAAAATTTATAATTTTTCAAATATCTTAAATTAAAATAAAGGCAGTGGCAAGTTAAAATTTGGAAAAATTATTTTTCATCATAAAAGTAGGCAACGAAAAAATATTCTCATCATAAATGTAGGCTACATAAGTTAGTTTTTTTAAAATATTTTGTTTAAATAATTTCTCATCTTAAATATAGGCTACGGAAAAATATTTCATTCAGAAAGCAATTTTTGTTGGTTTTTTTTTTTGAAATATTTTGGATTTTGAAATATTTCCATATTGTTTGTTGTGGGCGCGGTGGTAGGAAACGAAATAAATATTTTTTGGTAGCAAGAATTTTTCTAATCAAAATATTTTCGTAAAAAAATATTTGAACTTAAAATTTATGAGGTTAAAAAATATAAGAGAAATTTAAAAATTTCAAATAAAAATTGCAGAATCAAAATTGTTGCTTTCAATATTATAATTTAAAAAATTTTTTCGTTGTAATATTTGAATTTCTGATATTTTTGTAGTTAAAAAATTTAAAGTCTGCAATTTGGGTTTAAATTTAAAAATTTCTCATATTTTTTTTTTGGTTTCATAAATTTTAAATACGGATTTGAAATGAAAACTAGTTTGAAAACTTATAAAATATTGCCAACTCTTTGAAAATGTAGTTTTGACATTTGCTAAATGTTGTTATGATTTACTGAAAAGTATTAATGTTGGGTATTTTGACAGAAATGTTTGCTTGAAAATTCACAGATGTCGGAAAAATTGTTATTGTGAATAGGCAATAAAATACTTTGAAATTTAAAATTCGTGCTACCAGAAAATATTTTTTTGTTAGAAATTTTTGTAGCCAAACAAAAAACAAAATTGCTTTTCCAATGAATTTTAAATTAATTTAATATTGATTTAGTTTCAGTATTTGTAGTTTCTATTACCGAATATTGTTGAATTGAAATATTACTGTAGTTTTAATTTTAAGTTATGAAATATTGGGCAATTTTTATAAAAATTTCGTAGTAAATTTAAACTCGGCTTAAAATCTTAAAATTGTTTAGTGAATTCAAAAAAGAAAAAACAAATAAATTTTTGAAAATTATCAATCTTAAAATATTATTCAAATTTTATTAGATACCACCATATATTGACAAACGTATATTTGTTTACAATTAAAAAAAAAGAAGTATATTTCTGTTGAGCCTCAGTCAATAAATTATCTTCCTATATTATCTTACATTTGTTTTGTTCGCTGTAAGTATTCGGTATTCACAATAGGCCATTGAGTTAGTGGTTTAAAGGGTTGTAGATACTGGTCAAGGCACAAAAGTTCTAAGCAATCTCCACATATAATCTCGCATGAGGATAAGTGAATTATTATTAAATACAGCGGAAAATTTATTTTACAATTAATTTTGTAAAATAAAATTATCTTTTGAATTTAAATAATAATTAACTTGTTTCAATGAGCCAAGGTCTTAAATGAGACTGGTGAATAACGTTAGCTTTAAATAGATCAAATTAAGATGTATAAACCGTGATTTATTTGACTGCAGGTTATCCATCTTGTACAAAGTCATATTTTTTTAATTGTAAGTTATAAACCAAAATAGATTTTATAATTCAAAAAAGGTCAATATATGGTGAAAAATTAAAATATTTTAAAATGAAATTTTTTATATACATTCTTCTAGTTCATACAATTTTTAGAGTTCTTCAAAATTTTTAATTTCGTTTTGGTTCAGATTTTATTTCGGTCGAAAGTTAGATTTTTTCCAGATTTTTTTTTTTTTTTGGAAAATATGCCCATTTTGTATGTCTACAACTTTTGATACGATTATTAGATTAGTATAAAATTAGGCTCATATTTTTGAGTATATTCTGTAGTTTCATGTTCTTTAATTTTGAAAAATTTAATCAATTATTTGAGAACAAGAGAAATATCAATTATTTCTTTGACTCAAGGATATTTCAAAAAGCAAATCTTAAATTTTATTTATTCTTCTCTCAAATATTTATTAGTGTGTTGGGATCGTCAAAAAATAAAAAGCAATAAATTGTGCCCTTAAGTTGGGGGATTGGGAAATAATAGACTTTTTGTAAAAGTACTCATACAATTTTAGTACAAATTTTAAAATTTATTCTTTGTTTATGAATCGTTTTAAATTTTAAAGCAAAAAAATATAAAAACAATTTTTTAACGTTTCATGAAAAAATTTTAAAAATCTGTACTGGAATAATATGAGTTTTTTTTTCAAAAAGTAAATTGCTTCGTGATCAACCTATGGGCCCAATTTTTTACATTTCATATTTTGATTTTAACACTTTAATTCATGTTTGAGATAATGTTAAAGATAATGAAATATGCTAAAATTTTTGAGATATTCTTGATTTGGGCAAATAATTGATCTCCCTTGTTCTCCAATAAATGGTTAAATTTTTTTATTTAAAGGAATGCAAGACTACATGACATACGCAGAAATATGAGCCTAGTGGCAAGTTTTATATTTGGTAAAATGATTTTCCATCTTAAAAGTAGGCTAGAGAAAAGTATGAAAAATTTATAATTTTTCAAATATCTTAAATTAAAATAAAGGCAGTGGCAAGTTAAAATTTGGAAAAATTATTTTTCATCATAAAAGTAGGCAACGAAAAAATATTCTCATCATAAATGTAGGCTACATAAGTTAGTTTTTTTAAAATATTTTGTTTAAATAATTTCTCATCTTAAATATAGGCTACGGAAAAATATTTCATTCAGAAAGCAATTTTTGTTGGTTTTTTTTTTTGAAATATTTTGGATTTTGAAATATTTCCATATTGTTTGTTGTGGGCGCGGTGGTAGGAAACGAAATAAATATTTTTTGGTAGCAAGAATTTTTCTAATCAAAATATTTTCGTAAAAAAATATTTGAACTTAAAATTTATGAGGTTAAAAAATATAAGAGAAATTTAAAAATTTCAAATAAAAATTGCAGAATCAAAATTGTTGCTTTCAATATTATAATTTAAAAAATTTTTTCGTTGTAATATTTGAATTTCTGATATTTTTGTAGTTAAAAAATTTAAAGTCTGCAATTTGGGTTTAAATTTAAAAATTTCTCATATTTTTTTTTTGGTTTCATAAATTTTAAATACGGATTTGAAATGAAAACTAGTTTGAAAACTTATAAAATATTGCCAACTCTTTGAAAATGTAGTTTTGACATTTGCTAAATGTTGTTATGATTTACTGAAAAGTATTAATGTTGGGTATTTTGACAGAAATGTTTGCTTGAAAATTCACAGATGTCGGAAAAATTGTTATTGTGAATAGGCAATAAAATACTTTGAAATTTAAAATTCGTGCTACCAGAAAATATTTTTTTGTTAGAAATTTTTGTAGCCAAACAAAAAACAAAATTGCTTTTCCAATGAATTTTAAATTAATTTAATATTGATTTAGTTTCAGTATTTGTAGTTTCTATTACCGAATATTGTTGAATTGAAATATTACTGTAGTTTTAATTTTAAGTTATGAAATATTGGGCAATTTTTATAAAAATTTCGTAGTAAATTTAAACTCGGCTTAAAATCTTAAAATTGTTTAGTGAATTCAAAAAAGAAAAAACAAATAAATTTTTGAAAATTATCAATCTTAAAATATTATTCAAATTTTATTAGATACCACCATATATTGACAAACGTATATTTGTTTACAATTAAAAAAAAAGAAGTATATTTCTGTTGAGCCTCAGTCAATAAATTATCTTCCTATATTATCTTACATTTGTTTTGTTCGCTGTAAGTATTCGGTATTCACAATAGGCCATTGAGTTAGTGGTTTAAAGGGTTGTAGATACTGGTCAAGGCACAAAAGTTCTAAGCAATCTCCACATATAATCTCGCATGAGGATAAGTGAATTATTATTAAATACAGCGGAAAATTTATTTTACAATTAATTTTGTAAAATAAAATTATCTTTTGAATTTAAATAATAATTAACTTGTTTCAATGAGCCAAGGTCTTAAATGAGACTGGTGAATAACGTTAGCTTTAAATAGATCAAATTAAGATGTATAAACCGTGATTTATTTGACTGCAGGTTATCCATCTTGTACAAAGTCATATTTTTTTAATTGTAAGTTATAAACCAAAATAGATTTTATAATTCAAAAAAGGTCAATATATGGTGAAAAATTAAAATATTTTAAAATGAAATTTTTTATATACATTCTTCTAGTTCATACAATTTTTAGAGTTCTTCAAAATTTTTAATTTCGTTTTGGTTCAGATTTTATTTCGGTCGAAAGTTAGATTTTTTCCAGATTTTTTTTTTTTTTTGGAAAATATGCCCATTTTGTATGTCTACAACTTTTGATACGATTATTAGATTAGTATAAAATTAGGCTCATATTTTTGAGTATATTCTGTAGTTTCATGTTCTTTAATTTTGAAAAATTTAATCAATTATTTGAGAACAAGAGAAATATCAATTATTTCTTTGACTCAAGGATATTTCAAAAAGCAAATCTTAAATTTTATTTATTCTTCTCTCAAATATTTATTAGTGTGTTGGGATCGTCAAAAAATAAAAAGCAATAAATTGTGCCCTTAAGTTGGGGGATTGGGAAATAATAGACTTTTTGTAAAAGTACTCATACAATTTTAGTACAAATTTTAAAATTTATTCTTTGTTTATGAATCGTTTTAAATTTTAAAGCAAAAAAATATAAAAACAATTTTTTAACGTTTCATGAAAAAATTTTAAAAATCTGTACTGGAATAATATGAGTTTTTTTTTCAAAAAGTAAATTGCTTCGTGATCAACCTATGGGCCCAATTTTTTACATTTCATATTTTGATTTTAACACTTTAATTCATGTTTGAGATAATGTTAAAGATAATGAAATATGCTAAAATTTTTGAGATATTCTTGATTTGGGCAAATAATTGATCTCCCTTGTTCTCCAATAAATGGTTAAATTTTTTTATTTAAAGGAATGCAAGACTACATGACATACGCAGAAATATGAGCCTAGTGGCAAGTTTTATATTTGGTAAAATGATTTTCCATCTTAAAAGTAGGCTAGAGAAAAGTATGAAAAATTTATAATTTTTCAAATATCTTAAATTAAAATAAAGGCAGTGGCAAGTTAAAATTTGGAAAAATTATTTTTCATCATAAAAGTAGGCAACGAAAAAATATTCTCATCATAAATGTAGGCTACATAAGTTAGTTTTTTTAAAATATTTTGTTTAAATAATTTCTCATCTTAAATATAGGCTACGGAAAAATATTTCATTCAGAAAGCAATTTTTGTTGGTTTTTTTTTTTGAAATATTTTGGATTTTGAAATATTTCCATATTGTTTGTTGTGGGCGCGGTGGTAGGAAACGAAATAAATATTTTTTGGTAGCAAGAATTTTTCTAATCAAAATATTTTCGTAAAAAAATATTTGAACTTAAAATTTATGAGGTTAAAAAATATAAGAGAAATTTAAAAATTTCAAATAAAAATTGCAGAATCAAAATTGTTGCTTTCAATATTATAATTTAAAAAATTTTTTCGTTGTAATATTTGAATTTCTGATATTTTTGTAGTTAAAAAATTTAAAGTCTGCAATTTGGGTTTAAATTTAAAAATTTCTCATATTTTTTTTTTGGTTTCATAAATTTTAAATACGGATTTGAAATGAAAACTAGTTTGAAAACTTATAAAATATTGCCAACTCTTTGAAAATGTAGTTTTGACATTTGCTAAATGTTGTTATGATTTACTGAAAAGTATTAATGTTGGGTATTTTGACAGAAATGTTTGCTTGAAAATTCACAGATGTCGGAAAAATTGTTATTGTGAATAGGCAATAAAATACTTTGAAATTTAAAATTCGTGCTACCAGAAAATATTTTTTTGTTAGAAATTTTTGTAGCCAAACAAAAAACAAAATTGCTTTTCCAATGAATTTTAAATTAATTTAATATTGATTTAGTTTCAGTATTTGTAGTTTCTATTACCGAATATTGTTGAATTGAAATATTACTGTAGTTTTAATTTTAAGTTATGAAATATTGGGCAATTTTTATAAAAATTTCGTAGTAAATTTAAACTCGGCTTAAAATCTTAAAATTGTTTAGTGAATTCAAAAAAGAAAAAACAAATAAATTTTTGAAAATTATCAATCTTAAAATATTATTCAAATTTTATTAGATACCACCATATATTGACAAACGTATATTTGTTTACAATTAAAAAAAAAGAAGTATATTTCTGTTGAGCCTCAGTCAATAAATTATCTTCCTATATTATCTTACATTTGTTTTGTTCGCTGTAAGTATTCGGTATTCACAATAGGCCATTGAGTTAGTGGTTTAAAGGGTTGTAGATACTGGTCAAGGCACAAAAGTTCTAAGCAATCTCCACATATAATCTCGCATGAGGATAAGTGAATTATTATTAAATACAGCGGAAAATTTATTTTACAATTAATTTTGTAAAATAAAATTATCTTTTGAATTTAAATAATAATTAACTTGTTTCAATGAGCCAAGGTCTTAAATGAGACTGGTGAATAACGTTAGCTTTAAATAGATCAAATTAAGATGTATAAACCGTGATTTATTTGACTGCAGGTTATCCATCTTGTACAAAGTCATATTTTTTTAATTGTAAGTTATAAACCAAAATAGATTTTATAATTCAAAAAAGGTCAATATATGGTGAAAAATTAAAATATTTTAAAATGAAATTTTTTATATACATTCTTCTAGTTCATACAATTTTTAGAGTTCTTCAAAATTTTTAATTTCGTTTTGGTTCAGATTTTATTTCGGTCGAAAGTTAGATTTTTTCCAGATTTTTTTTTTTTTTTGGAAAATATGCCCATTTTGTATGTCTACAACTTTTGATACGATTATTAGATTAGTATAAAATTAGGCTCATATTTTTGAGTATATTCTGTAGTTTCATGTTCTTTAATTTTGAAAAATTTAATCAATTATTTGAGAACAAGAGAAATATCAATTATTTCTTTGACTCAAGGATATTTCAAAAAGCAAATCTTAAATTTTATTTATTCTTCTCTCAAATATTTATTAGTGTGTTGGGATCGTCAAAAAATAAAAAGCAATAAATTGTGCCCTTAAGTTGGGGGATTGGGAAATAATAGACTTTTTGTAAAAGTACTCATACAATTTTAGTACAAATTTTAAAATTTACTCTTTGTTTATGAATTGTTTTAAATTTTAAAGCAAAAAAATATAAAAAAAAATTTTTTAACGTTTCATGAAAAAATTTTAAAAATCTGTACTGGAATAATATGAGTTTTTTTTTTTCAAAAAGTAAATCGCTTCGTGATCAACCTATGGGCCCAATTTTTTACATTTCATATTTTGATTTTAACACTTTAATTCATGTTTGAGATAATGTTAAAGATAATGAAATATGCTAAAATTTTTGAGATATTCTTGATTTGGGCAAATAATTGATCTCCCTTGTTCTCCAATAAATGGTTAAATTTTTTTATTTAAAGGAATGCAAGACTACATGACATACGCAGAAATATGAGCCTAGTGGCAAGTTTTATATTTGGTAAAATGATTTTCCATCTTAAAAGTAGGCTAGAGAAAAGTATGAAAAATTTATAATTTTTCAAATATCTTAAATTAAAATAAAGGCAGTGGCAAGTTAAAATTTGGAAAAATTATTTTTCATCATAAAAGTAGGCAACGAAAAAATATTCTCATCATAAATGTAGGCTACATAAGTTAGTTTTTTTAAAATATTTTGTTTAAATAATTTCTCATCTTAAATATAGGCTACGGAAAAATATTTCATTCAGAAAGCAATTTTTGTTGGTTTTTTTTTTTGAAATATTTTGGATTTTGAAATATTTCCATATTGTTTGTTGTGGGCGCGGTGGTAGGAAACGAAATAAATATTTTTTGGTAGCAAGAATTTTTCTAATCAAAATATTTTCGTAAAAAAATATTTGAACTTAAAATTTATGAGGTTAAAAAATATAAGAGAAATTTAAAAATTTCAAATAAAAATTGCAGAATCAAAATTGTTGCTTTCAATATTATAATTTAAAAAATTTTTTCGTTGTAATATTTGAATTTCTGATATTTTTGTAGTTAAAAAATTTAAAGTCTGCAATTTGGGTTTAAATTTAAAAATTTCTCATATTTTTTTTTTGGTTTCATAAATTTTAAATACGGATTTGAAATGAAAACTAGTTTGAAAACTTATAAAATATTGCCAACTCTTTGAAAATGTAGTTTTGACATTTGCTAAATGTTGTTATGATTTACTGAAAAGTATTAATGTTGGGTATTTTGACAGAAATGTTTGCTTGAAAATTCACAGATGTCGGAAAAATTGTTATTGTGAATAGGCAATAAAATACTTTGAAATTTAAAATTCGTGCTGCCAGAAAATATTTTTTTGTTAGAAATTTTTGTAGCCAAACAAAAAACAAAATTGCTTTTCCAATGAATTTTAAATTAATTTAATATTGATTTAGTTTCAGTATTTGTAGTTTCTATTACCGAATATTGTTGAATTGAAATATTTCTGTAGTTTTCATTTTAAAATATGAAATATTGGGCAATTTTTATAAAAATTCCGTAGTAAATTTAAACTCGGCTTAAAATCTTAAAATTGTTTAGTGAATACAAAAAAGAAAAAACAAAAAAATTTTGGAATATGATCAATCTTAAAATATTATTCAAATTTTATTAGATACCACCATATATTGACAAACGTATATTTGTTTACAATTTAAAAAAAAAGAAGTATATTTCTGTTGAGCCTCAGTCAATAAATTATCTTCCTATATTATCTTACATTTGTTTTGTTCGCTGTAAGTATTCGGTATTCACAATAGGCCATTGAGTTAGTGGTTTAAAGGGTTGTAGATACTGGTCAAGGCACAAAAGTTCTAAGCAATCTCCACATATAATCTCGCATGAGGATAAGTGAATTATTATTAAATACAGCGGAAAATTTATTTTACAATTAATTTTGTAAAATAAAATTATCTTTTGAATTTAAATAATAATTAACTTGTTTCAATGAGCCAAGGTCTTAAATGAGACTGGTGAATAACGTTAGCTTTAAATAGATCAAATTAAGATGTATAAACCGTGATTTATTTGACTGCAGGTTATCCATCTTGTACAAAGTCATATTTTTTTAATTGTAAGTTATAAACCAAAATAGATTTTATAATTCAAAAAAGGTCAATATATGGTGAAAAATTAAAATATTTTAAAATGAAATTTTTTATATACATTCTTCTAGTTCATACAATTTTTAGAGTTCTTCAAAATTTTTAATTTCGTTTTGGTTCAGATTTTATTTCGGTCGAAAGTTAGATTTTTTCCAGATTTTTTTTTTTTTTTGGAAAATATGCCCATTTTGTATGTCTACAACTTTTGATACGATTATTAGATTAGTATAAAATTAGGCTCATATTTTTGAGTATATTCTGTAGTTTCATGTTCTTTAATTTTGAAAAATTTAATCAATTATTTGAGAACAAGAGAAATATCAATTATTTCTTTGACTCAAGGATATTTCAAAAAGCAAATCTTAAATTTTATTTATTCTTCTCTCAAATATTTATTAGTGTGTTGGGATCGTCAAAAAATAAAAAGCAATAAATTGTGCCCTTAAGTTGGGGGATTGGGAAATAATAGACTTTTTGTAAAAGTACTCATACAATTTTAGTACAAATTTTAAAATTTATTCTTTGTTTATGAATCGTTTTAAATTTTAAAGCAAAAAAATATAAAAACAATTTTTTAACGTTTCATGAAAAAATTTTAAAAATCTGTACTGGAATAATATGAGTTTTTTTTTCAAAAAGTAAATTGCTTCGTGATCAACCTATGGGCCCAATTTTTTACATTTCATATTTTGATTTTAACACTTTAATTCATGTTTGAGATAATGTTAAAGATAATGAAATATGCTAAAATTTTTGAGATATTCTTGATTTGGGCAAATAATTGATCTCCCTTGTTCTCCAATAAATGGTTAAATTTTTTTATTTAAAGGAATGCAAGACTACATGACATACGCAGAAATATGAGCCTAGTGGCAAGTTTTATATTTGGTAAAATGATTTTCCATCTTAAAAGTAGGCTAGAGAAAAGTATGAAAAATTTATAATTTTTCAAATATCTTAAATTAAAATAAAGGCAGTGGCAAGTTAAAATTTGGAAAAATTATTTTTCATCATAAAAGTAGGCAACGAAAAAATATTCTCATCATAAATGTAGGCTACATAAGTTAGTTTTTTTAAAATATTTTGTTTAAATAATTTCTCATCTTAAATATAGGCTACGGAAAAATATTTCATTCAGAAAGCAATTTTTGTTGGTTTTTTTTTTTGAAATATTTTGGATTTTGAAATATTTCCATATTGTTTGTTGTGGGCGCGGTGGTAGGAAACGAAATAAATATTTTTTGGTAGCAAGAATTTTTCTAATCAAAATATTTTCGTAAAAAAATATTTGAACTTAAAATTTATGAGGTTAAAAAATATAAGAGAAATTTAAAAATTTCAAATAAAAATTGCAGAATCAAAATTGTTGCTTTCAATATTATAATTTAAAAAATTTTTTCGTTGTAATATTTGAATTTCTGATATTTTTGTAGTTAAAAAATTTAAAGTCTGCAATTTGGGTTTAAATTTAAAAATTTCTCATATTTTTTTTTTGGTTTCATAAATTTTAAATACGGATTTGAAATGAAAACTAGTTTGAAAACTTATAAAATATTGCCAACTCTTTGAAAATGTAGTTTTGACATTTGCTAAATGTTGTTATGATTTACTGAAAAGTATTAATGTTGGGTATTTTGACAGAAATGTTTGCTTGAAAATTCACAGATGTCGGAAAAATTGTTATTGTGAATAGGCAATAAAATACTTTGAAATTTAAAATTCGTGCTACCAGAAAATATTTTTTTGTTAGAAATTTTTGTAGCCAAACAAAAAACAAAATTGCTTTTCCAATGAATTTTAAATTAATTTAATATTGATTTAGTTTCAGTATTTGTAGTTTCTATTACCGAATATTGTTGAATTGAAATATTACTGTAGTTTTAATTTTAAGTTATGAAATATTGGGCAATTTTTATAAAAATTTCGTAGTAAATTTAAACTCGGCTTAAAATCTTAAAATTGTTTAGTGAATTCAAAAAAGAAAAAACAAATAAATTTTTGAAAATTATCAATCTTAAAATATTATTCAAATTTTATTAGATACCACCATATATTGACAAACGTATATTTGTTTACAATTAAAAAAAAAGAAGTATATTTCTGTTGAGCCTCAGTCAATAAATTATCTTCCTATATTATCTTACATTTGTTTTGTTCGCTGTAAGTATTCGGTATTCACAATAGGCCATTGAGTTAGTGGTTTAAAGGGTTGTAGATACTGGTCAAGGCACAAAAGTTCTAAGCAATCTCCACATATAATCTCGCATGAGGATAAGTGAATTATTATTAAATACAGCGGAAAATTTATTTTACAATTAATTTTGTAAAATAAAATTATCTTTTGAATTTAAATAATAATTAACTTGTTTCAATGAGCCAAGGTCTTAAATGAGACTGGTGAATAACGTTAGCTTTAAATAGATCAAATTAAGATGTATAAACCGTGATTTATTTGACTGCAGGTTATCCATCTTGTACAAAGTCATATTTTTTTAATTGTAAGTTATAAACCAAAATAGATTTTATAATTCAAAAAAGGTCAATATATGGTGAAAAATTAAAATATTTTAAAATGAAATTTTTTATATACATTCTTCTAGTTCATACAATTTTTAGAGTTCTTCAAAATTTTTAATTTCGTTTTGGTTCAGATTTTATTTCGGTCGAAAGTTAGATTTTTTCCAGATTTTTTTTTTTTTTTGGAAAATATGCCCATTTTGTATGTCTACAACTTTTGATACGATTATTAGATTAGTATAAAATTAGGCTCATATTTTTGAGTATATTCTGTAGTTTCATGTTCTTTAATTTTGAAAAATTTAATCAATTATTTGAGAACAAGAGAAATATCAATTATTTCTTTGACTCAAGGATATTTCAAAAAGCAAATCTTAAATTTTATTTATTCTTCTCTCAAATATTTATTAGTGTGTTGGGATCGTCAAAAAATAAAAAGCAATAAATTGTGCCCTTAAGTTGGGGGATTGGGAAATAATAGACTTTTTGTAAAAGTACTCATACAATTTTAGTACAAATTTTAAAATTTACTCTTTGTTTATGAATTGTTTTAAATTTTAAAGCAAAAAAATATAAAAAAAAATTTTTTAACGTTTCATGAAAAAATTTTAAAAATCTGTACTGGAATAATATGAGTTTTTTTTTTTCAAAAAGTAAATCGCTTCGTGATCAACCTATGGGCCCAATTTTTTACATTTCATATTTTGATTTTAACACTTTAATTCATGTTTGAGATAATGTTAAAGATAATGAAATATGCTAAAATTTTTGAGATATTCTTGATTTGGGCAAATAATTGATCTCCCTTGTTCTCCAATAAATGGTTAAATTTTTTTATTTAAAGGAATGCAAGACTACATGACATACGCAGAAATATGAGCCTAGTGGCAAGTTTTATATTTGGTAAAATGATTTTCCATCTTAAAAGTAGGCTAGAGAAAAGTATGAAAAATTTATAATTTTTCAAATATCTTAAATTAAAATAAAGGCAGTGGCAAGTTAAAATTTGGAAAAATTATTTTTCATCATAAAAGTAGGCAACGAAAAAATATTCTCATCATAAATGTAGGCTACATAAGTTAGTTTTTTTAAAATATTTTGTTTAAATAATTTCTCATCTTAAATATAGGCTACGGAAAAATATTTCATTCAGAAAGCAATTTTTGTTGGTTTTTTTTTTTGAAATATTTTGGATTTTGAAATATTTCCATATTGTTTGTTGTGGGCGCGGTGGTAGGAAACGAAATAAATATTTTTTGGTAGCAAGAATTTTTCTAATCAAAATATTTTCGTAAAAAAATATTTGAACTTAAAATTTATGAGGTTAAAAAATATAAGAGAAATTTAAAAATTTCAAATAAAAATTGCAGAATCAAAATTGTTGCTTTCAATATTATAATTTAAAAAATTTTTTCGTTGTAATATTTGAATTTCTGATATTTTTGTAGTTAAAAAATTTAAAGTCTGCAATTTGGGTTTAAATTTAAAAATTTCTCATATTTTTTTTTTGGTTTCATAAATTTTAAATACGGATTTGAAATGAAAACTAGTTTGAAAACTTATAAAATATTGCCAACTCTTTGAAAATGTAGTTTTGACATTTGCTAAATGTTGTTATGATTTACTGAAAAGTATTAATGTTGGGTATTTTGACAGAAATGTTTGCTTGAAAATTCACAGATGTCGGAAAAATTGTTATTGTGAATAGGCAATAAAATACTTTGAAATTTAAAATTCGTGCTGCCAGAAAATATTTTTTTGTTAGAAATTTTTGTAGCCAAACAAAAAACAAAATTGCTTTTCCAATGAATTTTAAATTAATTTAATATTGATTTAGTTTCAGTATTTGTAGTTTCTATTACCGAATATTGTTGAATTGAAATATTTCTGTAGTTTTCATTTTAAAATATGAAATATTGGGCAATTTTTATAAAAATTCCGTAGTAAATTTAAACTCGGCTTAAAATCTTAAAATTGTTTAGTGAATACAAAAAAGAAAAAACAAAAAAATTTTGGAATATGATCAATCTTAAAATATTATTCAAATTTTATTAGATACCACCATATATTGACAAACGTATATTTGTTTACAATTTAAAAAAAAAGAAGTATATTTCTGTTGAGCCTCAGTCAATAAATTATCTTCCTATATTATCTTACATTTGTTTTGTTCGCTGTAAGTATTCGGTATTCACAATAGGCCATTGAGTTAGTGGTTTAAAGGGTTGTAGATACTGGTCAAGGCACAAAAGTTCTAAGCAATCTCCACATATAATCTCGCATGAGGATAAGTGAATTATTATTAAATACAGCGGAAAATTTATTTTACAATTAATTTTGTAAAATAAAATTATCTTTTGAATTTAAATAATAATTAACTTGTTTCAATGAGCCAAGGTCTTAAATGAGACTGGTGAATAACGTTAGCTTTAAATAGATCAAATTAAGATGTATAAACCGTGATTTATTTGACTGCAGGTTATCCATCTTGTACAAAGTCATATTTTTTTAATTGTAAGTTATAAACCAAAATAGATTTTATAATTCAAAAAAGGTCAATATATGGTGAAAAATTAAAATATTTTAAAATGAAATTTTTTATATACATTCTTCTAGTTCATACAATTTTTAGAGTTCTTCAAAATTTTTAATTTCGTTTTGGTTCAGATTTTATTTCGGTCGAAAGTTAGATTTTTTCCAGATTTTTTTTTTTTTTTGGAAAATATGCCCATTTTGTATGTCTACAACTTTTGATACGATTATTAGATTAGTATAAAATTAGGCTCATATTTTTGAGTATATTCTGTAGTTTCATGTTCTTTAATTTTGAAAAATTTAATCAATTATTTGAGAACAAGAGAAATATCAATTATTTCTTTGACTCAAGGATATTTCAAAAAGCAAATCTTAAATTTTATTTATTCTTCTCTCAAATATTTATTAGTGTGTTGGGATCGTCAAAAAATAAAAAGCAATAAATTGTGCCCTTAAGTTGGGGGATTGGGAAATAATAGACTTTTTGTAAAAGTACTCATACAATTTTAGTACAAATTTTAAAATTTATTCTTTGTTTATGAATCGTTTTAAATTTTAAAGCAAAAAAATATAAAAACAATTTTTTAACGTTTCATGAAAAAATTTTAAAAATCTGTACTGGAATAATATGAGTTTTTTTTTCAAAAAGTAAATTGCTTCGTGATCAACCTATGGGCCCAATTTTTTACATTTCATATTTTGATTTTAACACTTTAATTCATGTTTGAGATAATGTTAAAGATAATGAAATATGCTAAAATTTTTGAGATATTCTTGATTTGGGCAAATAATTGATCTCCCTTGTTCTCCAATAAATGGTTAAATTTTTTTATTTAAAGGAATGCAAGACTACATGACATACGCAGAAATATGAGCCTAGTGGCAAGTTTTATATTTGGTAAAATGATTTTCCATCTTAAAAGTAGGCTAGAGAAAAGTATGAAAAATTTATAATTTTTCAAATATCTTAAATTAAAATAAAGGCAGTGGCAAGTTAAAATTTGGAAAAATTATTTTTCATCATAAAAGTAGGCAACGAAAAAATATTCTCATCATAAATGTAGGCTACATAAGTTAGTTTTTTTAAAATATTTTGTTTAAATAATTTCTCATCTTAAATATAGGCTACGGAAAAATATTTCATTCAGAAAGCAATTTTTGTTGGTTTTTTTTTTTGAAATATTTTGGATTTTGAAATATTTCCATATTGTTTGTTGTGGGCGCGGTGGTAGGAAACGAAATAAATATTTTTTGGTAGCAAGAATTTTTCTAATCAAAATATTTTCGTAAAAAAATATTTGAACTTAAAATTTATGAGGTTAAAAAATATAAGAGAAATTTAAAAATTTCAAATAAAAATTGCAGAATCAAAATTGTTGCTTTCAATATTATAATTTAAAAAATTTTTTCGTTGTAATATTTGAATTTCTGATATTTTTGTAGTTAAAAAATTTAAAGTCTGCAATTTGGGTTTAAATTTAAAAATTTCTCATATTTTTTTTTTGGTTTCATAAATTTTAAATACGGATTTGAAATGAAAACTAGTTTGAAAACTTATAAAATATTGCCAACTCTTTGAAAATGTAGTTTTGACATTTGCTAAATGTTGTTATGATTTACTGAAAAGTATTAATGTTGGGTATTTTGACAGAAATGTTTGCTTGAAAATTCACAGATGTCGGAAAAATTGTTATTGTGAATAGGCAATAAAATACTTTGAAATTTAAAATTCGTGCTACCAGAAAATATTTTTTTGTTAGAAATTTTTGTAGCCAAACAAAAAACAAAATTGCTTTTCCAATGAATTTTAAATTAATTTAATATTGATTTAGTTTCAGTATTTGTAGTTTCTATTACCGAATATTGTTGAATTGAAATATTACTGTAGTTTTAATTTTAAGTTATGAAATATTGGGCAATTTTTATAAAAATTTCGTAGTAAATTTAAACTCGGCTTAAAATCTTAAAATTGTTTAGTGAATTCAAAAAAGAAAAAACAAATAAATTTTTGAAAATTATCAATCTTAAAATATTATTCAAATTTTATTAGATACCACCATATATTGACAAACGTATATTTGTTTACAATTAAAAAAAAAGAAGTATATTTCTGTTGAGCCTCAGTCAATAAATTATCTTCCTATATTATCTTACATTTGTTTTGTTCGCTGTAAGTATTCGGTATTCACAATAGGCCATTGAGTTAGTGGTTTAAAGGGTTGTAGATACTGGTCAAGGCACAAAAGTTCTAAGCAATCTCCACATATAATCTCGCATGAGGATAAGTGAATTATTATTAAATACAGCGGAAAATTTATTTTACAATTAATTTTGTAAAATAAAATTATCTTTTGAATTTAAATAATAATTAACTTGTTTCAATGAGCCAAGGTCTTAAATGAGACTGGTGAATAACGTTAGCTTTAAATAGATCAAATTAAGATGTATAAACCGTGATTTATTTGACTGCAGGTTATCCATCTTGTACAAAGTCATATTTTTTTAATTGTAAGTTATAAACCAAAATAGATTTTATAATTCAAAAAAGGTCAATATATGGTGAAAAATTAAAATATTTTAAAATGAAATTTTTTATATACATTCTTCTAGTTCATACAATTTTTAGAGTTCTTCAAAATTTTTAATTTCGTTTTGGTTCAGATTTTATTTCGGTCGAAAGTTAGATTTTTTCCAGATTTTTTTTTTTTTTTGGAAAATATGCCCATTTTGTATGTCTACAACTTTTGATACGATTATTAGATTAGTATAAAATTAGGCTCATATTTTTGAGTATATTCTGTAGTTTCATGTTCTTTAATTTTGAAAAATTTAATCAATTATTTGAGAACAAGAGAAATATCAATTATTTCTTTGACTCAAGGATATTTCAAAAAGCAAATCTTAAATTTTATTTATTCTTCTCTCAAATATTTATTAGTGTGTTGGGATCGTCAAAAAATAAAAAGCAATAAATTGTGCCCTTAAGTTGGGGGATTGGGAAATAATAGACTTTTTGTAAAAGTACTCATACAATTTTAGTACAAATTTTAAAATTTACTCTTTGTTTATGAATTGTTTTAAATTTTAAAGCAAAAAAATATAAAAAAAAATTTTTTAACGTTTCATGAAAAAATTTTAAAAATCTGTACTGGAATAATATGAGTTTTTTTTTTTCAAAAAGTAAATCGCTTCGTGATCAACCTATGGGCCCAATTTTTTACATTTCATATTTTGATTTTAACACTTTAATTCATGTTTGAGATAATGTTAAAGATAATGAAATATGCTAAAATTTTTGAGATATTCTTGATTTGGGCAAATAATTGATCTCCCTTGTTCTCCAATAAATGGTTAAATTTTTTTATTTAAAGGAATGCAAGACTACATGACATACGCAGAAATATGAGCCTAGTGGCAAGTTTTATATTTGGTAAAATGATTTTCCATCTTAAAAGTAGGCTAGAGAAAAGTATGAAAAATTTATAATTTTTCAAATATCTTAAATTAAAATAAAGGCAGTGGCAAGTTAAAATTTGGAAAAATTATTTTTCATCATAAAAGTAGGCAACGAAAAAATATTCTCATCATAAATGTAGGCTACATAAGTTAGTTTTTTTAAAATATTTTGTTTAAATAATTTCTCATCTTAAATATAGGCTACGGAAAAATATTTCATTCAGAAAGCAATTTTTGTTGGTTTTTTTTTTTGAAATATTTTGGATTTTGAAATATTTCCATATTGTTTGTTGTGGGCGCGGTGGTAGGAAACGAAATAAATATTTTTTGGTAGCAAGAATTTTTCTAATCAAAATATTTTCGTAAAAAAATATTTGAACTTAAAATTTATGAGGTTAAAAAATATAAGAGAAATTTAAAAATTTCAAATAAAAATTGCAGAATCAAAATTGTTGCTTTCAATATTATAATTTAAAAAATTTTTTCGTTGTAATATTTGAATTTCTGATATTTTTGTAGTTAAAAAATTTAAAGTCTGCAATTTGGGTTTAAATTTAAAAATTTCTCATATTTTTTTTTTGGTTTCATAAATTTTAAATACGGATTTGAAATGAAAACTAGTTTGAAAACTTATAAAATATTGCCAACTCTTTGAAAATGTAGTTTTGACATTTGCTAAATGTTGTTATGATTTACTGAAAAGTATTAATGTTGGGTATTTTGACAGAAATGTTTGCTTGAAAATTCACAGATGTCGGAAAAATTGTTATTGTGAATAGGCAATAAAATACTTTGAAATTTAAAATTCGTGCTGCCAGAAAATATTTTTTTGTTAGAAATTTTTGTAGCCAAACAAAAAACAAAATTGCTTTTCCAATGAATTTTAAATTAATTTAATATTGATTTAGTTTCAGTATTTGTAGTTTCTATTACCGAATATTGTTGAATTGAAATATTTCTGTAGTTTTCATTTTAAAATATGAAATATTGGGCAATTTTTATAAAAATTCCGTAGTAAATTTAAACTCGGCTTAAAATCTTAAAATTGTTTAGTGAATACAAAAAAGAAAAAACAAAAAAATTTTGGAATATGATCAATCTTAAAATATTATTCAAATTTTATTAGATACCACCATATATTGACAAACGTATATTTGTTTACAATTTAAAAAAAAAGAAGTATATTTCTGTTGAGCCTCAGTCAATAAATTATCTTCCTATATTATCTTACATTTGTTTTGTTCGCTGTAAGTATTCGGTATTCACAATAGGCCATTGAGTTAGTGGTTTAAAGGGTTGTAGATACTGGTCAAGGCACAAAAGTTCTAAGCAATCTCCACATATAATCTCGCATGAGGATAAGTGAATTATTATTAAATACAGCGGAAAATTTATTTTACAATTAATTTTGTAAAATAAAATTATCTTTTGAATTTAAATAATAATTAACTTGTTTCAATGAGCCAAGGTCTTAAATGAGACTGGTGAATAACGTTAGCTTTAAATAGATCAAATTAAGATGTATAAACCGTGATTTATTTGACTGCAGGTTATCCATCTTGTACAAAGTCATATTTTTTTAATTGTAAGTTATAAACCAAAATAGATTTTATAATTCAAAAAAGGTCAATATATGGTGAAAAATTAAAATATTTTAAAATGAAATTTTTTATATACATTCTTCTAGTTCATACAATTTTTAGAGTTCTTCAAAATTTTTAATTTCGTTTTGGTTCAGATTTTATTTCGGTCGAAAGTTAGATTTTTTCCAGATTTTTTTTTTTTTTTGGAAAATATGCCCATTTTGTATGTCTACAACTTTTGATACGATTATTAGATTAGTATAAAATTAGGCTCATATTTTTGAGTATATTCTGTAGTTTCATGTTCTTTAATTTTGAAAAATTTAATCAATTATTTGAGAACAAGAGAAATATCAATTATTTCTTTGACTCAAGGATATTTCAAAAAGCAAATCTTAAATTTTATTTATTCTTCTCTCAAATATTTATTAGTGTGTTGGGATCGTCAAAAAATAAAAAGCAATAAATTGTGCCCTTAAGTTGGGGGATTGGGAAATAATAGACTTTTTGTAAAAGTACTCATACAATTTTAGTACAAATTTTAAAATTTACTCTTTGTTTATGAATTGTTTTAAATTTTAAAGCAAAAAAATATAAAAAAAAATTTTTTAACGTTTCATGAAAAAATTTTAAAAATCTGTACTGGAATAATATGAGTTTTTTTTTTTCAAAAAGTAAATCGCTTCGTGATCAACCTATGGGCCCAATTTTTTACATTTCATATTTTGATTTTAACACTTTAATTCATGTTTGAGATAATGTTAAAGATAATGAAATATGCTAAAATTTTTGAGATATTCTTGATTTGGGCAAATAATTGATCTCCCTTGTTCTCCAATAAATGGTTAAATTTTTTTATTTAAAGGAATGCAAGACTACATGACATACGCAGAAATATGAGCCTAGTGGCAAGTTTTATATTTGGTAAAATGATTTTCCATCTTAAAAGTAGGCTAGAGAAAAGTATGAAAAATTTATAATTTTTCAAATATCTTAAATTAAAATAAAGGCAGTGGCAAGTTAAAATTTGGAAAAATTATTTTTCATCATAAAAGTAGGCAACGAAAAAATATTCTCATCATAAATGTAGGCTACATAAGTTAGTTTTTTTAAAATATTTTGTTTAAATAATTTCTCATCTTAAATATAGGCTACGGAAAAATATTTCATTCAGAAAGCAATTTTTGTTGGTTTTTTTTTTTGAAATATTTTGGATTTTGAAATATTTCCATATTGTTTGTTGTGGGCGCGGTGGTAGGAAACGAAATAAATATTTTTTGGTAGCAAGAATTTTTCTAATCAAAATATTTTCGTAAAAAAATATTTGAACTTAAAATTTATGAGGTTAAAAAATATAAGAGAAATTTAAAAATTTCAAATAAAAATTGCAGAATCAAAATTGTTGCTTTCAATATTATAATTTAAAAAATTTTTTCGTTGTAATATTTGAATTTCTGATATTTTTGTAGTTAAAAAATTTAAAGTCTGCAATTTGGGTTTAAATTTAAAAATTTCTCATATTTTTTTTTTGGTTTCATAAATTTTAAATACGGATTTGAAATGAAAACTAGTTTGAAAACTTATAAAATATTGCCAACTCTTTGAAAATGTAGTTTTGACATTTGCTAAATGTTGTTATGATTTACTGAAAAGTATTAATGTTGGGTATTTTGACAGAAATGTTTGCTTGAAAATTCACAGATGTCGGAAAAATTGTTATTGTGAATAGGCAATAAAATACTTTGAAATTTAAAATTCGTGCTGCCAGAAAATATTTTTTTGTTAGAAATTTTTGTAGCCAAACAAAAAACAAAATTGCTTTTCCAATGAATTTTAAATTAATTTAATATTGATTTAGTTTCAGTATTTGTAGTTTCTATTACCGAATATTGTTGAATTGAAATATTTCTGTAGTTTTCATTTTAAAATATGAAATATTGGGCAATTTTTATAAAAATTCCGTAGTAAATTTAAACTCGGCTTAAAATCTTAAAATTGTTTAGTGAATACAAAAAAGAAAAAACAAAAAAATTTTGGAATATGATCAATCTTAAAATATTATTCAAATTTTATTAGATACCACCATATATTGACAAACGTATATTTGTTTACAATTTAAAAAAAAAGAAGTATATTTCTGTTGAGCCTCAGTCAATAAATTATCTTCCTATATTATCTTACATTTGTTTTGTTCGCTGTAAGTATTCGGTATTCACAATAGGCCATTGAGTTAGTGGTTTAAAGGGTTGTAGATACTGGTCAAGGCACAAAAGTTCTAAGCAATCTCCACATATAATCTCGCATGAGGATAAGTGAATTATTATTAAATACAGCGGAAAATTTATTTTACAATTAATTTTGTAAAATAAAATTATCTTTTGAATTTAAATAATAATTAACTTGTTTCAATGAGCCAAGGTCTTAAATGAGACTGGTGAATAACGTTAGCTTTAAATAGATCAAATTAAGATGTATAAACCGTGATTTATTTGACTGCAGGTTATCCATCTTGTACAAAGTCATATTTTTTTAATTGTAAGTTATAAACCAAAATAGATTTTATAATTCAAAAAAGGTCAATATATGGTGAAAAATTAAAATATTTTAAAATGAAATTTTTTATATACATTCTTCTAGTTCATACAATTTTTAGAGTTCTTCAAAATTTTTAATTTCGTTTTGGTTCAGATTTTATTTCGGTCGAAAGTTAGATTTTTTCCAGATTTTTTTTTTTTTTTGGAAAATATGCCCATTTTGTATGTCTACAACTTTTGATACGATTATTAGATTAGTATAAAATTAGGCTCATATTTTTGAGTATATTCTGTAGTTTCATGTTCTTTAATTTTGAAAAATTTAATCAATTATTTGAGAACAAGAGAAATATCAATTATTTCTTTGACTCAAGGATATTTCAAAAAGCAAATCTTAAATTTTATTTATTCTTCTCTCAAATATTTATTAGTGTGTTGGGATCGTCAAAAAATAAAAAGCAATAAATTGTGCCCTTAAGTTGGGGGATTGGGAAATAATAGACTTTTTGTAAAAGTACTCATACAATTTTAGTACAAATTTTAAAATTTATTCTTTGTTTATGAATCGTTTTAAATTTTAAAGCAAAAAAATATAAAAACAATTTTTTAACGTTTCATGAAAAAATTTTAAAAATCTGTACTGGAATAATATGAGTTTTTTTTTCAAAAAGTAAATTGCTTCGTGATCAACCTATGGGCCCAATTTTTTACATTTCATATTTTGATTTTAACACTTTAATTCATGTTTGAGATAATGTTAAAGATAATGAAATATGCTAAAATTTTTGAGATATTCTTGATTTGGGCAAATAATTGATCTCCCTTGTTCTCCAATAAATGGTTAAATTTTTTTATTTAAAGGAATGCAAGACTACATGACATACGCAGAAATATGAGCCTAGTGGCAAGTTTTATATTTGGTAAAATGATTTTCCATCTTAAAAGTAGGCTAGAGAAAAGTATGAAAAATTTATAATTTTTCAAATATCTTAAATTAAAATAAAGGCAGTGGCAAGTTAAAATTTGGAAAAATTATTTTTCATCATAAAAGTAGGCAACGAAAAAATATTCTCATCATAAATGTAGGCTACATAAGTTAGTTTTTTTAAAATATTTTGTTTAAATAATTTCTCATCTTAAATATAGGCTACGGAAAAATATTTCATTCAGAAAGCAATTTTTGTTGGTTTTTTTTTTTGAAATATTTTGGATTTTGAAATATTTCCATATTGTTTGTTGTGGGCGCGGTGGTAGGAAACGAAATAAATATTTTTTGGTAGCAAGAATTTTTCTAATCAAAATATTTTCGTAAAAAAATATTTGAACTTAAAATTTATGAGGTTAAAAAATATAAGAGAAATTTAAAAATTTCAAATAAAAATTGCAGAATCAAAATTGTTGCTTTCAATATTATAATTTAAAAAATTTTTTCGTTGTAATATTTGAATTTCTGATATTTTTGTAGTTAAAAAATTTAAAGTCTGCAATTTGGGTTTAAATTTAAAAATTTCTCATATTTTTTTTTTGGTTTCATAAATTTTAAATACGGATTTGAAATGAAAACTAGTTTGAAAACTTATAAAATATTGCCAACTCTTTGAAAATGTAGTTTTGACATTTGCTAAATGTTGTTATGATTTACTGAAAAGTATTAATGTTGGGTATTTTGACAGAAATGTTTGCTTGAAAATTCACAGATGTCGGAAAAATTGTTATTGTGAATAGGCAATAAAATACTTTGAAATTTAAAATTCGTGCTACCAGAAAATATTTTTTTGTTAGAAATTTTTGTAGCCAAACAAAAAACAAAATTGCTTTTCCAATGAATTTTAAATTAATTTAATATTGATTTAGTTTCAGTATTTGTAGTTTCTATTACCGAATATTGTTGAATTGAAATATTACTGTAGTTTTAATTTTAAGTTATGAAATATTGGGCAATTTTTATAAAAATTTCGTAGTAAATTTAAACTCGGCTTAAAATCTTAAAATTGTTTAGTGAATTCAAAAAAGAAAAAACAAATAAATTTTTGAAAATTATCAATCTTAAAATATTATTCAAATTTTATTAGATACCACCATATATTGACAAACGTATATTTGTTTACAATTAAAAAAAAAGAAGTATATTTCTGTTGAGCCTCAGTCAATAAATTATCTTCCTATATTATCTTACATTTGTTTTGTTCGCTGTAAGTATTCGGTATTCACAATAGGCCATTGAGTTAGTGGTTT